>JAGKPW010002221.1:867500-1297625 GCA_019926035.1 Melaleuca alternifolia | reverse complement strand
CGACATCAGTCATAGAGGTTCAAAGTTTTCTTTGAATAGCGGGTTATTATAGGAGGTTTATGGAAAAGTTCTCTTCTATAGCTACTCCATTAACACGGCTGACTAAGAAGGAAACACAATTTGAATGGGATGATAAGTGCGAAAAGAGCTTCGAGGAGCTTCAACGTAGATTGATTCCTTATGGTCCTAGAGGTTATGAGATCTATAGCGACGTGTCGTTAAAAGGATTAGGATGCATGTTAATGTAGTATGGAAGAATTGTTGCTTATGCATCACAACAATTAAGGCCTCATGAGATGAATTACCCAACGCATGACTTAGAGCTTGCAGCGATTATCTTTGCTTTAAAAATTTGGTGGCATTACTTGTATGGAGAAAGGTTTCAGATTTACACTGATCATCAGAGTTTGAAGTATCTATTTTCTCAGAAAGAGTTGAACTTGAGATAACGACGTTTGATGGAATTGCTTAAAGACTACGATTGTGATATCTTATATCATCCAGGGAAGGCGAATAAAGTGCCAGATGCTCTTAGTCGAAAATCGAGCATGGCACATATGATGGTTAAGGAATGGATTTTGCTTGAAGGAATACGAAATTCAAAATTTACGTTCAAGGTAGGACACCTCTTAAGCTTGTTGGCAACTTTAAGGAACGAACTAGAAATTCAGGCAAGGATTAAGGCATTACAATCTACGGACCTTGACCTTCAAAAGATCCTGAGTATGGATGCTACGAAAGAAAGCCCAACTTCCAAGCATCTGAGGATGGGATCTTGAAGTTTCACGGACGATTATGTGTACCCGACGAAGAAGAGCTTAAAGAAAGGATCTTGTCTGAAGCTCATCGGAGTAATTACAGTATTCATCCGGGTAGCACGAAGATGTGTCAGAATTTGCGTTAGCACTACTAATGGAATGGAAGGTGTTAGAGGAAGATCTATCGATGATTTTGAAGATGACAAAACTCTATAAAAACTCTGTGAATTGACTTCGAGTTAATTGTTTAGTCACGGCCAGATCTTTATCATCTGGAGAGTGGCCATATCTTTATCATCTGGAAGTCGCCAGATCTTTATCATCTGGAGAGATGTCAGACTTGGATAGTCTAAAGGTTCTCAGATCTTTAACATTTGAAAGTAGTCAGATCTTTAAGGTCTGAAAGTATCAGACACGTATTGTCTAGAAGTCAGATTTCGTAAAATCTGGGAAGTCGAAATTATGACGACTGTTTGAGTAAGAGGATATTCTTACGACTCTGATGCTCGTGGATTTCAGACAGCATATTTGTGGATCAAAAAGATTGATTACTTCCAAGAATATGACTTTTATTATTGGCATATTGGATTCTTTGAAGATCGGGTAAATATGGCAAGTATTCACTTATGGAAACCAAGATCCTGATTGTATGGGCAACCAGGATTGACGGACTCTTAACACTATCTGAAGATTACTTGATATACTCCTGATTCTATCCAACGGGTTGATTGGAAGAATTCCTTTGGAAAGTGCCAATGGTCGTATTGGCATGAAAGAGTATTTAAGGGAGATATTTCAAGTTGTTCAAAGAAGAGAAACCGACGAGAGTTTAATTCCAAAGTTTAGAGCTGCTCATTTACTGTGCACTTACATTGTAAACAAAAGAGTGTATTACATATACTTGCTTTGTGAGAACAGAAGACTCTGTGAAGTCTTGGACGTAAACTGTAACTCTTTTGATTCATAGTGGAATCTAGCCGATAGGCTGTCAGCCTGAGAGAGTGGACGTAGGCTTGAGCTAAGCCGAACCACTATAAACCTTGTGTCTTGATCTTCTCTCTTAACTCTCTGTTTGTGTTTATAGTTCTTCGTAAATCACTCATATATCACGCTTCACACGTTGTGTTTTACATACTTCCGCAAAAGATTTTAAAATCACCTATTCACCCCCCTCTAGGTGATCGCACTAGATCTTTCAATTGGTATCAAAGCCTCGTGCTTGTGTTTGAAGTGTTTTACTTCTAAAGCTAAAGATCTATGTCTAGTGTGTTTGTACCAGGAGTGATGGAAGGACAAAAATTTGTCAGATCACCTTACTTTGATAGAAAGGACTACAACATCTGGAAAAACAAAATGAGAGCATTCCTGAGATCAAAAGATCCACTGGAATGGGATGTTGTTGAAAGAGGAGTAAATCTCAAATCTACAACAAATTCAGAGAGAAATGTTGTAGAAGCTGGAGAGATGAATCGAGTTGAACTCATCAGAAGACAACACATTGATGCTAAAGCTATTTATTCATTATACTGTGCATTGTCTCTTACAGAATATATATCGTATCTCTTCTTGTGCAACAGTTAAAGAAATATGGGAAAGGTTGAACATAACTTTTGAAGGAACGGACGGAGTCAAGGAGACAAGAATCAACATTCTACTTGGTCAATACGAAGCCTTCAAAATGAAGTCTGGTGAAAGCATCTCTGATATGTTCAGTCGTTTCACAAAGATTGTCAATGGTCTCGCATATCAAGATCAATTTATTTATGGGCCGATGAAAGTCAACAAGTTACTATGTGGACTTTCAAGTGAATGGGACCAAGTGAAAATCACTATCAGAGAGACATAGAGGATTCAACCTCTATTTGTTGATGAGCTAATTGGAACTCTCTAGTCTTACGAAGTTGAAATAGCTGATGAAAGACTTGAAAGGTAAGAAATCCATATCTTTAAAATCTAATGAATAATTTCATGTTGCAGGATCAAATGAGACTTTGGATGATGAAGAGATAGCTCTTCTAATGAAGAAGTTCAAGAAATTGAACAACAGAGGAAAAAGATTCAACTCATGAAATTCTAGCTCTCAAACTTTCCAGAGAAGACAACCTGAGCAAAACTTCCAGAGAAGACAGCCTAGACAAAACTTTCAAAATAGGCAGTCTTGGAACAAAGAATCCAATAATGAAGTAACGTGTTACAACTGTAGGCAGAAAGGACATATTAAACCCAAGTTTTCTTTACTTAAGCGAAGTAATGGAAGAAATGAAAAACACAAGAAAGCACTCAAAGCAAAATCCTGGAGTGATGTTGACATTGATGATGAATTTGGGAACATCTGCTTGATGGCACAATCAAATTCGGATTCAGAAGCAAGTTCTGATTCAAACTCATATCAAGATGACAAGGTCAGTAACTTCCAAATTCCTGTTAAAGTATCTAAGTACATTGATGAGTTATGCTCAAGTCCAAAATTTTCTATGAAAAGAATTTCTGAGCTAAAGAAGGAGAACTTGAGACTTCAAAAGCAGGAAAATGTTTGGTCTGAAAAATTTGAAAGTTTAAGTGAAAAACTAGCGGCTACGAAGGAGAAATCCAATTCTCTTGAGAAGCAAGTTGTTTGTCTCAAAGCAGACATTTCAAATCTTTCAAAGAAGTTTTCCAATGGTTCTAAAAAGCTTGATAAACTTCTTTAAATTCAAAGACCTCATTTTAATAAAGCCGATTTGGGGATGACCTCTGAAACTAATCATTTGATTGATTTTCCAAAGATAAACGAAAGGCTTGAACTTAAACCTTCAATGGCTGTTTACAAAAATCATTTTCAAAGAGTTTTTGTAAAACCTATTGGAAGAAGTTCTTTGAAGTGCTCTAAATGCAATAGCTTAGAACATCTTGAAAGAGATTGTTCTGTGTTAAAAAGATCACTGAAAAAAAAAAACTGGTCAAACTTTGCTTATACTAACTATACAGGACCCAAGAAAGTTTGGGTATTAAAGAAAAAGTGAGTATTCTTCTTGTTAACAGGTTACCACCAATAGCAAAACAAAGTATTACCTGGACAATGGATGTTCAAGGAACATGACAGGTGATTCGAGCTACTTTGTTAAGTTAGTCAAAACAGAAGGAGGGAAAATGTCTTTTGGAGGTAAAAGCAAAGGAAAAATAGTTGGATGTGGAACTATGCAAACTGGGAATCTGATTATCAAGGATGTTTCTTTGGTGAAAGGTTTGAACTATAATCTTATCAGTATTAGTCAACTGTGTGATACTGATTACAAAATTCAGTTTCAAGAAGGTATTGCTGTGGTTCTAGCAAGGAAACTTCACAATCCTTCTCGGGTAAGCATCATGGAAATATCTATCTACTTGATATAAATACAGATAGCTCGTAGTGTCTGTTATCTGTTCAGGATGAGATAAATCTGTGGCATAGAAGACTTGGACATGCTAACATGAAACAGATTGCCAAGATTTCTTCCAAGAAGATTGTTCATGGCCTTCCCAATTTAGCATTTCAAAAGAGCAATTCCTGGACATCTTGTGTGTTGGGAAAATAGGTCAGAAGCTCTTATAAGTTGATAAATCAAGTAGCAATTGACCATGTTTTACAGCTGCTTCACATAGACTTGTTTGGACCTACTCCAACTCAGATTATTGGAGGGAAGACTTATTTTCTGGTAATAGTTGACGATTATTCTCGGTTCACTTGGGTTTATTTCTTGGCAAGTAACTCTGATGCTACTCTTACTTCTCCAAGTTTGCCAAGAATGTTCAAAATGAAAAAGGTTATACCATTTCACGGATTCATACTAATCATGGAAGATAATTTGAGAATCAAGATTTTGCAAGTTTTGTGATGATACAGGGATCCAACATTTGTTCTCATCTCCATATATGCCTAAACAAAATGAAGTTGTGGAAAGGAAGAACAAGAAAGTATTAGAATGGCACCGTTCAAGGCATTGTATGGAAGAGCCTGTACGACTTCGATATGTTAGGACGAAGAGGGAGAAAAGAGTATAATGAGACCAGAATTGGTTGAACAATCAGTGGAAGCTGTGAAAGTGATTCGTGAGAGGCTTAAGATTGCGCAGAGTCGCCAGAAAAGTTATGCGAACAAACGACGTAGACCTCTAGAATTTCACGTTAAAGATCATGTGTTTCTTAAGGTGTCGCCAATGCGAGGATTGTCCATATTTGGGAAAAAAAGGAAGCTAAGTCCAAGATTCGTTGGTCCTTTTGAGATACTAGAGCGAATTGGAACCTTAGCCTATCATTTGGCGTTGTTGCCAAATTTATCGAAGTACACAACATCTTTCATGTTTCAATATTGAGGATGTACGAACCAGACCCGACTCATGTACTGAATCATGAAGTCATTGAAATGGACGACAAGGTATCATACATGGAAAAGCTGGTTCAAATAGATGATAGAAAGGAGCAGATT
This sequence comes from Melaleuca alternifolia, assembly GCA_019926035.1. Lineage (NCBI taxonomy): Eukaryota > Viridiplantae > Streptophyta > Magnoliopsida > Myrtales > Myrtaceae > Melaleuca > Melaleuca alternifolia. The sequence goes on along the minus strand of JAGKPW010002221.1, from coordinate 1,292,423 downwards.
CTGAGAAGCAAAACGATTCCACTAGTTAAAGTCATTTGGGAGCATCATGGAACAGAGGGAGCCACATAGGAAAGTGAGTAAGTAATGAGACACCAGTACCCTTATCCATTTGAGTAATTGGTTGTATGTGTAAAATTTTGAGGACGAAATTTTTGTAAGGAGGGAAGAATTGTGACATTCTAAAATTCGACCATGTTTCGAGATAAATAAAAGGATATAATTTCATCGATTGTGTTTCAGTTAAATTTCACTCTGAATTGATCACTCTTGAGAATACTAACCAAGAGGGAAAGGCTAACTAGGAGTTGTTTACTTGGACCTAAGGACTTGAACATGGATGGACGCTTGGACCATAAGGATTGTTCAGGGAATATCTTGAGCTGACATAGCCCGATCTAAGATTAGTTTTTGAATGATTTGCTAGTGTTAAACAATTGGTTCACGGGTGACTCCATTTGACCATAGATTAATTTGCAAATTAATCTAGCCCAGATTTCCAATTGGTTCACGACCTTCGAACCTAGTGATTGGACCTTACGATTACATGGAAACCAAGGTCACAATGACTAGAGCAAAACAAAAATGACATGATTTTTGAATCATTTGCGAGTCAATACACATAACACCTAAAAAGCCGCCCATTAGTTTGAAATACGCTAAAATCGCAATTGATCGATTTTGATCACGAATTGACCTCTGAACTTGGGTATCGAACTTCTAACGTTTTCAATGAGTATCTTTTGGACGACACCTCATTTTGTTCGTGATTTTGATAGTAAAGTTTGAAAAGTCGAAAGAAATCGCGCGACCTGCCTGAAAGTCGAAAATTACCATTTTTCTCTTAGTTCGGTTATGATTTATTTCTTTATTAGTTTTATTTCTCAAGGTTAAATCTTAGCTATTGAATCTTCTTTTGTACAAGATTGATCCTTAACCTTTGGATTAACTTTATCATCTCTTTAAAGAGAATTTTCAGCTTATTCTCTCTCTCTTCACCATTTCATACAACCACATCTTCATCAACTCAAGTTCTCTAAAAAAAATCTCTCCATTTTCCTTGTTTCTTGCTTGGTTTTCACCTTCGTCGCAACCACGATTTTGGAGTAGCGGTTTGGAGCCACTTCCGTCTTTGTTTATGCACGTTTTTAGCTCACTTTTGAAGTAAGTCTCTTCCTAAACTTTGATTAGGCTAAAGGGAATTTTTGGATTCCAAAACTTGGATTTCTTGTACGTTCTTGATGTGCCATCATGTAGTTGTTCTTATGGCATGAATTAGATATGGTTATATAAAGATTTGAGTGAGAAAAAAGTGAGTTTTGTGGGCTGCCAAGGTGAGTTCTAAATTTGAGTTTGGGGATGTCATGGTCAAGCTTGATGATGTCACTTGTGCATTTATGAGCATTTATGAGCTTGTGGTCATATATGATGCAAGGAGAAGATATCTTGGATGATACAAGGAGGAGATATTTTAGGATTTATGATGTTATATATGATTAAACATTAGTTAATCATGTAATGCATTAATTATTCATGTGGCCATAAATTAATCATGTGATACATTAATTAATTGTGTGGTCCGATTAGTAAGCGTGTGGCCGTGAATGATAATCATGTGGTACGTTAATTAATCGTATGGTCTGGTTATTAATCACGTGGTCGTGAGCGAGAATCGTGTGGTGCATGTGCTAATCGTGTGGTCCGATTATTAATTGTGTGACCCGGAATGATGATCGTGTGGTGTTTTTGTATATCGAGTGGTTCGATTAATAATCTAATGGCTTAAATTGTTGATCGTATGGTCTTTAGGGCCGAGCATGCTATTTTGATGGAATCGATTGGTTGCATTACCCTGATGCGTATTTACGCTGGGTTGAGATTTAAGCTTGAGGCGTTCTTACGCGGGCTACCCTGAGGCGTGTTTACGCAGGGTTTAGTTGAGCCTGATGAGGTCAACTGTCACACACCTAAGGCATGAACTTTACGCGGGTTGTGGAGAGTTGCACACCTGAGGTGTTTACGCGGATTGCTAGCGAGGACTTGAGGCATGTTTATGCAGGTCGAAAAATATTGGAAATTCAGATTGAATCATGCATCAAATTGTACTTAGTGTGGTGGTGCGCTTTAGAGCATATTGTCTCTGAGTTGAAATGTGGCTCATGCAATGTTATGTGATTAATTGAAAATTTTGGTGCTATGGTTTTATCTTTGTCATTATTGAATGGTTGTCTTTTACTATGAGTAGAATAGCATGTTAAGGTATTTCGAAAGTATGTTTTACCCTAGTCGGGATTAGGGAGTAGACTTATTGAGATAAGTGTATCTCATTCGTTGCTTACAAACTATTTCAGACCCGAACCCTTGAAATGAATGCTCCACAGGAACGTTTTGGGGTGCCTATGGACATAGAATCTTCCCAATAGGTGAGGACAATGAGTATATGAGTAAAAATAGCACCATGTGGGTTGATGAAGGTGAAGCACACTGGAAGCCTCATACCTTTCTAGCATGGTTTTACCGAGATGGGGATATGACGTTTAGTCCCCTCCGTGGGTTTGATGTTCCCGATGATGGAGGAGGTCATTGGGGCCTAATTCAGATTTTGCCACTAGATGGAGTTTTGACAAGCCCGGATACCGGACCAGATGATTCGGAATCAATGGAGCTCGACCCCGAGGATATGGAGTCTGATGTTCAAATCATTACTCCGAGTTCTGACTCATAGTCCATGCAGACCGACTTGTCATAGGACGATAGTAGTGTTTGAAGATCTAGGAAGCCCATGATCTTTTCCTTTGTGATGCTGGCCTAAAGTAGGGTTGTTAGACCTCCTACACCGCTGACCCCTTTTCATGTATATGGTGCCGTAGTCCTTGGCCTCTAGTAAGGCTTTTTTTTTAGTGATGATGTAATTAACATTTGCGTATATGTATATATGCCGCCTTGTTGTTATTCGAGACTCTTTCTTCCTATCCACCATTCCATAGTATATTTATAGTACAGAGATTGTATTTGCTTCCACATGTGCATCTTGTTATTATTTCATGTGGGTCGGCAACAAGCCTGGGTTGTTGCATTTCATATCGACCAGAGTGGGATGTTATCGTACTCGTAAGGTTCGGGGCGTGACATAAATACTTTTGTGTGGATAATTTTTTATATTGTTTACATATGTCTGTTACCATCTTTATTTGATTTCTTTCCTAAAAAGAGAAAAATCCAAAAAATATTTTTCTTAAAAAGATTAGATAATTATCTAATAAAATGCATGTTGAGGATACTATAGATTTTTCTTAATAAATTTAGATTACGGAGGTTCCAAATTTCATCTAGATTGCATGTTTAGATTATGATACAATTTTTCCAAATTCCCTAAATATGGTCCTAAAAAAATATCATTATAGGATTAGATGTGTGTCTTTATCCATTTAGATTTAGGATAGGATATTTAATAATTCTGAATTTCATGAAAAAATCCAAGAAGATGTCTTAAAATAGGTAAGATTGCATTTTGAATTTAGAATGCAAGTGTAGGATATCTCATTTATTAATTCTAAATTTTCCAAGAATAACAAAAAATATATTATGCATGTTTCATTTAATGTAGTCAAATTCTCTTCTATGTCACTATGTCATAGTATGCATAGCATTATAAATAAATGTCTACGTTGTCTAATTTATTATGCATCTCATATAGATTAAGTTCTTGATTAAATCATTATGATTGTGTGTCATATCTCATGTCATATTGCATGCCATATAATTAACAATGTCTATCATGTAGCTAAATATTTAATTTAATCATATTTGCTCTACCACATAGTTTGCAAGTTAGGTTTTATAATTTGGGCTTGCATTTTAGTTAGTTAAGCTTAGTCCAATACATATAATTTCATGCAAGGTTCATTCAATTTATAATTATATCACACAACATAATTCGTATGTTAGTTTTAATAAATTCACATGTCATCTAAGAACTGCATATTAAAAATTGCATAACATTTAATAATTGTGTGCTTGCTCACATTGCATGTTATTAGAGTTAGGTCATTTAGATAAATGCCTTTCATGTTAAATTGGCATGAATAATGTGCACGTCATTATTAGCATAATTAATTTAGCGTAATTGCATTATGCATGTATTACATCATTTCATTAAATAAAGTAAAAACCTAAAAGAAAGCATTGCTTGCTATTGTGTGTTAGTAGAAACAATGTTAGGAATGTTACTTGATTTTACTAATGAGATAGTAGATGATTACGCTGCTATTGAGGTAAATCCACACTTTCTTATCTCCATTATTTATTAAATGGCTTTTTATTTTTGAGTGTTAAATAATGTTTGCATACCCGCATGATCACCTCACATGTTAGGTGTTAGTATTATAGTCAATCTAAACTGCCTACCAAAGCATTTCAATGAGATAAATGGTAGTAAAAGGGTGTTAAATTAATCTAGTGTAATCCACTCTCCAATCCCAAATTCTCTAGCTTATAGAGATAAAGCATTTCTCTCAATATTTTACATAAGTTTGTAATCAACTTACCATAAATAAATTAGCGATGACTCCTAATAAAAGCCATCTGCATACCAAGAAATTGATCTTTTAAGTTGTGAATTGATAGGAGCTTAGGAGGGCTCGAATTAGGTTTAGTCCTAATAATCTATTAGCTAACCCCTATATGGTGCATTGTTCAAGGAGTTCGTGAGGAATTAGTAGAAAATTATTTCCTGTTTTTGCAGATTATGCAAATCATGACTGTCTTGTGCGCTGCTTAGATACAAATGAACAAAAAAATTCACCTTTAAGTTATCATTAAGTATACCATGTTGCTCACGTGTAGTACGCAAAAGTTGACTAGCAGATGAATGCGGCCATGTAAATAGATCTCTACGAATTTAACTAAAGATAAGAGATAGATGCAGTCGTTCAAACTGATAAAAAAGATAAACAGAAAAAGAGCAATGACCATGTGTTGACACAATTCAAGTTATACAGGAGCAGATTCGAAAATGTCTAATGCAATATAAGACGCTCGATCGTTGCACTTAGTTCTTCCAAACCATCATATTGGCAACGGATTGACGAGCAGAGAAACCACAAATTCTTTGAACCTGGTTCCAGCATGAGAGAAGTGATCTTTTTCATCCTTATATATCACATGGAAGGATCGTGCAAAATTGAGAATTCGCACTTGGAGTAGCGTAGGGACTTCGGTCGGATGGAGCAGCTCTTCGTTCAAGTCCTTCCACGCATCAATCACTTTTTTACAGAGCTCCTCTTTGGCCTCTTCCTCAGTAACTCCATATTGTTTCATGAAACACTTCAGAGAAGTTGCCTCATGTCCTTTCTCTTGCTCACGCTGTACACAAATTTATCGTGGAAATTAATTTTATTTTCTCCTACTCAAAATATGTATCAGACAAAAATTAGATAAATTAATGTCGTTTACTGGTATGGCTTTTATATACCTTATGTCCTGCAATGTCATTCATTAGCCGAGAGACTACATTTGAAGCCTTCACCATCTTGGGGTTACTGAATAATAACCAGTCAAAATCATTCTTTGTTACGACATCTCCCATTCCCAGTAACGACGTAGCCATTACTACTTCACAACCAATGGTAACTGATGCAACGGGCATATACTCCTCCATTGTTGGGACGTGGTTTTGGTGGAACCATTTGGCGTCGATGAAGTATGCTCTCACCATGTTCTTCATCTGAAATTTTGTAAGCTACGTCAATATTCTATATATCATGCTCTTGGTGGACTTAAAATAAGACATTTTCTCATCCTTATGCAAAATGCCGATGTTTTATTGCAAGTGGACAGAGTAAAAATTGCATTTGATCGATGAAACATCGTAATGACTTACCGCTTCTTTCGCATAGAAGAGGCAGTATGATAATCCCTTTCTAGTCATCTCGTAGCCAATTTCATCATAAAAATCAAGAACTATCTGGTAGAACACTTGCATGTACTCTGGCAATCCATCTTTGGCATTGACATCCCACCTGAGTTCAAGTTCAGATAGTGTCACACTTGGCCATAATTAGCAGTTGATCAAATTCGAATAAGTTTAAAGTTGCTGAATTGAGAAAAGCATCCAAGTGCCAATTGTACCTTTCGATTGCTTCCGTGAAGAGTTCCAGTTCTTCCAATGTGCCACAACCATCGTACAAGTCATCCGTAACGGTAAGAATCAGAATCAATTTGGTTAGTTTTTCTCTGGTGGTTTCGTGCTCCGGCTCAAAATAAATTGCTGACATCCACCAATACACCTCCACAGGCCTATATCTAGCAAATGGGCACTTCCTCTCTACATTTAAATCCTTCCCCCACCTACAGTTTTCCAACAAATACTATTTAAGGCAAACATATCATTGATAAAATTTTGAGTTTGAATGGAGATAAAACTTCAAAGCGATGATCTGAAGAGTTTAACATTCATTGTCAAGTACAAATTATTTTTAGCTCAAGATAAATTGAAATTGGATGAATCAATCTATGGCAATTTGGTGTTCTTAGAACATCCAGCTACTTCAGACATGATATCATGAGGTTAACCTCGTAATGTTGCCGAGCTCCTTCTGGTGTTGCTCTTGCAACAAATTGAAATCGAGCTTAGCCAAGGAGAGCAAGACTTCATTATGCGAAGGCTCCTCTTGGTATAGTTGAATGTAATGCCTCGCCTCTAGCCTTGGCAGTCCCTTGTGGATTGGCTGGTTTAGGGCATGACTCACTCGCTTTTCGAGATTGTGGCTTACTTTTCCTTTGTCGATTGATTCAAGGTGAATTATAGTAAAAGCAAGGGCATCGTTCAATATATCATCGCCATGAGACCCTAGATGGCAAGCTTCAAACAGACTTAACAATCCTGGCACATCAGCGATGAGCGATTTGCTGAAATTCTCTTCTTTGTCCTTGAACTTGTCAAAGATTTCTGTATAGCCAAACAGAACGTGGGAAGTGACGCTATCAAGAGATTCCATGAAAAACGACATGCACAATATCTAGATCAGTTGGAGAACATTGAAAAATGACGTATTAAAACAAGGATATAGAAGAAAGAACAACCCACCACTCAAAGTAAGAAAATTTAAAGAGCTCAGAATTTGAGAATTGTACAGAGAAGAAAGTCAACGATTTAACAAATTAAAAAGGAGTATACATCTCAGTGATATTGTCTGTTCACTCTAATCAATCAAATGGGCTATCGAACTAGTGTTTGCAATAGTATTTTTGCTAATTGATGAATCAATGAGCATTTGAAATGACTTACCACATGAAATATTGTAACCTTGTTGTCGCAACAATCGAAAGAGAAGAGCAGTCGTGCGTAAATCGTCATCGCTATTGCTGTGGTAAAATTCAACATAGCATTTGTGGAATTGTTCCAGTTGCTCAACTATCTCAATTTCAAAATGATAGGCAAGTCCTAAGCGTTGGATTTGATCAATCAAGTCCAACTTCTGCAAAGGCTTATCCACAGCACCTGCCAATATCTTTCTCACTTCTCCTTTCAATCTCTCAATTCGTTGCTTCGCTATGCCTTGAGAACTCTACAATTATATGAAAATGAAAGTTAGAGGAAAATAACATAAGTTTAGTAAGGATGCACAAAATATATTGCTTAAGACTCGATTGACCACAATATATAGGAATTTAATTACTTAAAGGTTATTGCATTGAGACAAGTTTTACTGATAGAAGCAAAATTATTTCTAGAATTGTTAAGCCATTTGTACACGCCACAAGGTTCACATAGAAATTTTGAATGCGTAAGGACCAACACAAAGAAGATGCTCCCAATCAACTGGAATTTCTTTTCTTTTTCTTCATCAAAATCTGTGGGATGTTGCACAATAATCCAAGATGATTATTTTTATGCTCTCAGTTTTCAGAAAAATATAACCACAGAAGATTTTTCAGAAGATAAGCCAAGAACAAAAAAAAGATTTAACTTAAATGCTACCAGTGAGTTACAGTCAGAAGCATATTTGAGAAAGTAATCCCCCCATATGCACGGACCAGAATTTCCCGACTGGCCTTCAGCGACGTGGCTTCGTTCTTGAGCAGGAGAAGCAGATGGGATTGCTGAAATCTGAAGAGACATATCTTTGTTGCTAGTTCTCTTGATTTAGGTATCTAACCAAATACAGACAAAGAAAACGAGAGCGCAGAGCCTTTCTCTGCAAGTGTTCATACCTTGCCGAGGGGTATTTATAGGCTATATCATCCTATGTCCTAAAGGTTGAGAGAGAAGGAACAGAAAAGTTCATATACCACGTTATTCACGTGTAGTACACAAAAGTTGGTTAGCTGATGAGCCATGGCAATTGGACATCTATCTAATAACCTAGCTATGATGATTGATGCGGACTGTTGTGGGTGCAAGGTTGCGTTAGCGGCTCCATTCATATGCGATTCCTGATTTGGAATCAATGGCTGACGCATTGTTGCGATTGCTTCTCCACTGCTCATTTTGCAAGAAGAGGCTCTGCCATGTTATTCCACTCTGTCCAACGTAATACATGATAGTTGTCTACATGATAGAAAAAAAAAAAGTAAGTGCAAGTTTGCGTTAGTAGTTCCATCCATATACAATTCCTTACTTGGAATAAAGGGTAAAGAAGATAATGGTGAATGCGAATTATTTCAGGACTGGTAGTTCTAACATGTTTCTCGCATTTATTGCGTGCACAAATTGATGTCATTTCCTCTAGAAGAATGGCACACATTTCAGCTACTGCATCTTGAAGAAGAAAAAAAATAACAAAAATAAAAACAGATAGTGACGGGAGACAGATCTGGACTTTCTTAATGCCTTCTTTCTTATGTTGAACTATCTATCTTCTTATGTTAGGTTGGCAGCGTCCCGGAACAAAAGAAATTTATTTTCATTTTAATTTTCCAGGATTCGATCCTTAATTTTTCTCATAAGACCAGTGAAAAGATCTTTGAACAAAAATGTAGATGTCACAAACAGAACATATTAAGAGTCTAATGATAGTATTGAAAATGGAGCCAAAATTTAAGGACTATTAGTTTCAATTTTCCTAAGTGAACTATAGTAACAATTAAAAAGATCAAAGTGGCAACAAGGTCATAAAAAACAGAACATACTTTTTTGTTAATTTAGAATGTGGAATGAACTGAAAACTAAAATATATTACACAATCTGCGCAATTGTGTAAATATCAAAATTAGTGAAATAGTATCAAATGACTAACTTGACTTTATTATTACTTATGGGCCAGATTAAAAGTTTACAAATGGATTAATAACTACATAGAATAAATTAAAATTTTAATAATGATCCTGTAAATTGGGACTAAGTTTAAGGATCCTTAGTACCATTTATCCTAAATGGAACTACTGTGACATTTATAAAGACCAAAAGGATAAAAATGTATTAAAATATATATCATACATTTGATTTGTCATGACCCTCCCAAAATAGTTTGTGGTTGAGATTGGGTTTAGAAATATTGCTAAAAATTGAGCGAATGACCTATTGATTAGTAGGTAGCTCTCCAAAGCTCATACCTCATGTGACGTTAAATTTCGTTTTAAGTTTCTTTTTTTTTAACCTAATTGATTATATATGAGTTGCTACTAGCCATTTGGGGTTGGCTAGAAACCGAATAAGATGCCAGAAGTTCATCTCATTTCCATGCAACCAAAAATTCTAGTTTCGGGGACTTGGTCATGCTTATTGTTTATTCCTTTGGGTACCATTAACTTGGAGGTTTGTTATCTAAGTAATCATGCAATTTTGATTACCAATTATGATCGTAAAGGTATTAAAGCCACCAAGTGATTATGATATCTTCTTTAGGTGTTTACAATTATTCTAAGCTAGCCCTAACCATTTTAGAAAGGAAAATAACAACAATCTATTGAACTAGCTATTGTACTATGGAGGAGGAGTCTATTTGCTCATGGCCCTCCGTAGATTTTTCCAGTGATATTGCAAGAATAACAATATAAATCTTCATGGAGCCCTATCCACGGCTACGATTCCTCCAAGAGCCCCGCCAGTCAGCTCCCCGCGCCGGTCGCATTTCTTCTCTCTAGTTAAGCGTAGCATTCAGGTGATTCATGGAATTCAGAGAAAATGCGAGATTTCCAGTTTTTGTTTTTCATTTTTTAATTTGTCTATCAAGCAACAGAACATTTGGTGAGTGTAGCTAAGTGAAAGATGAGCTCTTTGCGCCGAAGATGTTGTGAGCTAGTGATGAGGTTGCTCACTGTTTAGTTTCTTGTGACAGCATATGGCAAGTGCCAATCTTTTTTTCTCTCATCGAGTTGTATCTAGTCACTTTTTTAAGATAACTGGAGTGGGAAAGCGATCCGAAGGAAGACCAGGAAACTGGTGGATGAGGTATCTCTGCAATGTCCCTCGCTTGTTACTTACGTGTTGTAATGATGAAGCTGCAGACACAAGCTCTTCGCTGGGGTAGGAATCCTACAATTGATGTGTTGGTAGAAGCCATAGCAATCGATTGATTTTTCCTTGGGAAGAAACAACGAATGTCGAGCCCCATGTACTAACAAAGATGTAGATGGGGGATGTGTAGTTGGAGAGATAATGTCCATATTACCGTGTATTGTCAATGAAGCCTTATCAATGTTTTACTATGTAAGTTTTCTGTGCCTTTGGCTACTTTTTTTAGCTTAGCATTTTTCAGAAGTTCAGCTGCTTCATTTAGGAGGAGGATTGAAGCTTGATTGTATATCTTGTTAGCCTGAAGCTTTAGGTTGTAGAGCAATTTGAAACCTGAATGATAGTTTAACTTGGTGTGCTGATTGACTGCTCCGTCATGGCAATGCTGTGACTATAAACTCATTGTGACGAAGGAGGCCAAAAATGGCCTGAATTTGCAATGAAATGTTCCTGCCAATGCAGCTTCAATCTTATAACTTTGCCACATTGATCCGTGTCACATTCACGATTTAACAGCGGTGGAGCTTTAATGTTGGTAGATCGTTTGGCTTTCTGTTTTCACGTCTCCTAGCAGTTATGATTCAGGCGATGCCCAAAATGCACTCATTCAATGCAAAAGATTAGTATGCTCATAAATCGATAATTGATGGCGCGAGTTGGGAATTTGATTTAGTCCATGCAATTCGATTAGCCTAACTACCCCCGATCAAATTAGGGATTCATTAATTAAGATTAGTGGTTATTAACCCCCACTTGTTTTCACAAAGCATTTGGCTAACATCATTAATGCCTAATTATTTTCTAATCACCTGTTAAGCTAACCCTAAAATGACATGCATTGAAGGTCTAATATACATTTAATCATCCACATGTAAGCTCAATTTCATATGTAATTAGGCAAACAAACCTTGAGAATCAAAAAAACAATTAGTGACCCAAAAGAGGCATTTCTCGTTTTTCCGTAATTATACCCAATTATGTTTTATTTGATTTACTAAGTTAATGATGTCGAAATTGAATGAAACGAGCAAAAACTGCAAGCTTACATAATGTAGTTGCGACAATGAAATTTTGGCTAAACATTTGAATTTAATTACATAAAAATTTAGGGATTAACTATTAGATCTTAAACAAAAATAATATAATTAATTGCATATCATGTAGCTTTTAAGAGCATTCACCATATAGTGTAATTCATTGCATTTGCATTAGACCGGCAATGATGAACAGACCCACATTAATCATGAGGACTTGGCCCGCGTAACAACTGATACTTGGCCAGCACTAAGGAAGAGGGGTCGAGATTTTTAAACCCGGAACTAGAGAAATTGCGCTTTGATTGAGATGTCTTTAGCCGATGAACTTAACAAGCTTTGAGTTTAATTAGAATAAATATAGATGGATCAAAGCTTGTTACTATTTTAGCCTATAAAAAGGCAAATTACGGCTAGCCAATGAACAGGGCCCTAGCCAATTCACATAGGGAAATGGGCTAATTTAAGCTTCAGTAACTCAATTCAACTTATGAATTTAGTAAGGCTGAAAATTAAGCCCCTTCGATTAAACCTAGGGTTAAATCTATATATATCCTGTTATGCTTCAATATTCGAAGTTAGCAATTCACTATTCTCTAAATGCAATTGAGAGACACATGAGTGAGAACTAACCGAGGAGAGGAGAGAGAGGTAGTCGGTCGAGTCCTACTAGCCGAAAGCCCTTGACGCGAGCGTTTTCTTCCCAACAATATTCACCGTTGCTGACCTTAGCATCGAGCATCCTACATAAACCCTATGATAACTTGCCTCAGTGCCTGCCCCTGCCCTATCCGAGCCAAGCCCTACATTGAGACTCTAGCCAAGCCATTGATGTTCACTTTATCACCACGACGAGCTACTTCCTTGATCTAACATGCTTGTATTTGCATCGATGAGGCCTTGCAGCTACTCTAACCTCCATGTTGATGCTCGCTTCTCCCCTAATTGTGCTTTAGCTGCAACATCTACCATCTCCATTTGCCTGAGAAACCTAGCCGTGAGATGACACTGAACTGACCCTGCACTTCTGTGGACCACCAGCTCGGCCATGCTAGTATTGAATCACGACAAGCTTCTCCACTATAGTCGACCACTACGTCATTGTAGTATGATGTTGCTATATTCTTGCACTACGACAAGTGACTTTGTTTTGTAAGTTTATCATCATCATATTACTAGTGCAACTCATTTGCAATAATTTATTTGTGAGCCGCATCATGATTTTATATTTAAATTAATTCTAGAAAATATTTTAAAATCAAATAGGATAAAATTTAAAATCTTTCCTAGGTAGATTGCATGCTAGGATAGGTTTTATCTAGACAAGATAATATTCCAATTTAAAATAGGATTTTACCTATGTTCAATTCCCGAACTGAATTGAATAATATCTAGTTCTAGATTATTTAAATTCATTTGTTAATGTTGTATAAGCCATTGCATTTAGAGTAAGCTTGCATTACATGCATTGCACATTGCTTAGTTTTCATTAAATAAGATAAAACCCAAAAAAAGAATTGATTGGGATTGCATGATGATTAGAAATAATATTTAGGTCGAATACGTGTCTCTAATTAGTATTTCCTACAGATGCTTGCATTGCTTCGATGTACACTCCGCTCTATCCAAGTAATTTATTTATTGCTTTAACCATAGAGTATTTCATTCAAAGATTGCACGATTGCCTCACATGCTAGTGGATAAAGTTAATATTTGCCCAACATTTTTGAAATAAAAGAGAAATAGTACGACAAGGGTATAAGAGTAATCTAGTATGATCAAATTTCCGAAATCCACTATTTATGATTTGTAAGAGTAAATATATCTCATGATAAACTTAAGTTTCTAATTGACTTCTAAAAATAAATGGGTGACGACTCGGAAATAAAAAAATCATTTGTACGTTAAATAACTTGAACCTAAGTTGGGATTTGATGTGAGGCTTGGAGAGCTGAGTTAGGTCTAAGCTTAGTAATCCATTGGCTAACCTCTAGGTGGTCTACCCTCTCCGGGGAGGTCATGACAGTAGTTTAATGTTTATGAAGATCATTTTCTCCAATCATTAACTATATTACCTAAAATCTTCAATTTTACTTGCCACTCAAGAATTTATACAGCTATCAAAAAATGCTGGAAAATAATAAATTAAGTTCATATGCCATGAAATTCAATAAGGAGCCTCCTTATCACGTGCTCTTCATTTTAATTTTATGAGTTTTTTCAAAAAGGGCCATAAGTACTAGAAATTTTTTAGTAAACACCCTAGACTAGTGATTGTTAATTTCAAGACTTAGTTACACTATATTAATACAACATCCATTTTATTGAAGACCAAAAAAACGATTTACCAGGCAACTTCGATTAATCCAATTCTAGTTCTCTAACATGTAAAATGGTTATGTGGGTGTGCAATCATTAATATAATACTTAATAAATCAAAACAATAGATAAATTGCAAGAATAAGGTGGTTATTTACGTATCTTAACTAAGCATATCAATATCCATCAGCAAAGTATTTATCACATAAAAATGTATGCAATGCCTAACCTGGCATGATTCTTTTTAGTATTTTCATTCAAGAAAGTATTAAATTAAATACAATGCATGAAATGAAGTTTAATTCTAAAGTAAGACCATATCATTTAAATTTAACACAACATGCAAACTATATGACATAAGAAATAATTAAACTAATATGCAATCTTATGTTAACTTAATTAAATGACTTAACATGGCATTACAATATAACGTGAATATATGACATGCATTAATCTATATGAATGGCGCATATATATATATATACATATATATATGTACTTGTAAATCTTCATTCCTAAAACTTTCTCTTCGGGAAGGTCCTGACAATAAGATCACGATCTTCCTTTGCTTATTTTGGATAGGAAAGTAAATAGCTTGTGTTGTCACCTAAATTTTACTATTTAGTCATTTATTTTTGCATGGAAGATTAGGGATCAACCTTGCCCCTAGCAAAAATAATTAAATTATTTATAAATTAGGAGCATTTTGTATTTTAGGTAAGTCCATGTAGTTGCATTTAACTTGGGCCGGCAATAGATATGTTTTAATAAAAAAGTTCCGAGTTTAGCCAGAATAATTGGAACAAGCCCATAAATTGGTAGTTTAACGAAAATTTATGACTGAAAATTGGTCCATGAAAAATTGGAAAATAAACTCGAGTTGAAATTCACTAGACATGTCCACGGCAAAGGAAGGTTTTAGATGGGGCGTATAATTGGGCAAGAAGTATTTAATAAAAGGTAATATCACATGTGGGGGCATATTCGGTCTTATGCTTTGAGCAATATATCTTTGTTTTAAAAAAAAGAAATAAGGCAAAAAGGATGGATATCTTTACCAAATATCGAGTCAATATGAGAGCAAGCAATTGACTATTCTTTAAGCCATTCGTGAAGGAAGAATTGAGGTATGTGTGCGTGATTGTCGGTGAATATCAACAAAACAAGAAGGCAAGATTTTTTTATTATTCCATTTCTTGTTTTGGTGCCCACTTTTATTGAGTGCATAAATTACATAGGAAAGAAAGAGGAGGTGATCTTTTCTTACCATTCCGATGTATTATGTCCTTTTTGGTACAAGAGGAGCACTGTCATAAGCCCAAGAAAAACAATAAGGGGGGAGGGCTGGTGTTTCTCTCTAGCTTTTTCCCTCACTCAAACATGAAAACAAACAAGAAAAGAAAAGAGGGACGGACACATAAAAGTGCTTAAAAGGGAGCACGTCTTTGACTTTTCTGCTTTCAAACCTCGAGCACCTTCTCCCTTGTGATAGCTCTAGAGCCGTGAACCTTCTCACTCTTCGACGCTTCATTTGCATGAGCAGCGTACCAGATGTCTTTTTCTTTTTTTCATGTACTTCGCCGAAGCCACCCCTCGTTTGCACTGCTGCTCCACTTGCTAGCTTCCGTAACTTCCTTTGCCCTGCCCTGCCCTGCTGTCTTTGCACCACCATCCGCAATAAACGACCACCAGAGGCTTATGCGTCACTCCCAACCATTGTCCAATGTAGCAGTCTTTGTCGGCAAGCCTACACTGATGCATCTATTGATCGTCTAGTTGTGATCTATAACCAAAAATTAGAAGCTTGCTTGCAAACTTGTGGGAATTGATTTTTCTATTTATAGGTCTTCAAATATTTGCCCACAGCCACGATTAGCTTCAGCGATATGAAGCATCACCACCACTGACCGAACACCACTTTTGCGAGTCCCATCTGTTGGTCCGGTTAGGAGATTGCATATTCAAATTGGGTAATTATCCAATCCAATATTGAATTTGATATTATATTTCCTAATACTAATTAATTTGATCTTGAGTGTTTTAAGCATTAATTGATTTAATTTTGTTGGCTAAAATCAAATATAATGATTAACTTGATTGGTGACATGATGGACCATTATTTTGCTTATATTTAATTTTATCTTCAACCTAGGTAAGTATTCTATCAAGATTGTAACATCTGTCAATCGAAGACTCGAGATGAATGAATATTTTTTTTGGATATTGTAATCTTATATTTGAATCATGATAGGTATCTTGTGTGATTTTCTATATTTGAAATTTTGATTAGATAGGATTCTCAATTTTGAAAATGCAAAAAAGAAGAAGAAGGATTAGATAGTTTCATTGTTGAATTAGGATAGCGTCTAAAATTGTGTGTTAAGATGGGTTTCCAAGTTAAGATCAGATTTGATTCAAACTATATCTTAATGCAAATTGGATTATATCTCACTTTAGATTATTTTTATTTTCATTAATATTTAATTATGAATTTTAATGAAAAACACAAAACTAGGGAGTTTCCTTAAGAATGGTCAGAGTTGCATGTTTAATTTAGGATCTCTATTAATTTTGAATTTTGATTGATAAAGTAGCAAAAATACCAAAAACACCTGTCGCATGTTATTTAGTTGAATACAAGGCCTAGATTAATTCAATTAGGTTGCACGCTATTATAGAGTAGGTTATATAAAATATAGTCTAGAATTAGATTCACATAACAAGACGTAGATTAATTTTATAAGGTCACATTTTATTATATAGTAGGTTATATAGACTTAGGTTCACATAACAAATATTACATATTTTTAACAAAAACTAAGAAAAACAAAATAAAAGTTCTTTTTTCAGAAACCATGATTAAGGTAAGTATAGTTTCCATTTTCTTGATTTTTGCCTTATGTTTAATTCATTATTTTACAAAATTTATATTAAAAATTTAATTTATTTTAGGGCTTATTTTCGTGATTATGAACACACATGAACCCATCGACACGAACACCTCAAATGTTATGTATTAGAATAAAATTAAGTCAAGTTGCTTGTCAAATCATCTTTGAATTAAAAGAGATAAATATCAAAAGGGTGTTTGAATAATCTAGTGTAACTAAGTCTCTAAACTCTTAATTTCTGGTTTGTAAGGGTAAAGTACAACTCTCAATATTTACATGGGTTTCTAGTTGACCAATTATAAATAGATTACTAACAACTCCAAATGAAATCAATCTTGTGTGTTAAGAACCGTAATCTAAGTTAAGTTGGTATGAGTTTGGGAGAACTTGAGCTAAATCGAACTTAATGATCTATTATTGTCACGCCCTGATTTTCGGACTCATGACTATCTTCGATCTTTACTTCCGGGATTCAGTTTTAAATGAAACTCCAGACATAACATTTCCAACTCCCCATCAATTGTCATGCCGAAATATATCAACTACAAGGTGAGGGACTAAATTAAGGTCATAAAACACCTGCATCAATATTAACTTCAAACCACGTCCACAACATCCCTAGTTACAAAAATCCAACCTGGAGGAAAACCAAAAGCCTAAGGTTTCGCTTCCTGCGAGCTATACAAACAAAAGTAGCAGGGAGGACAGGAGGATATACTACCCTATGGTGTAGGGAGCTAATCTAGGTATTCACGTAGGTTAAAACGGGGTATCGGATTAAGGACTGTCCCGTCCTCCGAGTTGTCTGCTCCGTCAGGGTCCTCATATCCAGACTCGTAACCTCCCCAAGGCACTCCACATTGCTCTGAGTTATAGTTCATCTCGCCTCCTGGGGTACTGGTGTACTCCACTATGTGCTATGAGGAATCCAAGTTTGCTTCGGGATGCTCCATATCCACTCCATCTGCTCTTGGGTCTCCACGATCAGTCCGCTCTTCCAAATCTCCCTATCTATCATGCACCCTCTATCAACGAGATGCTCAGGGATCATCCCTACATCCTCTAGGTCTTCCACTTCCTTGTCTAAGCTAAAAGGAGCCTTCGGCTCTGAGTCCTCCTCCAGCTGCTCCAAATACTCCTCCTCTAGAGGTTTCAGCTCCAGCTGATCTTAGTCCTCCTCCTCGTGAGGTTCCTCCTCCAATAGCTCCTCCTCCTAGGGTCCTCCTCCTCTAAGGGGTCCTCCAAGTCTGAGTGTTCCTCCTCTGGGTCCATAGTTAGGTCCTGGGATGGTGGGGGTGGTGGAGTGAGATACTGAGTATCTCAATGAATAAACCCTAACCTTAAATTAGGAACACTTCTACCTAGGGTCCATGTAACGTCCCTCCCATCACTTGGGTCTCTAAGTGGAAAGGCTAGCTAACCCTAACTAAGGAACATAACCCTCGTCACCTTACTCAAATTCGAGCCTCGTCCTTGCCTTACTATTGATTCCCTACTAAACTACCCAGTAGGACTCCTCGACTCGCGGAAACTAAGAACGATCAACCGGTACCAACGAGGTAAATAAAAGGGATTATACGGCTAATAAATTAGGGAACCCTATTCATAATTCAAAATTGATCCACTATTAACCAACTAACTAAATAATGTGATCGATCGGTAAAAACATAACCGATAATTAATTTAAATTGCTAATAAATAAATTACAAGACTAATAACCGATCTACCACTATAATAAATAAATTGCATGGCTAGTAATTGAAACTGTATAATTAATAAATAAATTGCGATACTAATAATTAAATCACGAATTTATTAAATAAATTGCAAGACTAATAATTAAATCATGAATTTATTAAATAAATTGCTAGACTAATAGTTAAAAGAAGCAATTAAATAGAAATTAGCATCACGAGGTATGTGGCCATCCGCGACGAGCCTCCTCCCTAATGCTTGATCCTTTAACACACCAAAGTTGACTTATTCAACTTTCCCAAATTTCCCTACCCTTGGTGCTTTCATCACACCAAAATTTTGCCCTAAGGCACCCCTCGCATCGTACGAGGCCTCGTCACGAATCAACTAGTATTAGCCGCCTTATCCTTTCCATTCGACAATGCAAACATTCAATCAAATCCTAACTAATTCTAGCATTCTAGGAACCTTAGCAATTCTAATAATTTCTACTAAAGTAGTAAGTGCACCAAATAGAGGTTAGAGCCCACTAACTTGTGAGTCTCTTGGCTTCCACCTTGCTGATCCAGGCACCTACTGAAGGCTGAGAGAAATAACTTTTTTTCTCTCTCTTCTTTTTCTTTTCTTTTTCCCTTCCTTTTTCTTCTTTTCTTTTCTTTTTCTCCTCATTTTCTTTCTTTCCTTTCTTCTTCTTTTTTTTTCTCCCTTTCTTTCTTTTCATTCTTTTCTTTCCTCCTTTTCCTTTTTTTTTCTTTTCTTTCTTCCTTTTCTTCTTCTTTTCTTTCTTTCTTTTTCTTTCTCCTTTCTCGGCCTGCCTAGATCGCGCTGAGCCGACTTTCGGGTCGGGTTGTTGGGCCAAGCTCCCTGGCCGGCTGACTGGGCCTCCGACGAGGCACGCACAGACTCGGTTTAGACGACCCGAGTCGCGTGTCGGGTCGAGGGACAGCCCGTCGGGTCGTGGCTAATCTCTTCTTCCTCAGACCAAACCGAAGGTCGTGGCCGGATGGGTTTGGAAGTTACTTCTCCGACGAGTTGAACGGCGATGGCGCCGTGAGCCGAGGTGGTTGGTGCTGGGAGAAATCGGGCCTCGAAGGAGGGTTGCGACGTTAGGGTTTCGGGAAGAAAAAGGGGGTTGAATCGCGAGCTTGATTCAACCATGAAATGAGCAAATCAAGCGAATTAAAGTGCTAAGATCGACTCACGGGAAGCCTACGAGTCCGAAGGAACCAACGGCGTGCGGCGGCGGTGGTTGGAACGGCGGCAACAACACCCTAGGGTTCCAGTGAGCTTGAGTTCTTGAGCTCGTCTTAGATCGAGCTTTACCCGCTCAAATCTAGACCAAACCGAACCAAACAAGAGTCAAAACTAGGGTTTAGGGACCCTTAGGAATCGATTGGAACCATTGGTTTGAGCTCAAGTAGTCGGGATTGAGAGTACTCACCCGATGAAGGTCACGAGTTTTTCTGGAAAACCCATAAAACCCGAGTTGTGAGGCTCACTTTCGGGGGCTACCGGCGATAACTCTAGCGACACCGATGGCCGTGGTTGGGGGCTTTGGAAAGAGGACATTGTAGGCTTTGAAATGGTACCAACAGCAAGAGGAGAGGAGGTACGAATGTCAAATGGTGATCTCCCAAAGTCAAACACTCAACCGGTTTCAAGCGCAGAGGGAGTGGTTAAGCCGAGCAAGATTTGACCTCGCAAGGCCACGCGGCAGCCTCCCACGGGCTGGGAGGTACGCCGGCCACGCCGCAAGGACGTGGGGTAGGTGGTGGCAGCGGCTGGCCCGCTGTTTGGCCGACACGTAGCCTCACGGTGGCGTGCACACCACCTGCTCGGCAGAATGCCGCAGAAAGGAGAGAGAGAGAGAGAACGAGAGAGAGGATGGCCGCACGCATGCATGGCGTGTCCAGTTCGCGTGGTTGGATTAGCTGGTTCGCTGGCCGGTTATGGATATTAATAAAATAATATTATTTTAATTTCTGAAAATTGAAAAATTGCTTTAATAAATCGTAAAAATTCGGGAAAATTTTCTAAAATTCACTAAAATTTACCAACACCAGAATTTATGATTTTTGGGCCCTAATAAAATTTAAACAACCAATTTCAATAATCCAAAAAGCATTTCACAATTTTTGTGAACAAAGAGGAAATTATAAAATTTCCCCAAAAATTCCCCGAGGCCATTAATCGTGAATACGATCCAAAACGCGGCTGTTACAATTATACAAACCTTAGGTGGTGCCCTTTAAGAGTGGTTGCGATAGTTTGAAACATGAAGGATTGAAAACGAAGGTGTTGGAAAGATTATCTTGCTATATAATAAACATAACATACATATGGAAGAGTACAAGTTCTGTGATTGAGCAAGCGAATATTTAGAGAGAGTGGCTTACAAGAAATATTTTCATATGTCTTTCAGTCCCACTATTGAAGCTACTTATAGAAAACTATTAATTTTCAAATCTACAATCCTCCTAACACTATTGGCAGCTATTGATAAGAAGTTACAATCTCTATACACGATATCATAATATTTAGTGATAATTATCTACAAGGAGGTTTCGTATCTCAAGGTCATTTGTGTAAAGACTCAGCAGTTATGCCACTCATGTTGATCTACTATCTTCATCTTCGTCTGACATGTTGGCAGACTAAAAATACTTCATCAAATTAAGCAAAATCTGATATCACTTTCCACTAATGACTTTGTGGATAAATTTCTTCTAAATTTTGATGACTTTGTCCATGAGTTCTGTGTTGGATGTTGTTAATATTCTTCACTATTAACAAGCCGGTAATTTGTTGATTATCTTGCTTGATGATGACGAGTATTTAGATTAAGTCTTCATCAATGACTTTGTTGATGAATTTCTTCTAAATTTTGATGACTTTGTCCATGAATTTTGCGTTGTCCACAAGACTAGAAGAATATTTTTTAGATAATAACACAAATACTCAATGTGATATCTGAACTTTCATTACATATACATACTAATCCCTAAACTTTATGAAAATGTTCAATATTATCGATCTATTAATTAAAATTCATGGATGATATTGAATAGTTTTATATAGTTTAAAAACTAGTTTGAATATATACTAAAATTTCAAGAACGATATTGAATAAATTAAAACATTTCGCTAAAATTTAGGGATCACTTGTATCATTTTCTCAATTTTTATTCATATGTGAGAGCTTTAGATTCTGGTCATAAGTGGGATGTGTCATTTTCGAAACATTTGCACATGTGCTCTAATTATAGTCTAATCGGTGACTAGTGTCTTGTAACAGCTGCGTTTTGGACAGGGTTCACATTTACGGCCTCGGGGAAATTTCCAGGAAATTTTATAATTTCCTTTTAAATTTACGGAAATTGTGAAAGGTTCTTGAATTATTGAAATTGGATGTTAAAAATTTTATTTGGGCCCAAAATATCAAAATGTTGGTATTGGGAATTTTAAGGAATTTTAGAAAATTTTCCCAAATTTTTATGAATTTTTAAATCAAATTTCCAATTTTTTGAAATTAAAATATTATTATTTTAATTAAATTTCCGAACCGGCCGGCCCAATTGCGTGAAACGCATGGTCCGACCAGGTCAGACCGAACTGCACGCGCACGACTCTCTCTTCCTCTCTTTTTCTTTCTTCCTCTACGGTATTCTGCAGAGCAGGTGGTGTGCACATCACCATGAGGCCACGTGTCGGCCGAATGGCCGACCAGCCGCTACCACCACCTGCCACCTAGCCTAAGAGGACCACTAGAGTGGCCGGCAGCCAATGGGAGGCTGCCGCGTGGCGTCGGTGAGCTGATTTTCAGCTCGCCCCCAACCACCCCACTCGGTATACACCGAGCACCAACCCCACTTCCAGCTCGTTTTTCTCTCGGCTCGGACCTCCTCTCGCTTTGCCGTTGGTGTCGTTGGAGAGCCTACAACGTTCTCTGTCTGAAGCCACCAACTGCTGCCCTCAGTTCCACCGGAGTCACGGCCGGTAGCCCCCGAAAGGAGGCTTCACGGTTAGAGTTTTCTGGAAAACCGCAGCGCAAGCCGGAAAATCGTAGTCAAACTCCGGTGAGTTCTCCCCCTTCCCGAGCTCCTTA
Source organism: Melaleuca alternifolia (assembly GCA_019926035.1). Classification (NCBI taxonomy): domain Eukaryota; kingdom Viridiplantae; phylum Streptophyta; class Magnoliopsida; order Myrtales; family Myrtaceae; genus Melaleuca; species Melaleuca alternifolia. The sequence goes on along the minus strand of JAGKPW010002221.1, from coordinate 1,269,926 downwards.
GCTCGATTGGTTACCACCAATCGATCCCTTGACGTCCCTAGACATTTTTTACGGCTTTTGATCCTTTTGATTTGGTCTAGATCGGAGTGGGTTCGGCTGTTTTCAAGGTGAGCTCAAACCGAGCTTGCCGGAGCCCTAGCCGTCGCCATTCTAGCCATTCCCACATGACGCCGTTGGCACCGTTGGACTCGCGCTGGTCCGGTGAGTAAAACCCCTAACCTCTTTTCAATCGATTTGGCCTAGAATCAACGGATTGAAGCTCAAAGCCCTAACCCCTTTCCCTGAAAAACCTAGGTTGAGCTGTCGACTTCACGGCTGGTTTTCTCACAGCTCTGATCACCTCAGTCCTCGCCATCACCGCCGTTCGACTCGCCGTCGAACCAGCTTTCCTTTCCGACCGGTCTCGAGCTTCGGTTTGGCCGGAGGACGGAGAATGGCGGCGAAACTTGACAAGCCTTGACGACCCGACGCACGATCTGGATATTCTGAACCGGGTCTGTGCAAGCTTCGCCGTCGCCGCCGTCGTCACCATCGCTACCGTCGTCGCCGGAGACTAGTTCGTGGGCCAGGCAGCTCGGCCCAGCAAGCCAGGCCCAACCGCGAGGAAGAAAAGAAAAGAAAGAAAAGAAAAAAAAAGAAAAAAAAGAAAGAAAGAAAAGAAAAGAAAAGAAAAGCAAGGGCGGGCGAAAAAAAAAAAGAGTTATTTTCTCTTGGCCGTCAGCAAGTGTCTGGATCAGTAGGGTGGAAGTCAAGAGACTTAGAAGTGAGTGGGCTCTCAACCTTTATTAGGCGCATTTAATGCTTTAGTATAAATTAGCTAGAATGGCTAGGATTGCTAGAATTCCTAGAATTCATAATTGATGGACTGATTGAGTGATTGATTGGCTGATTGTTTAGTCGGATAGAACGTAGGGATCGACCGATGATGGTTTAGTTGTGTCGTTGCCTCGCTAAATGCGAGGGACACCTTCGGGCCAAAAATTAGCGTGTGGTGGTGCCGTAGGCACAAAAGTTTTGTGGAAGTTGAAAAAGTTCAACTTTGGTGCGGCCATGAAACAAGTACATTTGAGATGGTGCGACGGGGTTGGCCACATACTTCGCGGGGTTGTAGTTTGAGAAACCTCTCCTGTTATTATTTACTTTAATGGTTTATTTAATTAAAATCACAATTTAGTTCTTAGTTTCGCAATTTATTTATTAATTACGGTTATTTAAATTATTAGCCTCGCAATTTACTTATTTATTCACGGATATTTAAATTACTAGTCTCGCATTCGAATTACTTTAGTTGTTAAATTCAATGGTAGTCCGGCATTTAAATTATTAGTATATTAATTTAATCAATTACTTATTTACTGTTAGTCACCTATTTAAATTAGTTTGTTGACGTGAGACAACTGCTTTTGATGAGTAGGCTGCGGGTAAATACCATAGTCGTGCTATTCGATTCAAACAACTACCCTTGGTGACCGTGAGACGGGAGCCCTTCAGGTAGACTACTCTTGAGTAGTATGCACAGTAACGTCAGGTTCATAGGAAAGTAAGGTGGTACGGTATGTTCCCGAGCTGGTGATAGTCGAGCTTCCTGTTTAGGGACTGATAGTTGGGAGGGACATCCTAGGGACCCTAGGGTAGGGAATGTTCCTAATCTAGGGTTAGGGTTTGTTCACTGATATACCAAGTATCTCATTCGACCACCCCATACATCCCAGGACACAGCTATGGACCCGGAGCAGGAACTCTCCGACTTGGAGGACCCATTCGAGGAGGAGGACCCTCAGGAGGAGGAGCTGTTGGAGGAGGAGCCTATCGAGGAAGAGGACTGGGAGCAGTAGGAGTAGAACCCTATGGAGGAGGAGGATCCGGAGGAGGACTCGGAGCCGGAGGCTCCCTTTAGCTCAGACAAGGAGGCCGAAGACTTGGAGGAGGAGATAAGGATGGTCCCTGACCATCCTATTGATAGAGGCTGCATGGTTAATAGGGAGGTAAGGGATAGTGGACTTATCGTGGAGACTCAAGAGCAGACAAAGTGGATTTGGAGTATCCCGAAGCAGATCTGGTTTCCGCACCTGCACACGGTGGAGTACACTGGTTTCCCAGAAACCGAGATGGACTATCTCACGGAGTGGTGTGGAGTACCCTGGGGAAGATACGAGTCTGGTTACGACGACCCTAACGGAGCCGACGACATGGAGGACGGGATTGTCCTTAATCCGAAACCCCACTTTAGTATAAGGAAGTATTTAGACTCACTCCCGAAAGCCGTAGAGCAGTACCCCTCCCTCTTTACCCCCGATTTTTGGTTGTATAGCTGTGCGGAGGTACACATCCTAGACTTTTGATATTTCCCCCAAGTTGGTTTTCTTTCGTAATCAGGGATTTGTGAACACGGTTGGAGCTGTTGTTTATTGGAAGATACTTGTGGATTCTATCTTGGTTCCTCATGTTGTATTAACTGTGATGTGGATTGTGACGATGGAGATTAGTTGGGAGGTAATTTAATTTGGATCCTGAAGGTATCGCTACGATCCCGAGAAATCGGGATGTGACAGCTTGGTATCAGAGCGAGGTTGTAACCTAGGAAAGGTTAACCCTCTTGGAGTAATAAGGAGCAGTTGAGCTAGTAGGAGCTACTGGATAGGACCCTAAGGAGTAAAGTAAGGTTTAAACTCATGAAGGACCAGTAGCGAAGAGATGAGTCTAAGTCTGATCGTGAGGACATGAAGGCAAGACCGAGATTAGCTCAAGACCCCTACTTGATCCTTAGGATTGGTGCCACCTGTTTAGCCGCATTGGCACGGTATGGGACGTGCTCAGCGAGGCCGAAAATTTGACTAGAGACCATAGGGTTGAGTCTATGTTTAACCACGTTGGCACGGTATGGGATGTGTACAGCAAGGCTGAGCATGAGACGAGTTACTTGACAGTCTAGTCTAGCTGAGTTGGCATGGTCTAGAATGTGTACAGCAAAGCCGAACTTGGACTTGTGGTTTCATGAGACAGACAGTAGGTCATGTAAAGCGATGAGGATGCGCCTCGGTTGACACGTAGCCGGGGTCACGCGATTTGTGACCGTAACCTTCATAAAAGTGTGGATATAGGCCGTGTCTTGGCTAGTATGGCGAAAGTACGTGGTACCGGGGGAGGTAGCCACTAGTGCACTGTGGTCAGTGACCTAACGATGTATCTACTGTGGACCCATGGGGTCGAACGTATATGTGCTTATTGAATGACGAATTGCGTCTCGGTGTCGAAAATGACACCCTAGTATTAGTATGTCGGATATTGTGTTTTCCTTCCTTTAAGGATGTTTATTTGATTCAAGAGACGACCTTACTGCTATGGATCATGCACTACTGTAAACGCTTATTGAAATCCTCATGGAGTGACGAGAGCGTTGTAATGCTGATTACAGGAAGGCTAAATGGCCAGACTTGGGAGACCTCCACGGAGAAGGGCGACGATTGGTCGCTTTAGAGTTGGAGAAGCTAACGACCAAGGAGATCCCCATGTCGAGGGACTCGTAAGGTGTCTTGAGGACCTACGAGAGGAAGTTCGACAACAAGCACGGAACCAGGAGGTCGCTATAGTAGCAGCGGTGAATGCCGCCATAACCGCAATGAGGAATGAAAATGCTGCTAGAGTCCAGGGACCCACCGAGGAAGGCGAGGAAGGGGAAGTAGAGGTCCCGGCTCCTATCCCCGCCACAGGTGGTGCAAATGGGGAAAGGAGGAAACAAAGGCAGGTCGGGCAGTTCCTAAAACTGAAACCCCCAGCTTTCACGGGGATGGGAGACCCCGAAGCAGCTACGGAATGGCTGCAAGGATTGGATAAGATATTGAGGTGATGGAATGCACCGATGAGGACCGAGTGACACTAGCGGTGTACCAGTTGCAAGGGAATACGAACCACTGGTGGAGGGCCACTAAAGGCATCATCTTCCCTGAAGGAGTGGTGCCAACTTGGGATGCATTCGTGGAGGCCTTCAATGAGCAGTACTTCTCGGAGTCTGCTAGTGATGCAAAATTGGCAGAATTTTAGAGACTTCGCCAGAATAATATGTCGGTTGGAGAGTATGAGGTAAAGTATGCTGCCTTGGCAAAGTACGGGAAGAAATTGATCGAAGACCCTATGGATAGGGCAAAAAGGTTCCGGGAAGGGTTGAAACCCGAGATCAAAATGCAGTTAGCGCCCTTCAACCTGCAAGATTACAAGGAAGTTTACACTAAAGCTCTAATGGTGGAAAGGGACATTAACGAGAGAACCGCCGCATCTGGATCACGGTTCTTCATCAATAGGGGCAACAATTTCCGGCAAGGAAAGAAACCAATGTCAGGGTCAAAGAAACCCTTCGCTGCCAACCGGAATGACGAGGTCAAGAAACCACCCTTCAGTCAGGAGGTCTGGTGCAGACAGTGTGGGAAGTCCCACAAAGTAGGTCCTTACCCCACAAGGAATGAGGGATGTTTCCGTTGTGGCCAGTTGGGCCACATGGTTCGAGATTGCCCTCAATGTGTGTTCAGGGCGCAACCGCAGCAGCATGTTGTACAGCTGGCAGGGATGGCACCTCCTCTCCTTTTGGATCGACCCTCAGCCCAAGGGAGAGTCTATGTAGTAACACGAAATGAAGCTCAGAACTCGGGGGGAGTTATAACAGGTACCATCTCCCTGCACCACTGTCCTGCCTACACTTTATTTGATACGGGAGCTACCCATTCGTTTGTTGCTAAATGTTTCGTGGAGTTGGTAGGGTTAACTGTGGAGCCCTTAGCCGTAGTCCTTAATGTCTCGACCCCTCTGTATGTTAACATGTTGCCCGTTAATTGGTGTAAGGGGTGTGAGATAGTAATTAGCGGAGAGAAGGGATTGATTGATCTGGCTGTGTTAGATATATATGATTACGATGTGATAATTGGCATGGATTGGTTGACCAAGCAGAAAGCTACGGTAGACTGCTCTCGAAAAGTAATAAGATTCTGTTCGTCGGAGGACTCGAGTTACGAGTTCGTCGGGAGTCACGGGGGACCATCGACCATAGTTGTTTCCTCCTTGGAAGCAACACGGTTGTTGGAGGATGGTTGTTAGGGTTACCTCACAAGTATCGTGGACACGTCGGTTGAAGAACTGGAGTTGGGAGAGATCACAGTAGTACGAGAGTTTCCCGATGTGTTTCCAGAAGAATTGCCTGGATTACCTCCTGAAAGGGAAGTCGAGTTTGCAATTGAAGTACCCCCTAGGACGGAGCTTATTTCAAAAGCACCCTATCGAATGTCACTCTCGGAGTTGAAGGAGCTGAAGGTGCAAATGCAAGAGTTACTGGATAAAGGATTCATGCGCCCTAGTGCGTCACCGTGGGGTGCGCCGGTTCTCTTCGTGAAGAAAAAGGACGGATCCTTAAGGCTGTGCATTGACTATAGGCTACTGAACAAAGTGACGGTTAAGAACAGATACCCGTTGCCAAGAATTGATGTTCTATTCGACCAGTTGCAAGGAGCGAAAGTTTTCTCGAAAATCGACCTGAGGACTGGATATCACCAACTAAGGATAAAAAAGGAGGATATTCCGAAGAGCGCCTTCCGAACTCGGTATGGCCCTTATGAGTTCGTGATGATGCCATTCGGGCTAACCAATGCCCCGGCAGCTTTCATGGACCTAATGAACAGGGTTTTTAGGGAGTACTTGGACAGGTTCGTCATTGTGTTTATTGACGATATCCTAGTCTACTCAAAGAGCCCCGCAGAGCACGAGCAGCACCTAAGGATAGTGCTGGTTGTACTACGAAGGCACGCACTTTACGCGAAGTTTAGTAAGTGAGAGTTTTGGCTAGACCGCGTAGCATTTCTGGGCCACGTAGTTTCGGGAGAAAGGATTTCTGTGGACCTTGCTAAGATCGAAGCGGTGATGAATTAGCCAAGACCCACAACGGTGACGGAGGTTCGTAGTTTTCTAGGACTGGCTGGATACTATCGACAATTCGTGGAGAAGTTTTCAAGTATATCGTTGCCTTTGACCAGCTTGTTGAAAAAGGAAACGAGGTTTGATTGGACTGGTAAGTGCGAAAGGAGCTTCCAAAGACTGAAGGAGAAGTTAACCACCGCACTGGTTCTGACCATTCCATCAGGACCGAGTGGTTATGAAGTCTACAGTGATGCATCCTATCAAGGACTAGGATGCGTGCTGATGCAACATGGACGAGTAGTAGCCTATGCGTCAAGGCAGTTAAAGCCGCACGAGCAGAACTACCCGACGCACGACTTGGAGTTGGCAGCAGTGATCTTTGCACTTAAGATTTGGAGGCACTACTTGTGCAGGGAAAAGCTTTCGATCTACACGGATCACCAGAGTCTCAAGTATTTGTTCTCTCAGAAGGAGCTGAACATGAGACAACGTAGATGGATAGAGCTACTAAAAGACTATGATTGTGAGATCCTGTACCATCCGGGAAAAGCAAACCGCATGGCAGATGCTCTCAGCTGCAAGTCCTCTTTAACCTCCTTAATGGTCAAGGAGTGGTAGTTACTAGAGAAAGTAAGGAACTCAGAGTTTAAGTTCGAGGTTGGACACCTAACATGTTTGATGGCTACGTTAAGGATCGAACCTCAGATCCAAACTAGGATTAAGGAATTGCAACCCATGGACCCTTTCCTTCGGGAAATCCGGCAGTCGGAGGATGAGCAGAGGAAACCTAATTTCCAGGTTTCGGAGGATGAGTTCTGAAGTTTCAAGGGAGACTCTTTGTGCCCGACAATCAAGAACTCAAGGAGGAAATTTTGTCGAAGTACACCGAAGTAACTATAGTGTCCATCCAGGGAGCACGAAGATGTATCAAAACCTAAGGCCTCATTATTGGTGGAACGAGATGAAGGCCGACGTAGCAAGATTCGTAGCCAAGTGCTCGATCTGCCAGTAAGTCAAGGCGCAGTACTGCAAGCCAGGAGGTCTCTTAAACCCTCTGGAAATCCTAGAGTGGAAGTGGGAACATATCACGATGGACTTCGTGATGGGGTTACCAAGGAGCTAGCGAGGTCATGATATGATTTGGGTTATAGTGGACAGGCTGACCAAGTCAGCCCATTTTCTGGCAGTACGCAAGAATCTTCCCCTGGATCGGTTGGCGGAGTTATATGTGGCTCAAATAGTCAGACTCCACGGAGTGCCTATAACCATCACATCAGATCGTGATCCCAGATTCACCGCGTCGTTTTGGAAAAGTCTACAAGGAGCATTAGGCACCAAACTGCAGTACAGCACAGCTTTTCACCCTCAGACGGATGGACAGTTTGAGAGAACTATTCAAACCCTTGAAGACATGCTGAGGGCGTGTGTTTTGGATTTCAAGGGAGGATGGGAAGACCGACTACCTCTGGTCGAGTTTGCATATAATAACAGCTTCCAGCAGAGCATAGGAATGGCCCCTTTTGAGGCACTGTATGGACGAGCCTGTAGAACTCCGGTCTGTTGGGATGAAGTGGGAGAACGAAGAGTCTTGGGGCCCGAGTTGGTGCAGCAGTCACAGGATGCAATGTAAATAGTTAGACAAAAGCTAAAGATGGCCCAGAATCGACAAAAGAGTTATGTGGACCGAAGGTGCAGACCAATGGAATTTCAAGAAGGAGACCATGTCTTCCTCAAGGTGTCACCCAAGAGAGGAACATCTCGTTTTGGCGAAAAAGGAAAATTAAGCCCTAGATATGTGGGACCCTTCGAGATTTTGGAGAAAATTGGAGCCGCAGCATACCTTCTAGCCTTACCCCCGAATCTAGATCAGATCCACAATGTCTTCCACGTGTCGATGTTAAGAAAGTACGATCCGGATCCTTCACACATACTAAGCTACACAGACCTGGAACTTGACGACTAGATTTCCTACACGAAAACCGAAAGGAATGGATGCTCAGAAACAAGGTTACTCATCTAGTCAAAGTCGTCTGGCAACACCACGATGCAGAAAGCACCACCTGGGAAAGCAAATAGACCATGAGGCGCCAGTACCCCCACCTGTTTGAGGGTATAGATTTAGCAAATTTCGGGGATGAAATTTCTTAAGGGGGTAGATTGTAAAAGTCGTGTTTGGGCCGGGTTCGCATTTACGGCCTCGGGGAAATTTCCGGGAAATTTTATAATTTCCTTTTTATTTCGCAGAAATTGTGAAAGGCTCTTGAATTATTGAAATTGGTTGTTAAAAATTTTATTTGGGCCCAAAATGTCAAAATGTTGGTATTGGGAAATTTTAAGGAATTCTAGAAAATTTTCCCAAATTTTTACGAATTTTTAAATCAATTTTCCAATTTTCGAAATTAAAATATTATTATTTTAAGTAAATTTCCGAACCGGCCAGTGAATCGGCCGAACCAACCGTGTGAACCGCACGGTCCGATTGGGTCGGACCGGACTGCACGCGTGAGGCACGCGCGCGACTCTCTCTCCCTCTCTTTCTCTCTTCCTCTATGGCATTCTGCAGATCAGGTGGCGTGCACGCCACCGCGAGGCCACGCGTCAGCCTAACGGCCGACGAGCCGCTGCCACCACCTGCCGCCTGACCTGAGAGGACCGCTGGAGGCTGCCGCGTGGCGTCGGCGAGCTGATTTTCAGCTCGCCTCCAACCACCCCACTCAGTATACACCGAGCACCACCCCCACTTCCAGCTCGTTTTTCTCTCAGCTCGGACCTCCTCTCACCTTGCCGTTGGTGTCGTTGGAGAGCCTGCAACGTCCTCTGTCTAAAGCCACCAACCGCCGCCCTCGGTTCCACAAGTAGCCCCCGAAAGGAAGCTTCATGGTTAGGGTTTTCTGGAAATTTTTCCAGAAAACCGCAGCGCAAGCCCGAAAAATGCAGCCAAACTACGATGAGTTCTCCCCCTTCCCGTTACCACCAATCGATCCCTTGACGTCCCTAGACTCTGTTTACGACCTTTGATCCGTTCGATTTGGTCTAGATCGGAGTGGGTTCGGCTGTTTTCAAGGTGAGCTGAAACCGAGCTCGCCGGAGCCCTAGCCATCGCCGCCGCCGTTCCAACCACTCCCACGCGATGCCATTGGCACTGTTGGAATTGCGCTGGTCCGGTGAGTAAAACCCCTAACCTCCTTTCGATAGATTTGGCCTAGAATCAACGGATTGAAGCTCGAAGCCCTAACCCCTTTCCCTGGAAAACCTAGGTTGAGCCATCAACTTCACGGCTGGTTTTCTCACAGCTCCGACCACCTCAGCCCTCGCCATCACCGCCGCTCGACTCGCCATCGAACCAGCTTTCGTTTTCGACCGGTCTTTAGCTTCGGTTTGGTCGGAGGACGGAGAATGACGGCAAAACCCGACAAGCCTCGACAACCCGACGCACAACCCGGATAGTCTGAACCGGGTTTGCGCAAGCTTCGCCGGAGCCGTCGCTGTCGTCGTCGCCGGAGACCAGTCCGCGGGCCAGCTGCGAGGCCGAGCAGCCAACCCGGCCTAGCCAAGCGGCCCGCGAGGAAGAAAAGAAAAAAAGAAGAAGAAAAGAAAAGAAAAGAAAGGGCGGGCAAAAAAAAAAGCAGGGTGGAAGTCAAGAGACTCACAAGTGAGTGGGCTCTAAACATTTATTAGGCGCATTTAATGCTTTAGTAGAAATTAGCTAGAACGGATAGGATTGCTAGAATTCCTAGAATTCAGAATTGATTGACTAATTGAGTGATTGATTGGCTGATTGTTTAGTCGGATAGAACGTAGGGATCGATCGATGATGGTTTAGTTGTGTCGTTGCTTCGCTAAATGCGAGGGACACCTTCAGGCCATTAATTGGTGTGTGGTGGTGCCGTAGGCACAAAAGTTTTGTGGAAGTTGAAAAAGTTCAACTTTGGTGCGGCCATGAAACAAGTACATTTGAGATGGTGTAATGGGGTCGGCCACGTACTTCGCGGGGTTGTAGTTTGATAAACCTCTCATGTTATTATTTACTTTCATGGTTTATTTAATTAAAATCGCAATTTAGTTCTTAGTCTCGTAATTTCTTTATTTAGTCACAGATATTTAAATTACTAGTCTCACATTCGAATTACTTTAGTTGTTAAATTAAATGGTAGTCCGGCATTTAAATTATTAGTATATTAATTTAATTAATTATTGCTTCAATTATTTACTATTAGTCACTTATTTATATTAGTTTGTTGACACGCGACAACTACTTTTGATGAGTAGGGTGCGGGTAAATACCATAGTCGTGCTGTTCGATTCAAACAACTACCCTTGCGGACCATGAGTCTGGGAGCCCTTCGGGTAGACTAGTGTTGAGTAGTATGCACAGTAACGTCAGGTTCATAGGAAAGTGAGGTGCTACGGTATGGTCCCGAGCTGGTGATAGTCGAGCTTCCTGTTTAGAGACTGAGAGTTGGGAGGGACGTCCTAGGGACCCTAGGGTAGGGAATGTTCCTAATCTAAGGTTAGGGTTTGTTCACTAAGATACAAAGTATCTCATTCCACCACCCCCACCATCCTAGGACACAGCTATGGACCCAGAGTAGGAACTCTCTAACTTGGAGGACCCATTCAAGGAGGAGGACCCTCAGGTGGAGGAGCTGTTGGAGGAGGAGCCTATCGAGGAGGAGGATTGGAGGCAGTAGGAGCAGGACCCTCTGGAGGAGGAGGATCCGGAGGAGGAGAAGGAGGAGCCGGAGGCTCCCTTTAGCTCAGACGAGGAGGCCGAAGACCTGGAGGAGGAGATAGGGATGGTCCCTGACCATCTTGTTGATAGAGGGTGCGTGGTTAATATGGAGGTAAGGGATAGTGGACTTATCATGGAGACTCAAGAGCAGACAGAGTGGTTTCCGAAGCAGATCTGGTTTCCGCACCAGCACACGGTGGAATACACCGGTTTCCCAGAAACCGAGATGGAATATCTCACGGAGCAGTGCGGAGTACCCTGGGGAGGATATGAGTCTGGTTATGACGACCCCGACGAAGCCGACGACACGGAGGACGAGACTGTTCTTAATCTGAAACCCCACTTTAGTATAAGGAAGTATTTAGACTCACTCCCGAAGTCGTAGAGCAGTACCCCTCCCTCTTTACCCGCGATGTTTGGTTGTATAGCTGTGCGGAGGTGCATCCTAGACTTTTGATATTTCCCCCAGGTTGGTTTTCTTTTGTAATAAGGGATTTGTGAACACGATTGGAGCTGTTGTTTATTGGAAGATACTCTTGGATTCTATCTTGGTTCCTCATGTTGTATTAACTGTGATGTGGATTGTGACGACGGAGATTAGTTGGGAGGTAATTTAATTTGGATCCTGAAGGTATCGCTACGATCCCGAGAAATCGGGACGTGACATATATAGCTCACTTTTGAAACCCTATATTCACATTAGTGCATATCTAAAACAATCACAAATATTTTCCAAGCTCTCGAAAGCATATGTCACCCGCCCTCCATCGACCTTCAATTTCTCCGGTTGTTTATAATTTCATCTTTTTACTTTGGGAATAGACAATTATTAGCCATTTCTTTCTTCTTTCTTGATGTTCATTCGTCATTGAGGTGACCTTGTGGCACATGCGTTTATGCATGCAATGATCGAAGAGGCTTAACAATTGGATCAATTTGCATGAAATCTTTCCTTATGTGTAGAAATGTAACAAAAGTGTTTGGGCAATGTAAAATGTGTTCTGGATTAAAGATACTGACAAACCATTCTCATTGCATTGAATTATTCATTGAAAATATTTTGTGAGGACATGCTTTTACAGATAACATCATATGAGAATAAAACCAAGAACCACCCTGATGGTTGAGTGCATTTTTTGTCTTCAAATGATGGTACAAAACATACTTGTGTGTGAATATACATGGGACACATGTTTTATTCCCATTACCATCGTCATTTTGAGTTTTGGATTTAGTGTTATTTTGTCGTTGGAGTAGATGGAATAATTGATGAGCATTGATTAAGTGGACTTTCTCGTCGTACAAAAATTAAGACATCTCACTTTTTTCAAAAACAAATAGGAGAAAAAGGGTGCACTAAATTGAAAACCATATTGGTTACATTTACACCCCAAAAATAAAAATGATAGAGCAATCCGAATTATGGGTCATACCACTGTTTCTTTCCTGCTTTACTCACTCGGTAGACACCTCGCATGCAATTAGGAATCACACCAACAATCAAGAAAATAATACAAGCAAACAATCCTCCTTAATACAATCTTCTTGGGTATTAAGAAGCTGGTAATTTTTTAATTGTCTTGCTTGATGATTACTAGTATTTAGATTAATTTTGATGACTTTGTCCATGAGTTTTGTCTTATGTGTTGTTAAATTACTTCACTATTGACTACCAATTGATTGTCTTGCCTGACCATGACCAGTATTTTAACTTTGTTTTATCGATAGAGCTTAACACTTGCCAATCATAACTCATAACTTGATCGTCAGCATTGCAATTAAGGAAATGCCAATCCTATAAGGTAGACCTAGGGACTAAGGAACATACTATTTTTTATGCTAAGTCTGAGAAAACTTCTTCCAATCAATCTCTTGATTGATAAGTTATTTTCACCGTCCATGGCTTCATTTTCATTTAGTAACTTATGCTATAGTCCTGACAAGATTTTAGCAGGTAGAAGATGAATTTATTGATTGAGTTTACATTGCTATATTTTATTGAAATTTTCTTAGGAAGAAAATGCAAGAGAGCATATAATAAATCCCAAGAAAAGACATAAAACTTATCAAATGTGAATTAGATGAAGACAAGAAATTTCTCTCACCAATTGAGGATTAAGAGGATGTCCTATCACTGACCACCAATTTGACTAGTTCGCTCCCAAGATAGACAAATCTTTTTTGGATAATGACAAAAATTATTTTTGGAAATTGCTTAATATGGTATCTAAACTTTAACAACATAGACAAATTAATTTATGAACATTAAGAACATGGTCATTTTATCCTTCTATTAATTTAAATTCAAGGACCAAATTGAACATTTTCCTATAGTTCAAAACCTAGAGTTAATAAATGCCAAATTTCGGGAACTAAATTAAAGAAATTCAAAGTTCTTAGAATATATTGCACATTTGGCTAAAGTTTAGAGATCACTTGTGTCATTTCCTCAATATTTTTATTCTAGATTTCCCAAAATGTTTTGCACGCACCTGCCATATGTGAGGGATTTAGAATCAGGTCATAAGTGTGATATGTAATTTTGGAAAAATTTGTGCATGTGTTCTAATTATAATCTAATCGGTGACTAGTATATAGCTTACTATCAAAACCCCTTATTCACATTAGTGCAAATCGAAAGCAATCACAAATACTTTCCCAGCAGTCGAAAGCATGGGTCGCTTGCCCTCCTCCAGCATTCGATCCTTTAGTTTGTTTATGTTATCCTTATTTTTACTTGGGAATGAACAATTATCAGCCATCTCTTTCTTCTTGCTTGATGTTCAGTCTTCGGTGTCGTAATCGTGTCGCACATATGTGATGCATGTGGGGATCGAAGAAGTTTAGGAACAGTATCAATTTGCATGCAAACTTTCCTCACGTGTAGAAATGAAACAAGAAATGCAAAATCATTTTTAAATCAAAGATACGGACACACCATTTATATCGCATTGAATTATTCATTGAAAATATTTTGGGATAACGTGCCCTTATAGACAACATAAAATGAGAAAAAAATCCAAGAGTCGCCGCAATGGTTGAGTGGATTTTTTGTTTACAAATGAAGTTACAAAATAGACTTGTATGTGAGTATCCAAGGGACACATGTTTCATTACAATTGCCATCGTCTTTTTGTCTTTTGGCTTTAGTGTTACTTAATCGTTGCAGTAGAATGAATAATTGAAGAGCATTGACTTAGTCAACTTTCTCATCGTACAGAAATTATGACTTCTCACTTTTTCAAGAATCAAATAGTAGAAAAAGTACGGACAAAATTGACAACCATATTGGTTACGTATACATCCAAAAAAAAAGATAGAACAATCCGAATTATGGGTCCTACCACTCTCTTCTTCTTGCTTTTCTCATCCGGTAGACATCTCGCATGCTGTTAAGAATCACACCTAGAATCTAGAAAAATAATACAAGCAAACAATCATCCTAGTTACAATACTCTTTACTATTAGCAAGCTGGTAAATTTTATTTTCTTGCTTGACGATGAATAGTATTTTGCTTACGCTTTGTTTTTGTCGATCGAGCTCTCCATCAATGACTTTGTTGATGGAATTCTTCTTAGATTTTGATGACTTTGTCCATGAGTTCTATGTTGTGCGTTGTTAATTTACTTCACAATTAACTAGCAATTGAAATTCCCAGAGGAGGAAAATGCAAGAAAGCACATAATAAATCCCAAGAAAAACATAAAACTTATCAAACGTGAATTAGATGAAGTCAACAAATTTTTCACAACAATTGAGGACTAAAAGGATATATTGCACATTTGGCTAAAGTTTAGGGATCACTTGTGTCATTTTCTCAATATTTTTAGAATCTAGTCATAACTATCTGTGTAATTTTGGAATCATTTGTGCATGTGTTCCAATTATAATTTAATCGGTGACTAGTATATAGCTTACTATCGAATCCATGTATTCACATTAGCGCAAATGAAAAGCAATCACAAATTGTTTCCCAGCTGTTAAAAGCACGGGTAGCTCGCCCTCCTCCAGCATTCGATCCCTTAGTTTGTTTATATTTTCCATCTTTTTACATGGGAATCAACAATCATCGGCCATCACTTTCTTCTTGCTTGATGTTTAGTCTTCGGCGTGGTGACCCTGTCTCACATATGTGATGCATGCGGTGATCGAAGAGGCTTAGGAACAGGATCAAATTGCATGAAAACACCCTTCACGTGTATAAATGTAACAAGAAATGCAAAATCAGTTCTAAATCAAAGATACATATAGACCATTCACATCGCATTGAATTATTTATTGGAAATATTTTGGAATAACGTGCCCTTATAGAAAATATAAAACGAGAAAAAAAATCCAAGAGTCGCCTTGATGGTTGAATGGACTTTTTGTTTACATATGAAGTTACAAAATAGACTTGTGTGTGAGTATACAAGGGACACGTGTTTCATTCCAATTGCCATCGTCTTTTTTAGCTTTGGCTGTAGTGTTACTTGGTTGTTTTAGTAGACGAAATAATTGATGAGCATAGACTAAGTGGACTTTCTCATCGTACAAAAACTACGACTTCTCACTTTTTCAGGAAACAAATAGTTGAAAAAGTACACACAAAATTGACTATTATATTGGTTACGTTTACATCCACGAAATATAAATGATAGAACAATCCCATTTATGGGTCCTACCGCTCTCTTTTTCTTGCTTTTCTCATCTGGAAGACATTTGGCATGATGTTAAGAATCACACCTAAGAATCACACCCAGAACCTAGAAAAATAATACAAGCAAAAAATCTTCCTAGTTACAATCCTCTTTACTATTAACAAGCTGGTAATTTTTTTATTTTCTTGCTTGACGATGAATAGTATTTTGATTATGCCTTTTTTTTGTCAATCGAGCTCTCCGTCAATGACTTTGTTGATAGAAATCTTCTAAATTTGGATGACTTTGTCAATGAGTTCTGTGTTGTGCATTGTTAATTTACTTCACTATTGACTAGCAGTTGATTGTGTTACTTGACGATGACCACTATTTTGATTTAAGTTAGTTTTTCAACAACAGGGCTTAATACTTGCCGATATCATAACTCACAACTTGGTCGTCGACATTGCAAATAAAAAAATGTCAATCCTTTAGGGTAGACCTAAGGACTAAGTAATATACTATGTAGTTTTTTGTTGATGCTAAGTCTGAGAAAACTCCCTTTAATCAATCTCTTGATTGATGAGTTATTTTGATCTTCTATGGCTTCATCTTCATTTAATAACTTATGCTATAGTCCATACAAGTTTTTAGCTGGCAGAAGATGAATTTAGTGACTCAGTTTACAATGCTATAATTTATTGAAATTCTCTTGGGAAGAAAATGCTAAAGAGCACAAAATAAATCCCAAGAAAAGGCATAAAACTTATTAAACGTGAATTAGATGAAGTCAAGAAATTTCTCTCACCAATTGAGGACTAATCCTATCATTGACCACCACTTTGACTAGTTTGTTCCCTAAGACTAGATGAATCATTTTTGGATAATGACAAAAATAATTTTTGGAAATTGCTTAATATGGAATCTAAACTTTAACTACAGGTAAAAAATAAGCCATGAACATTAAGAAAATGGTCATCTTATCGTTCTATTAATTTAAATTCTTGGACCAAATTGAACATTTTGTTGTTGTTCAAAAACTAGAGTTGATAAATACCAAATTTCAACAACTATATTAAATAAATTAAAATTCTCTAAATATATTGTACATTTGGCTAAAGTTTAGGGATCACTTGTGTCAATTTCTCATTATTTTTATTCCACATGAAACCAAATGTTTTGCAGACACTTCCCACATGTGAGGGATTTAGAATTTGGTCATAAGTGTCATGTGTAATTTTGCAAACATTTCTACATGTGTTCTAATTATAATCTAATCGGTAACTAGTGTATAGCTTACCATCAAACCCCGTATTCACCTTCGGCGTGGTGACCTTATTGCACATATGTGATGCATGCGGTGATCGAAGAGGCTTAGGAACAGGATCAATTAGCATGCAAACTTTCCTGACGTGTAGAAATGTAACCGCAAATGCAAAATCAATTCTAAATCAAAGATACTAACAAACCATTCACATCGCATTGAATTGTTCATTGAAAATATTTTGGGATATTGTGCCCTAATAGACAACATAAAATGAGGAAAAAATCTAGGAGTCTCCCCGATGGTTGAGTTGATTTTTTCTTCAGAAATGAAGTCACAAAATAGACTTGTCTGTGAGTATACAAGGGACACGTGTTTCATTCCAATTGGCATCGTCTTGTTGAGTTTTGGATTTAGTGTTAGCTGGTCATCAGATTAGACAGAATAATTGATGAGCATTGATTAAGTCAACTTTCCCAACTTACAAAAATTACGACTTCTCACTTTTTTCAGGAAACAAATAGTATAAAAAGGACGCACAAAATTGACAACCATAGTGGTTACATTTCCATCCAAAAAAGAAAAATGATAGAACATTCCCAATTATGGGTCCTACCACTATCATTTTCTTGCTTTTCTCATCCAATAGACATCTCGCATGCTGTTATGAAGCACACCTAGAATCGAATACAAAATTAGACAAGCAAACAATCCACCTAGTTACAATCCTCTTTACTATTAGCAAGCTGGTAATTATTTTATTTTCTTGCTTGATGATGAATAGTATTTTGATTATGCTTTGTTTTTGTCGATTAGGCTCTCGATCGATGATTTTGTTCATGAAACTCTTGTAAATTTTGATGACTTTGTCAATGAGTTCTGTGTTTGCGTTGTTAATTTACTTCATTATTGACTAGCAGTTGATTGTCCTGCTTGACCATGACCACTGCTTTGATTTAACATAGTGTTATGCCCACGGGGCTTAATACTTGCAGATAATAACAAAATCATATAGGGTGGACCCTGGGACTAACAAATACAACTATTTTTTTTATTGATGCTAAGTCCGCAAAAACTTCCTTTAATCAATCTCTTGATTAATGAGTTATTTTCACAGTCTATGGCTTCATCTTCTTTAAATAATTTATGCTATAGTCCTAACAAGTTTTTAGTTGGTAGAAGATGAATTTATTGATTGAGTTGGCATTGCTATAATTTATTGAAGTTCTCTTGGGAAGAATATGCAAGAGGGCACATAATAAATCCCAACAAAAGACATAAAACATATCAAACATGGATTAGATGAAGTCAAGAAATTTCTCTCAACAATTAGGCACTAAAAAGGATGTCCTATCACTGACCACCACCTTGACTAGTTTTCTACCAAAGACTAGACGAATCTTTTTTGGATAATGATTAAATTAAAATTTTTGAAATTGCTTAATATGGTGTCTAAACTTTTAACTACATATAGAAAATAAATCATGAACATTAAGAAAATGGTCATCTTATCGTTCTATTTATTTAAATTCAAGGATCAAATTGAACATTTTCTTGTAATACACAAACTAAAGTTGATAAATACAAAATTTTATGAACTATATCAAATAAATTAAAAGTTCTTTTAATATATTGCAAATATGGCTCAAGTTTAGGGTTTAGTTGTATCATTTTCTCATTATTTTTATTCTACATTTCCCTAAATGTTTTGCACGCGCCACCAACAAGTGAGGGATTTAGAATCGGGTCATAAGTGTGATTTCTAATTTTGGAAACATTTGTGCAAGTGTTCTAATTATAATCTAATCGGTGATTTGTATATAGCTTAATATCAAACCCAATATTCACATTACTGCAACTAGAAAGTAATCACATATATTTTCCGAGCTGTTAAAATGATGTGCCACTTGCCGTCTACTAGCATTCGATCACTTAGTTTGTTTATATTGTCCATCTTTTTACATTGGATGAAACAATTATCGTCCATCACTTTCTTCTTGCTTGATGTTCAGTCTTCAGCGTCGTGACCTTATCGCACATATGTGACGCCTGCAGTGATCGAAGTGGCTTACCAACAGGTCAATTTACATGCAAACTTTCCTGACGTGTAGAAATGTAACAGCAAATGCAAAATCAGTTCTAAATCAGAGATACCGACAAACCATTCACATCGCATTGAATTATTCAATGAAAATATTTTGGGATAACGTGCCCTAACAGACAAGATAAAATGAGAAAAAATCCAGGAGTTGCCCCGATGGTTGAGTGGATTTTTGTTTAGAAATGAAGTCACAAAATAGACTTGTCTGTGAGTAAACAAGGGACACGTGTTTCATTCCAATTGGCATCGTCGTTTTGAGTTTTAGCTTTAGTGTTACTTGGTCATCGGATTAGACGGAATAATTGATGAGCACTGACTAAGTCGACTTTCTCACCGTACAAAAATTAAGACTTGTCACTTTTTCAAGAAACAAATTGCAGTAAAAGGATGCGCAAAGATTAACAGCTGCATTGGATACGTTTAAATCCAAAAAATAAAAATGATAGAACAATCTAAGTTATGGGTCTCACCACTCTATTTTTTTTGCTTTTCTCATCTAATAGACATCTCGCATGCTATTAAGAAGCACACCTAGAATCTAAAAAAAAAAAAGACGGGCAAACAATCCTCTTTACTATTAGCAAGCTGGTAAATTTTCTTGCTTGTCGATGAATAGTATTTTGATTACGCATTGTTTTTGTCCTTCGGGCTCTCCACTAATAATTTTGTTGACGAAACTCTACTAAATTTTTGATGACTTTGTCAATGAGTTCTGTGTTGTGCGTTGTTAATTTACTTCACTATTGACTAGTAGTTGATTGTCCTGCTTGACCACAACCACTACTTTGATTTAAGTTAGTGTTTTGCCCACGGGGCTTAATACTTGCAGATAATAACTCATAACTTGGTCGTGAGCATTGCAATTAAAGAAATTTTAATTCTATAGGGTAGACCTAGGGACTAACGAATACAACTATTTTTTTATCGATGCTAAGTCACTGAAAACTTCCATTAATCAATCTATTGATTGATGATTTATTTTCACAGTCTATGGCATCATCTTCTTAAAATAATTTATGCTGTAGTCCTGACAAGTTTTTAGCTGTAGAAGATGAATTTATTGATTGAGGTCACACTGCTGTAATTTATTAAAATTCCCTTGGGAAGAAAATGAACGAGAGCATATAACAAATCCCAACAAAAGACACAAAACTTATCAAACATGGATTAGATGAAGTCAAGAAATTTCTCTCCACAATTGAGGACTAAAAAGGATGTCCTATCACTGATCACCACCTTGAATAGTTTGGTACCGAAGACTAGACGAATCATTTTTGGATAATGACCAAAATAAAATTTTGAAATTGCCTAATATGGTGTCTAAACTTTAACTACATATAAAAAAAAAAGTCATGAACATTAAGAAAATGGTTATCTTATCATTCTATTAACTTAAATTCAAGGACCAAATTGAACATTTTCCTGTAGTTCAAAAACTAAAGTTGATGAATACCAAATTTCGGGAACTATATTAAATTAATTGAAAGTTCTTTTAATATATTGCAAATTTAGCTCAAGTTTAGGGTTCAGTTGTGTCATTTTCTCATTATTTTTATTCTACATTTCCCTAAATGTTTTGCACGCGCCACCCACAAGTGAGGGATTTAGAATCGGGTCATAAGTGTGATTTCTAATTTTGGAAACATTTGTGCAAGTGTTCTAGTTATGATCTAATCGGTGACTCGTATATAGCTTAATATCAAACCCTGTATTCACATTACTAAAACTGGAAAGTAATCACAAATATTTTCCCTGCTGTTAAAATGATGGTCTGCTTGCCATCTTCTAGCATTTGATCGCTTAGTTTCTTTATATTATCCATCTTTTTACTTCGGATTAAACAATTATCGTCCATCACTTTCTTCTTGCTTGATTTTCAGTCTTCGGCATGGTGACCTTATCGCACATATGTGATGCCTGCAATGATCGAAGAGGCTTACCAACAGGTCAATTTGTATGCAAACTTTCCCGACATGTAGAAATATAATAGCAAATGCAAAATCAATTCTAAATCAATGATATCAACAAACCATTCACATCGCATTGAATTATTCAATGAAAATATTTTGGGATAACGTGCCCATACAGACAACATAAAATGAGAAAAAAAATCCAAGAGTAGCCCGGATGGCTGAGTGGATTTTGTTTTTAGAAATGAATTCACAAAATAGACTTGTCTATTAATATACAAGGGACACGTGTTTCATTAAAATTGGCAACGTCTTTTTGAGTTTTGGCTTTCGTGTTACTTGGTCATTGGATTAGATAGAATAATTGATGAGCACTGACTAAGTCGACTTTCTCATCGTACAAAAATTACGACTTGTCACTTTTTCAAGAAACAAATTGTAGTAAAACGATGCACAAAGATTAACGGCTGCATTGGATACGTTCAAATCCAAAAAATAAAAATGATAGAACAATATGAGTTCTGGGTCTCACCACTCTATTTTTCTTGCTTTTCTCATCTAATAGATATTTCGCATGCTGTTAAGAACACATCTAGAATCTACCAAAATTAGACAAGCAAATAATCTAATCGATAACTAGTATATAGCTTACTATGAATGACTGTATTCATGTTAGTGCAAATGGCAAGTAATCACAAATATTTTTCCAGCTGTCGAAATGATGTGCCGACTGCCATCTTCTAGCATTCGATCGCTTAGTTTGTATATATTATCGATCTTTTTACTTGGTATTAAACAATTATCGCCCATCACTTTCTTCTTGCTTGATGTTCAAACATCAGGGTGGTGACACTATCGCACATATGTGATGCATGCGGTGATCGAAGTGGCTTAGGAACAGGATCAATTTGCCTGCAAACTTTCCTGACTTGTAGAAATGTAACAACAAATACAAAATCAATTCTAAATCAAAGATACCGACAAACCATTCACATCGCATTGAATTATTCGATGGAAATATTTTGGGATAACGTGCCCTAACAGACAACACAAAATGAGGAAAAAATCTACGAGTCGCCCTGATGGTTGAGTGGATTTTTTTATAGAAATGAAGTCACAAAATAGACTTGTCTGTGAGTGTATAAGGGACACATGTCTCATTGCAATTGGCATCGTCTTTTTGAGTTTTGGCCTTGACGTTACTAGATCATCGGATTAGACAGAATAATTGATGAGTACTGTGTAAGTCGATTTTCTCATCGTACAAAAATTACGACTTCCCATTTTTTTCAAGAAACAAATTGTAGCAAAAGGATGCACAAACATTAACAGCTGCATTAGATACGTTTAAATCCAAAAAATAACAATGATAGAATAATCTGAGTTATGGGTCTTGCCACTTTATTTTTCTTGCTTTTCTCATCTAATAGACATCTCGCATGCTGTTAAGAAGCACACCTAGAATCTACAAAAATTAGACAAGGAAATTATCTACTCGGTAGCTAGTATATAGCTTACTATCAATCATTGTATTCATATTAGTGCAAATGGCAAGTAATCACAAATATTTTCGCAGCTGTCGAAATGATGTGTCAACTACCGTCTTCTAGCATTCGATCGCTCAGTTTGTATATATTGTCGACCTTTTTACTTGGTATTAAACAATTATCGCCCATCACTTTCTTCTTGCTTGATTTCAGTCTTCAGTGTGGTGACCCTGTCGCACATATGTGATGCATGCGGTGATTGAAGTGGCTTAGGAACAGGATCAATTTGCATGCAAACTTTCCTGACTTTTGGAAATGTAACAACAAATGCAAAATCAATTCTAAATCAAAGATACCAACAAACCATTCACATCGCATTGAATTATTCGATGAAAATATTTTGGGATAACGTGCCCTAACAGACTACACAAAATGAGGAAAAAATCTACGAGTCCCCCCGATGGTTGAGTGGATTTTTTTATAGAAATGAAGTCACAAAATAGACTTGTCTGTGAGTATATAAGGGACACGTGTTTCATTGCAATTGGCATCGTCTTTTGAGTTTTGGCCTTGGTGTTACTGGGTCATCGGATTAGACAGAATAATTGATGAGCACTGTGCAAGTCGATTTTCTCATCATACAAAAAGTACGATTTCTCACTTTTTCAAGAAACAAATTGTAGCAAAACGATGCACAAACATTAACAGCTGCATTGGATACGTTTAAATCCAAAAAATAAAAATGATAGAAAAATATGAGTTATGGGTCTTGCCACTTTATTTATCTTGCTTTTCTCATGTAATAGACATCTCGCATGCTGTTAAGAACACATCTAGAATCTACCAAAATTAGACAAGCAAATAATCTAATCGATAACTAGTATATAGCTTACTATGAATGACTGTATTCATGTTAGTGCAAATGGCAAGTAATCACAAATATTTTTCCAGCTGTCGAAATGATGTGCCGACTGCCATCTTCTAGCATTCGATCACTTAGTTTGTATATATTATCGATCTTTTTACTTGGTATTAAACAATTATCGCCCATCACTTTCTTCTTGATTGATGTTCAAACTTCTGTGTGGTGACCCTGTCGCACATATGTGATGCATGTGGTGATCCAAGTGGCTTAGGAACAAGATCAATTTGCATGCAAACTTTCCCGACTTGTAGAAACGTAACAACAAATACAAAATCAATTCTCAATCAAAGATACCGACAAACCATTCACATCGCATTGAATTATTCGATGGAAATATTTTGGGATAACGTGCCCTAACAGACAATACAAAATGAGGAAAAAATCTAGGAGTCGCCTCGATGGTTGAGTGGACTTTTGTTTAGAAATGAAGTCACAAAATAGACTTGTCTGTGAGTATATAAGGGACACATTTTTCATTGCAATTGGCATCATCTTTTTGAGTTTTGGCTTTGGTGTTACTAGGTCATCGGATTAGACAGAATAATTCATGAGCACTGTGTAAGTCGATTTTCTCATCGTACAAAAATTATGACTTCTCATTTTATTCAATAAACAAATTGTAGTGAAAGGATGCACAAACATTAACAGCTGCATTGATGCGTTTAAATCCAAAAAATAAAAATGATAGAATAATCTGAGTTATGGGTCTTACCACTTTATTTTTCTTGGTTTTCTCATCTAATAGACATCTAGCATGCTGTTAAGAAGCACACCTAGAATCTACAAAAATTAGACAAGTAAATAATCTAATCGGTAACTAGTATATAGCTTACTATCAATCATTGTATTCATATTAGTGCAAATGACAAGTAATCACAAATATTTTCCCAGCTGTCGAAATGATGTGCCAACTGCCAACTTCTAGCATTCGATCGCTTAGTTTGTATATATTGTCGACCTTTTTACTTGGTATTAAACAATTATCGCCCATCACTTTCTTCTTGCTTGATGTTCAGTCTTCGGTGTGGTAACCCTGTCGCACATATGTGATGCATGCGGTGATCGAAGTGCCTTAGGAACAGGATCAATTTGCATGCAAACTTTCCTGACTTGTAGAAATGTAACAACAAATGCAAAATCAATTCTAAATCAAAGATACCGACAACCCATTCACATCGCATTGAATTATTCGATGAAAATATTTTGGGATAACGTGCCCTAACAGACAACACAAAATGAGGAAAAAATCTACGAGTCGCCCCGATGATTGAGTGGATTTTTTTATAGAAATGAAGTTACAAAATAGACTTGTCTGTGAGTATATAAGGGACACGTGTTTCATTGCAATTGGCATCGTCTTTTTGAGTTTTGGCCTTGACGTTACTGGGTCATCGAATTAGATAGAATAATTGACGAAAACTGTGTAAGTCGATTTTCTCATCGTACAAAAATTATGACTTCTCATTTTTTTCAAGAAACAAATTGTAGCAAAAGGATGCACAAACATTAACAGATGCATTAGATACGTTTAAATCCAAAAAATAAAAATGATAGAATAATCTGAGTTATGGGTCTTGCCAGTTTATTTTTCTTGCTTTTCTCATCTAATAGACATCTGGCATGTTGTTAAGAAGCACACCTAGAATCTACAAAAATTAGACAAGTAAATAATCTAATCAGTAACGAGTATATAGCTTACTATCAATCAGTGTATTCATATTAGTGCAAATGGCAGGTAATCACAAATATTTTCCCAGCTGTCGAAATGATGTGTCAACTGCCGTCTTCTAGCATTCGATCGCTCAGTTTGTATATATTGTCGACCTTTTTACTTGGTATTAAACAATTATCGCCCATCACTTTCTTCTTGCTTGATTTCAGTCTTCAGTGTGGTGACCCTGTCGCACATATGTGACGCATGCAGTGATTGAAGTGGCTTAGGAACAGGATCAATTTGCATGCAAACTTTCCTGACTTTTAGAAATGTAACAACAAATGCAAAATCAATTCTAAATCAAAGATACCGACAAACCATTCACATCGCATTGAATTATTCGAAGAAAATATTTTGGGATAACGTGCCCTAAAAGACTACACAAAATGAGGAAAAAATCTACGAGTCGCCCCGATGGTTGAGTGGATTTTTTTATAGAAATGAAGTCACAAAATAGACTTGTCTGTGAGTATATAAGGGACACGTGTTTCATTGCATTGGCATCGTCTTTTGAGTTTTGGCCTTGGTGTTACTGGGTCATCGGATTAGACAGAATAATTGATGAGCACTGTGCAAGTCAATTTTCTCATCGTACAAAAATTACGATTTCTCACTTTTTCAAGAAACAAATTGTAGCAAAACGATGCACAAACATTAACAACTGCATTGGATACGTTTAAATCCAAAAAATAAAAATGATAGAACAATATGAGTTATGGGTCTTGCCACTTTATTTTTCTTGCTTTTCTCATCTAATAGACATCTCGCATGCTGTTAAGAAGCACACCTAGAATCTACCAAAATTAGACAAGCAAATAATCTAATTGGTAACTAGTATATAGCTTACTATGAATGATTGTATTCATGTTAGTGCAAATGGCAAGTAATCACAAATATTTTCCCAGCTATCGAAATGATGTGCCGACTGCCATCTTCTAGCATTCGATCACTTAGTTTGTATATATTATCGATCTTTTTACTTGGTATTAAACAATTATCGCCCATCACTTTCTTCTTGCTTGATGTTCAAACTTCTGTGTGGTGACCCTGTCGCACATATGTGATGCATGTGGTGATCGAAGTGGCTTAGGAACAAGATCAGTTTGCATGCAAACTTTCCCGACTTGTAGAAATGTAACAACAAATGCAAAATCAATTCTAAATCAAAGATACCGACAAACCATTCACATTGCTTTGAATTATTCGATGAAAATATTTCGGGATAACGTGCCCTAACAGACAACACAAAAGAGGAAAAAATCTTGGAGTCGCCCCGATGGTTGAGTGGATTTTTTTTTAGAAATGAAGTCACAAAATAGACTTCTCTGTGAGTATGTAAGGGACACGTGTTTCATTGCAATTGGCATCGTCTTTTTGAGTTTTGGCCTTGGCGTTACTGGGTCATCGGATTAGACAGAATAATTGATGAGCACTGTGTAAGTCGATTTTCTCATCGTACAAAAATTACGACTTCTCACTTTTTCAAAAAACAAATTCTAGCAAATGGATGCACAAACATTAACAGTTGCATTGGACACTTTTAAATCCAACAAATAAAAATGATAGAACAATCTGAGTTATGGGTCTTACCACTTTATTTTTCTTGCTTTTCTCATCTAATAGACATCTCGCATGCTGTTAAGAGGCACACCTAGAATCTACGAAAATTAGACAAACATATAATCTAATCGGTAACTAGTATATAGCTTACTATGAATCACTGTATTCATATTAGTGCAAATGGCAAGTAATCACAAATATTTTCCCAGTTGTCGAAATGATGTGCCGACTACCATCTTCTAGCATTCGATCGCTTAGTTTGTCTATATTATCGATCTTTTTACTTGGTATTAAACAATTATCGCCCATCACTTTCTTCTTGCTTGATGTTCAGTCTTCGGTGTGGTGACCCTGTCGCACATATGCAATGTATGCGGTGATCGAAGTGGCTTAGGAACAGGATCAATTTGCATGCAAACCTTCCTGACTTGTAGAAATGTAACAACAAATGCAAAATCAATTCTAAATCAAAGATACCGACAAACCATTCACATCGCATTGAATTATTCGATGAAAATATTTCGGGATAACGTACCCTAACAGACAACACAAAATGAGGAAAAAACCTAGGAGTCGCTCCGATGGTTGAGTGGATTTTTTTTAAAAAATGAAGTCACAAAATAGACTTTTCTGTGAGTATATAAGGGACACGTGTTTCATTGCAATTAGCATCGTCTTTTTGAGTTTTGGCCTTGGTGTTACTGGGTCATCGGATTAGACAGAATAATTGATGAGCATTGTGTAAGTCGATTTTCTCATCGTTCAAAAATTACGACTTCTCACTTTTTCAAGAAACAAACAATCTGAGTTATGGGTCTTACCACTTTATTTTTCTTGCTTTTCTCATCTAATAGACATCTCGCTTGCTGTTAAGAAGCACACCTAGAATCTTTAAAAATTAGACAAGCAAATAATCTAGTCGGTAACTAGTATATAGCTTACTGTCAATCACTGTATTCATATTAGTGCAAATGGCTAGTAATCACAAATATTTTCCCAGCTGTCGAAATGATGTGCCTACTGCCATCTTCTAGCATTCGATCGCTTAGTTTGTATATATTATCGATCTTTTTACTTGGTATTAAACAATTATCGCCCATCACTTTCTTCTTGCTTGATGTTCAGTCTTCGGTGTGGTGACCCTATCGCACATATGTGATGCATGCAGTGATCGAAGTGGCTTAGGAAGAGAATCAATTTGCATGCAAACTTTCCTGACTTGTAGAAATGTAACAACAAATGCAAAATCCATTATAAATCAATGATACAGACAAACCAGTCATATCGCATTGCATTGTTCATTGAAAATATTTTAGGATAACATGCCCTAACAGACAACATAAAATGAGGAAAAAATCCAGGAGTCGCCCCGATGGTTGAGTGGATTTTTTTCTTTAGAAATGAAGTCACAAAATAGACTTGTCTGTGACTATACAAGGGACACGTGTTTCATTCGAATTGGCATCGTCTTTTTGAGTTTTGGATTTTGTGTTAGCTTGTTATTGGATTAGACGGAATAATTGATAAGCATTGACTAAGTCAACTTTCTCAACTTACAAAATCTTACGAATTCTCATTTTTTCAAGAAAGAAATTGTAGAAAAAGGACACACAAACATTGATAGCTGTATTGGTTACGTTTAAATCAAAAAAATAAAATTGATAGGACAATCTGAATTACGGGTTATACCACTCTCTTTTTCTTGCTTTTCTCATCTAATACACATCTCGCTTGCTCTTAAGAAGCACACCTAGAATCGAATAAAATCCACCTAGTTACAATCCTCTTTACTATTAGCATGCTAGTAATTCTTTTATTTTCTTGCTTGAGGATGAATAGTATTTTGATTAAGCTTTCTTTTTGTCGATCGGGCTCTCAATCAATGAATTTGTTCAAGAAACTCTTACAATTTTGATGGCTTTGTCAATGAGTTCTGTGTTGTGCGTTGTTAATTTACTTCACTGTTGACTAGCAATTGATTGTCCTGCTTGACCTTGACCACTGATTTGATTTAACTTAGTGTTTTGCCCACATGGCTTAATACTTGCAGATAATAACTCATAACTTGGTCGTGAGCGTTGCAATTAAAGAAATTTTAATTATATAGGGTAGACCTAGGGACTAACCAATACAACTATTTTTTTATTGATGCTAAGTCTGCAAAAACTTCCTTTAATCAATCTCTTGATTGATGAGTTATTTTCACAGTCTATGACTTCATCTTCTTTAAATAATTGATGCTATAGTCCTGACAAGTTTTTAGCTGGTAATAGATGAATTTATTGATTGAGTTGGCATTGCTATAATTTATTGCAATTCCCTTGGCAAGAATAAGTAAGAGGGCACATAATAAATCCCAAGAAAAGACATAAAACTTATCAAACGTCAATTAGATGAAGTCAAGATATTTCTCTCAACAATTGAGGACTAAAAAGGATGTCCCATCACTGTCCCCCACTTTTGACTAGTTTGCTCCCAAAGACTAGACGAATCTTTTTTGGATAACGATTAAATTAAATTTTTGAAATTGGTTAATATGGTGTCTAAACTTTAACTACATATAGAAAATAAGCCATGAACATTAAGAAAATGGTCATCTTATCGTTCTATTTATTTAATTTCAAGGACCAAATTGAACATTTTCCTGTAGTTCAAAAACTAAAGATGATAAATAGCAAATTTCAGGAACTATATCAAATAAATTAAAAGTTCTTTTAATATATTATAAATTTGGCTAAAGTTTAGGGTTCGGTTTTGTCATTTTGACATTACTTTTATTCTACATTTCCCTAAATGTTTTGCACGCTCCTCCCACATGTGAGGGACTTAGAATCGGGTCATAAGTGTGATTTCTAATTTTGGAAACATTTTTGCATGCGTTCTAATTAAAATCTAATCGGTGACTAGTAAGCTTTACTATCAAACGCCGTATTCACATTATTGCAAGAGGAAAGTAATCACAAATAATTTCCCAGCTGTCAAAATGATGTGCTTCCTGCCGTCTTCTAGCATTCGATCACTTAGATTGTTGTATGATCCATCTTTTTAGTTAGGATTAAACAATTATCGTCCATTAATTTCTTCTTGCTTGATGTTCAGTCTTCGGTGTGGTGACCTTATTGCACATATGTGATGCTTGCAGTGATCGAAGAGGCTTAGCAATAGCTCAATTTCCCAGCAAACTTTCCTGACATGTAGAAATGTAACAACAAACGCAAAATCAATTCTAAATCAAAGATACTGACAAACCATTCGCATTGCATAGAATTATTCGATGAAAATATTTTGGGATAACGTGCCCTAACAGACTACATAAAACAAGAAAAAAATCCAGGAGTCGCCCCGATGGTTGAGTGGATTTTTTGTTTAGAAATGAAGTCACAAAATAGACTTCTCTGTGAGTATACAAGCGACATGTGTTTCATTCCAATTGGCATCTTCTTTTTGTGTTTTAGCTTTAGTGTTACTTGGTCATCGAATTAGACGGAATAATCGATGAGCACTGACTAAGTCAATTTTCTCATCGTACAAAAATTACGACTTCTCACTTTTTCATGAAACATATTGTAGTAAAAGGACGCACAAACATTAACAGATGTATTGGATACGTTTAAATCCAAAAAAAAATGATAGAACAATCAAAGTTATGGGTCTTACCACTCTATTTTTCTTGCTTCTCTCATGTAATAGACATCTCGCATGATGTTAAGCAGCACACCTAGATTCTACAAAAATAAGACAAGCAAACAATCCTCCTTGTAACAATCCTCTTTACTATAAGCAAGCTGGTAAATTTTTTATTTTCTTGCTTGACGATGTATAGTATTTTGATTATGCTTTGTTTTTGTCCTTTGGGCATAATAGTTGCGGATAATAACTCATAATTTGCTCGTGAGCATTGCAATTAAAGAAATTTTAATCCCACAGGGTCGACCTAGGGACTAACGAATATACTATTTTTTTATTTATGTTAAGTCCGAGAAAACTTCCTTTAATCAATCTCTTGATTGATGAGTTATTTTCACAGTCTATGGCTTGATCTTCTTTAAATAATTGATGCTACAATCCTGACAAATTTTTAGCTGCTAGAAGATGAATTTATTGATGGAGTTGGCATTGCTATAATTTATTGAAATTTCCTTGGCAAAAATAAGCAAGAGGGCACATAATAAATACCAAGAAAAGACATAAAACTTATCAAACGTCAATTAGATGAAGTCAAGAAATTTCTCTCAACAATTGAGGACTAAAAAGGATGTCTTATCACTGTCCCCCTCTTTGAGTAGTTTACTATTAAAGACTAGACGAATCTGTTTTGGATAATGATTAAATTAAAATTTTGAAATTACTTAATATGGTGTCTAAAGTTTAACTACATATAGAAAATAAGCCATGAACATTAAGAAAATGGCCATCTTATCGTTCTATTTATTTAAATTGAAGGACCAAATTAAACATTTTCCTGTAGCTCAAAAACTAAAGTTGATAAATACCAAATTTTAGGAACTATATTAAATAAATTAAATGTTCTTTTAATATATTGCAAATTTGCCTAAAGTTTAGGGTTTAGTTTTGTCATTTTCTCATTATTTTTATTTTACATTCCCCTATATGTTTTGCATGCACCTTCCACATGCGAGGGATTTAGAATAGGGTTGTAAGTGTGATTTCTAATTTTGGAAACATTTGTGCAAGTGTTCTAATTATGATCTAATCGGTGACTAGTATATAGCTTACTAACAAAGCCCGTATTCACATTCCTGCAATTGGAAAGTAATCACAAATATTTTCCCAGCTGTCAAAATGATGTGCCTGCTTCCGTCTTCTGGCATTCGTTTGCTTAGTTTGTTCATATTATCCATCTTTTTAGTTCAGATTAAAAAATTATAGTCCATCTTTTTCTTCTTGCCTCATGTTTAGTCTTCAGCGTGGTGACTTTATCGCACATATGTGACGCATGCAATGATCGAATAGGCCTAGCAACAGGTCAATTTGCATGCAAACTTTCCTGGCATGTGGAAATTTAACAACAAACGCAAAATAAATTCTAAATCAAAGATACCGACAAACCATTCACATCGCATTGAATTATTCAATGAAAATATCTTGGGATAACGTGCCCTAATAGACAACATAAAACGAGAAAAAAATCCAGGAGTTGCCCCGATGGTTGAGTGGATTTTTTGTTTAGAAATGAAGTCACAAAATGGACTTCTCTGTGAGTATACAAGCGACACGTGTTTCATTCCAATTGGCATAATCTTTTTGTGTTTTAGCTTTAGTGTTTCTTGGTCATCGGATTAGACGGAATAATTGATGAGCATTGACTAAGTCGACTTTCTCATCGTACAAAAATTACGACTTCTCACTTTTTCATGAAACATATTGTAGTAAAAGGACGCACAAACATTAATAGATGTATTGGATACGTTTAAATCCAAAAAAAAATATGATAGAACAATCTAAGTTATGGGTCTTATCACTCTATTTTTCTTGCTTTTTTCATCTAATAGACATCTTGCATCATGTTAAGCAGCACACCTAGATTATACAAAAATAAGACAAGCAAACAATCCTCCTTGTAACAATCCTCTTTACTATTAGCAAGCTGGTAAATTTTTTACTTTCTTGCTTGACGGTGAATAGTATTTTGATTATGCTTTGTTTTTGTCCTTCGGGCATAATAGTTGCGGATAATAACTCATAATTTGCTCATGAGCGTTCCAATTAAAGAAATTTTAATCCCATAGGGTAGACCTAGGGACTAACGAATATACTATTGTTTAGGGACTAACGAATATACTATTGTTTTATTTATGCTAAGTCCGAGAAAACTTCCTTTAATCAATCTCATGATTGAAGAGTTATTTTCACAGTCTGTGGCTTCATCTTCTTTAAATAATTGATGCTACAATCCTGAGAAATTTTTAGCTGGTAGAAGATGAATTTATTGATCGAGTTGGCATTGCTATAATTTATTGAAATTTCCTTGGCAGGAATATGCAAGAGGGCACATAATAAATACCAAGAAAATACATAAAACTTATCAAACGTCAATTAGATGAAGTCAAGAAATTTATCTCAACAATTGAGGACTAAAAAGGATGTCTTATCACTATCCCCCACTTTGAGTAGTTTGCTATTAAAGACTAGACGAATCTGTTTTGGATAATGATTAAATTAAAATTTTGAAATTGCTTAATATGGTGTCTAAAGTTTAACTACATATAGAAAATAATCCATGAACATTAAGAAAATGGTCATCTTATCGTTCTATTTATTTAAATTCAAGGACCAAATTAAACATTTTCCTGTAGCTCAAAAACTAAAGTTGATAAATACCAAATTTTAGAAACTATATTAAATAAATTAAATGTTCTTTTAATATATTGCAAATTTGGCTAAAGTTTAGGGTTTAGCTTTCTCATTTTCTCATTACTTTTATTTTACATTTCCCTAAATGTTTTGCACGCACCTTCCACATGTGAGAGATTTAGAATCGTGTCGTAAGTGTGATTTCTAATTTTGGAAACATTTGTGCGAGTGTTCTAATTATGATCTAATCAGTGACTAGTATATAGCTTACTATCAAACCCCGTATTCACATTCCTGCAACTGGAAAGTAATCACACATATTTTCCTAGTTGTCAAAATAATGTACCTGCTGCCGTCTTCTAGCATTCGATTGCTTAGTTTGTTCATATTATCCATCTTTTTAGTTCGGATTAAAAAATTATCATCCATCACTTTCTTCTTGCTTGATGTTCAGTCTTCGGCATGGTGACCTTATCGCACATATGTGGCGCAATGAGTGATCAAATAGGCTTAGCAACAGGTCAATTTGCACGCAAACTTTCCTGACATGTAGAAATGTAACAACAAACGCAAAATAAATTCTAAATCAAAGATACCGACAAACCATTCACATCGCATTGAATTATTCAATGAAAATATTTTGGGATAACGTGTCCTAATAGACATCATAAGACGAGAACAAAATCCAGGAGTTGCCCCGATGGTTGAGTGGATTTTTTGTTTAGAAATGAAGTCACAAAATAGACTTCTCTGTGAGTATACAAGCGACTCGTGTTTCATTCCAATTGGCATCTTCTTTTTGTGTTTTAGCTTTAGTGTTACTTGGTCATCGGATTAGACGAAATAATTGATGAGCACTAACTAAGTCGACTTTCTCAGCGTACAAAAATTACGACTTCTCACTTTTTCATGAAACATATTGTAGTAAAAGGACGCACAAACATTAACAGATGTATTATACATTTAAGTCCAAAAAAAAAAGATGATAGAACAATCTAAGTTATGGGTCTTACCACTCTATTTTTCTTGCTTTTCTCATATGATAGACATCTCGCATCATGTTAAGCAGCACACCTAGATTCTACAAAAATAAGACAAGCAAACAATCCTCCTTGTAACAATCCTCTTTACTACTAGCAAGCTGGTAAATTTTTTATTTTCTTGCTTGACAATGAATAGTATTTTGATTATGCTTTGTTTTTGTCCTTCGGGCATAATAGTTGCGGATAATAACTCATAATTTGCTCGTGAGCATTGCAATTAAAGAAATTTTAATCCCATAGGGTAGACCTAGGGACTAATGAATATACTTTTTTTTATTTATTTATGCTAAGTCCGAGAAAACTTCCATTAATCAATCTCTTGATTGATGAGTTATTTTCACAGTCTGTGGCTTCATCTTCTTTAAATAATTGATGCTACAATCCTGACAAATTTTTAGCTGGTAGAAGATGAATTTATTGATCGAGTTGGCATTGCTTTAATTTATTGAAATTTCCTTGGCGGGAATATGCAAGAGGCACATAATAAATACCAAGAAAAGACATAAAACTTATCAAACGTCAATTAGATGAAGTCAAGAAATTTCTCTCAACAATTGACGACTAAAAAGGATGTCTTATCACTGTCCCCCACTTTGAGTAGTTTGCTATTAAAGACTAGACGAATCTGTTTTGGATAATCATTAAATTAAATTTTTGAAATTGCTTAATATGGTGTCTAAAGTTTAACTACATATAGAAAATAAGCCATGAACATTAAGAAAATGGCCATCTTATCGTTCTATTTATTTAAATTCAATGACCAAATTAAACATTTTCCTGCAGCTCAAAAACTAAAGTTGATAAATACCAAATTTTAGAAAATATATTAAATAAATTAAATGTTCTTTTAATATATTACAAATTTGGCTAAAGTATAGGGTTTAGCTTTCTCATTTTCTCATTACTTTTATTTTACATTTCCCTAAATGTTTTGCACGCACCTTCCACATGTGAGAGATTTAGAATCGTGTCGTAAGTGTGATTTCTAATTTTGGAAACATTTGTGCGAGTGTTCTAATTATGATCTAATCAGTGACTAGTATATAGCTAACTATCAAACCCCATATTCACATTCCTGCAACTTGAAAGTAATCACAAATATTTTCCCAGTTGTCAAAATGATGTACCTGATGCCGTCTTCTAGCATTCGATTGCTTAGTTTGTTCATATTATCCATATTTTTAGTTCGGATTAAAAACTTATCATCCATCACTTTCTTCTTGCTTGATGTTCAGTCTTCAGCGTGGTGACCTTATCACACATATGTGACGCATGCAGTGATCGAAGAGGCTTAGCAACAGGTCAATTTGCATGCAAACTTTCCTGACATGTAGAAATGTAACAACAAACGCAAAATCAATTCTAAGTCAAAGATACCGACAAACCATTCACATCGCATTGAATTATTCAATGAAAATATTTTGGGATAACGTGCCCTAACAGACAACATAAAACGAGAAAAAAATCCAGGAGTTGCCCCGATGGTTGAGTGGATTTTTTGTTTAGAAATGAAGTCACAAAATAGACTTCTCTGTGAGTATACAAGCGACACGTGTTTCTTTCCAATTGGCATCGTCTTTTTGTGTTTTAGCTTTAGTGTTACTTGGTCATCGGATTAGACGGAATAATTGATGAGCATTGACTAAGTCGACTTTCTCATCGTACAAAAATTACGACTTGTCACTTTTTCATGAAACATATTATAGTCAAAGGACGCACAAACATTAACAGATGTATTGGATACGTTTAAATCCAAAAAATAAAAATGATAGAACAATCTAAGTTATGGATCTTACAACTCTATTTTTCTTACTTTTCTCATCTAATAGACATCTCCCATGATGTTAAGAAGCACACCTAGATTCTAGAAAAACAAGACAAGCAAACAATCCTCCTAGTAACAATCCTCTTTACTATTAGCAAGCTGGTAAATTTATTATTTTCTTGCATGACGATGAATAGTATTTTGATTATGCTTTGTTTTTTTCCTTCGGGCATAATAGTTGCAGATAATAACTCATAATTTGCTCATGAGCATTGCAATTAAAGAAATTTTAATCCCATAGGGTAGAGCTAGGGACTAACGAATATACTATTTTTTTTATTGATGCTAAGTCCGAGAAAACTTCCTTTAATCAATCTCTTGATTGATGAGTTATTTTCACCGTCTATGGCTTCAACTTCTTTTAATAATTTTTGCTATAGTCCTGACAAGTTTTTAGCTAGTAGAAGATGAATTTAGTGATTACGTTGGCATTGCTATAATTTATTGAAATTCCCTTGGGAGGAATATGCAAGATGGCACATAATAAATCCCAAGAAAAGACATAAAACTTATCAAAAGTGAATTAGATGAAGTCAAGAAATTTCTCTCAACAATTAAGGACTAAAAAGGATGTCCTATCTGTGACCACCACTTTGACTATTTTGCTCCGAAAGACTAGACGAACCTTTTTTGGATAATGACAAAAATAAAATTTTGAAATTGCTTAATATGGTGTCTAAACTTTAATTACATATAAAACTAAGCCATGAACATTAAGAAAATGGTCATCTTATCGTTCTATTTATTTAAATTCAAGGACCAAATTGAACATTTTCCTGTAGTTCAAAACCTAAAGTTGATAAATCCCAAATTTCAGGAACTAAATTATTTAAATTAAAAGTTCTTTTAATTTATTGTAAATTTGCCTAAAGTTTAGGGTTTAGTTGTTCATTTTCTAATTATTTTTATTCTACATTTCCCTAAATGTTTGGCACGCACCTCCCACATTTGAGGGATTTAGAATCGGGTCATATGTGTGATGTCTAATTTTGGAAACATTTGTGCAAGTGTTCTAATTGTGATCTAATGGGTGACTAGTATATCGATTACTATCAAACCCCGTATTCACATTACTACAAATGGAAAGCAATCACAAATATTATTCCAACTGTCAAAATGATGTGTCGCATGCCGTCTTCTAGCATTCGATCGCTTAGTTTGTTTATATTATCCATCTTTTTAATTGGGCTTAAACAATTATCGACCATCACTTCCTTCTTGCTTGATGTTCAGTCTTCGGCGTGGTGACCCTGTCGCACATATGTGATGCATGCGGTGATTGAAGAGACTTATGAGCATTGACTATGTCGACTTTCTCATTGTACCAAAATTACGACTTCCCACTTTTTCAGGAAACAAATAGTAGAAAAATGATACACAAACATTGACTGCCTTATTTGTTACGTTTAAATCCAAAAAATAAAAATGATAGAACAATCTGAATTACGGGTCCTACCACTCTCTTTTTATTGCTTTTCTCATCCGATAGACATCTCACATGCAGTTAAGGCGTGAAAGTGCTAGTACGATCACCTAGAGAGGGTGAATAGGTGTTTTGAAATCTTTTGCGGAAATATGAAATTCAGAAGAACTGAAGCGTGTTGAACAAGTAAATAAGGAAGAACAATAAGCACAATCAGAGAGTTACAAGAAGAGATCAAGACATAGAGTTTATAGTGGTTCAGTTGAGTCCAAACTTGCGTCCACTCTCTCGGGCTGACAGCCTATTGGCTAGATTCCACTATGAATCAAAAGTGTTACAGTTCAAGGTCAAGACTTCACAGAGTCTTCTGCTCTCATATAGCTAGTATGTGTCACACTATTTTGTTTACAATGTAAGCGCACAGCAAATGAACAACTCTAGAGTTTGGAATTATTCTCTTCTACTCACGTCATATTGAAAGCCTTCAGACATATCCCTTATATACTCTTTCATGCCTATTCATCCATTGGCACTTTCCAAGGGAATTCTTCCAATCAACCCGTTGGACAGAATCAATCAGGGAGATCTCGAGCAATCTTTAGATCGTGATAAGAGTCCATCAATCCCGGTCGCCCATATAATCAGGATCTTGGTTTCCATAAGTGAATACTTGCCACATTTACTTGATCTTCAGAGAATCTAGTATATCCATAATAATCTTGATGATAATAATCAATCCGTTAATCCACCAACAAGCTGTCTAAAAGTATCAAAGTTGTAAGAATACCATCTTACACAAATAGTTGTTGCAATCTGACTTCATGGATTTTACTAAATCTAAATTTCCAAATTTACTAAGTCTGCCACATCCAGACATTATAGTGTATGGCATCTCCAAACGTTACTCTGTCTGGCCACG
The DNA here is from genome assembly GCA_019926035.1 of Melaleuca alternifolia. Classification (NCBI taxonomy): domain Eukaryota; kingdom Viridiplantae; phylum Streptophyta; class Magnoliopsida; order Myrtales; family Myrtaceae; genus Melaleuca; species Melaleuca alternifolia. The sequence continues at coordinate 1,232,190 of JAGKPW010002221.1, read as the reverse complement.
AGAATTGTCATCTTCAAAGTCCACTTGTATTTGACTTCGAGTTTTGTCATTGAGTTTTGTCTTTTTCAAAATAACAATAGAGTTACCTCTAACAATCTCCCCCCTTTTTGATGATGACAAAACCATCTTGCAAATTTAAGATTGTATCTCCTGCAACATAATACTTTAGCAGTATATAACAACAATTAATCATCTGAAATATGCTCTTCGTCATCTTCAAAATTACAACAGAGTTTCCTCTAACAATCTCCCCCTTTTTTATGATGACAAAACCATTTTGTAGATTTTAGATTATATTTCCTGCAACATATCACATTAGCAATATATAGAAATACTTAAATGAATCTACAATCTACATCCACAAGACAAAAGTTAGTCTTGACAAATCATGATTTAATTTCAGAGAATCAACATCTCCATCAGTCATTCATATCATCTTGTCAAATTCCAAACAAAATGTTAAACTCAAGTTGAAACAAACTTAAATACATCAAAATTGATAAAACAAAGAGATAGGATATCAAATAAGAGATCAAAAAGAAAATCTGCACTTTCTCCCCCTTTTTGTCATAAACAAAAAGTTTAGGAAGGAGGGGGAACTCGAACAGGTGGAGATGATCCAACGACTGTAATGTCTGTTCCAACTGTCTGATAGATTGCTTGATTTCTTCAAGATCATCCAATGTAGCAATCTGTCCAAGTCTCTGAGAGATTGTCTAGAGTAGACTTCCCTGCTGATTCTTTCACATTTTGTATATGATCTATCTTGGTCATTAATGCTGATAGAAGATCTAGAACTGGTTGCATCTGCGCAGGTTGATCTATTGGAGCACTTGTCCCAACAGTGGTAACGGTCGTTATGACATTAGAAGGTGGGCTTAAATCAGAAGTTCCTCCTTCTTTGCTAACTCCCCCTGTCTCCATCCTACCAAGGGAAGGAATGTACTCAAATTAACCACCACTGATCTCTACTTCCCTTATCTCAAATTCTGATGGGGATGGAACATCATGTGGTAGGAAAGATGGACTACCTCCTGAAGTAGCAGCTAAGCCCCCGACACCTGATATATGAATAGTGGCAATTTGTTCGGCCTTATGCCTCTTCTCTACTTTCTCTTTTTCAGAGTCTCCTTTCTCAAACTCTCACTCTTCCTCAAATTGTTCCTTTTCTACCTCATCGGTAGAGAACTTCTCCACAAGTTTCTCGTTCCAGGAACTATTTGAAGTACTAACAGAAAATCTAGGGGTTGCAATGTCAACTCTTCCCCCTGCGAGTACATCTTCATCCTTTTCCTAGATGATCAGTTTGTGTTTTTGTGGAGTAGGCTCCTCCACCATGGGTTCTTTCCCTTTCCTTTTTCCTGCAGACGATTCAGCCTTCACCTGACTAGTTGTTACAGTCTTTGTACTTGAAGCAAGAAGCAAGTTGGCCAGTTTCATTTTAGCCACCATCCTTTGTCCCATTATAATAGGCGTAAGCATCGTACCATGCAAGATAGAGGGTATCTGAATTTGGAAATGCCAAAAAAATCGAGTTACTAGAGATGCATATGGTAACTAACCCTTATCTTTTTGTAAAGCTCGATAAATTTGATAAAGGATCAGGAATGGGAAAGACATCCCGTGATTATTCAAAATTGCATACATCAATCACACTTGAAACTTTGACACGTCTATCCTTGAGGTCACCTTGGGCTTTAAACAGTTGATGATGATTTTGTGGAGAATAACATTGGAGGCTGGCAATCTGGAGTAAGTAATTTGTCCGGCAAAAGACTGGTCCTTAGTCAAGTACTTGGACGCCTTTTGACCAGTTACCTCAATGGGTATGAAACTAGTTTTGATGACTCCTGGAATGTCAGCCAAATCATACACATCGACGATAACATTTCTATCTGCAACAGAGAATTGAAGACTATGCCAATTTGGGAAAGAAAGATTATAGTATAAATAGGCGGTGAGTTTGTGATAAGCGGGGGTTGCCTCAGAACAAAATTTGTCAAGTTTGTTGAACATGAGATGCAGCGACAATTTTACCTTGATTGAATCAAGGTATGTAAAATCAACCATCCAAGGGCTTATAACCCCTCTTTCCAAGAGTTGTGTATATACTTGTTTGTGGTCCTTAGACCAAAATAGCTTGCATTCCTTGCCAGGCAAATCTGTCGCAATACCCTTTTGCGGTTGGAATTGAACAAACAACTTCTCATCCTCATCGCTGGGCTCAGGGTTAAATGAGGTATGATGTCTAGGATCAACAGGAAAATTCTTCCTAGCATGATCTGCAATACCTAGTAGTGCAACACCCACATTTTTCATGTACCTCAAGAAGTATTGCTTATTGGTAAAATCGCTCATCATCAGAAACTCACGAAGCACTCCCAATGAGCAATTTTTTTGCCTTGAGTTTCTAATAATAGGGTAAAAGAAATTTAGGATTTTTCCTCTTGAGTGGAGCAACTTCACTAACTTGCTCCATTGAATCATGTACAATAGGTGTTGTTGAAGCACCTTGTTGGCTTCTTGCTGTAGGAGAATCCTTCTCTGTAAGATCAAAATGTGTAGGCCTTGCACTTCCTTGTTTAAATTTCTTCGAAGCAAGTATGGAGGATTTCCTTGGAGTAGACATTATGGCAGTCGATGAAGATTTCTTCATTGTTCAGGTGAGAAAGTTGAAAACTTTGAAGAGAATGCCTGAGAGAACAAAGCTCTAGGGTTTTAGAAAAGAACTTTGTGATGCGAAGAGGCAGAATCTCGAACGGTTTTAAGAGCAGAAGTTGCAATTTGAAATTTCAAAAAGAACCTAATTTGGAAAATAAAGTTTCCAAAAAGTGACAATTCAATCAATCAATCAAGGAATCATATAACAAGTAACAATTCAAACGGGTAAAGCAGGCAAGGAAAGATTTAGATTATATTTAGATAAATGACGTACCTTAACATGCTAAAAATAAAATATCGTGATACTTGTTACCTTATGAGTGAATGGCGGAAAAATTTGATATAATAAACTCCTGAATCATGGAAGATATTGAAGATGAAAGGGTTCCGAGACACAGATCATTTGAGACATTGTAAGGTCTGAGATGACGTCTGAGACGTTGTTAAGTCTAGACTTCAGTAATTATGAGATAGAATATTCAGCTTGCTACCTATAAATTCAAATGAATTTTTTTCCAGAGGCTTTGTGAAGATATCTGCTAGCTGATTTTTGGAATCAATAAAGGTAACTCTAATATCATTTTCCTCCACATGATCCCTTATGAAATGATGTCGAATTTCAATATGCTTAGCTTTCAAATACATAATTGGATTCTTTGTTAAGTCCATAGCATTGGTACTGTCACACTTGATTTCTATGCAAGAATTTGCAATTCTGAAATCACGTAGTTGTTGCTTCATCCATGAGATTTGGGAACAACAACTCCCAAGAGCAACATATTCTGACTCTGCTGTTGATAGTGCAACTATGTGCTGTGTTCTTGACAACCAAGAAACTAGTCTATCACTAAGCAATTGACAGGCTCCTGATGTACTTTTTCTGTTGAGTTTACAGCCTATTAGATCAACATCTGAGTAGTGTGAAATATCCATCCTTTAGATATCACAACCCGAACTTCGAAGTTGTCGCCACATACTTTATAATACGCTTAACAGCACTGAGATGTGACTCCTTATGATCGGATTGATATCTTGCACATAAGCAGACACTAAACAGTATGTCAGGTCTAGGTGCTATTAAATATAAAAGAGAACTGATCATAATCCTGTAAAGTTTCCGATCCACTTGCTTTCTGTCTATGTATTTTTCAATCTTCAAGGTGCTTGACATGGGTGTCTCTATCTTCTTGTAGTTGTCCAAGGCAAACTTCTTGACAATCTCTTTTGCATACTTTTCTTAACAAATGAAGATACCTTCTTCTGATTGTTTGACTTGTAATCCCATAAAGAAAGTCAATTCTCCCATCATACTCATCTCGAATTCATTATGCATGGCTTTCAAAAAATTCTTGCAAAGATTCTCATTTGATGAACTAAAGATAATGTCATTAACATATATTTGTACTAAAAGAAAATATGTGCCTTCTTTCTTGATAAACAAAGTTGTATCTACCTTGCCTTTCTCAAAACCATTTTGGAGTAAGAATTTACTTAACCTTTCATACCAAGTCCTAAACCTATTATACAAATTTGAATTTAGTCCTAAATTCTTCAATTTGACAAATTTAGTCCTAAATATTTGCTCAAAATTGTCATGTAATCTTTCCAGTTAATTATTTTGAAATTTTTGTACAAAGCTTTGAACAATATTTGAGAAATTAGAAAGCACAAGACAATAATTGAGAAATTAGAAAGCACAAGACTAACATACGACAAGCTAATAATTGACCAGAAGGACATAGTGCGATAAAAACAAATTCCACGCATAGATGTACTCCCAGAATAAGATTTTTAGGTTGTGTTGAGATGTTCCTTCACAACTACGCTTAGTTTGTATGTGACTTCCCAACACTACCTAAGTCGTTCAGCATCTAATCTACCTAGGATTTTCCTAAATTGATTAATTGTGACTTTAGACTGATTTTTAAGTTTTGATCGTGAGCATTTTGGTATAGGCCCTGAATCTAGGATTGGGGAAAAGCCTAAGAATCCACCGGCTACTACTAACAGGCGACCCTGTATTTACAAAATTTGAGGTGGGATGTCATATCATCGTTTGAAATACATTTGCCTACTCCAGCACCCCTCCCATGTCCATATAAATATGGATCCCCATGCAAAGGAGAAGAACCATGTAGAATACAAGGATATAGATCAAGAGTTCTCTACAAGTTTCAAGCCTCTCAACTCGCAAGAATGTTTTGAGAGTCGACAATTGCAAATTGTATGAATGGGAAAAATAATTTTAAGAAAAAGATTGCTTCCAAACTCATTGTCTCATTTGACAGAAATTATGTTGGATCATGTTTCCAAGCCCATCTGCTGACACTTATCAAGATGGTTCTGTCGCCACATAATCGAGGGTGGATTTTTAAGGTTTTTGACCTTGTGCTCCTAGATAATTACGGGCAATGAAACATTGATATAGTTTGCTTATCCTTTGTCCAGTTTAAAAGGAGAGGTATCTTGACGATTGAGAGAAGGCTCGACGAGAGGCAACGATTGTAGGGAATATAGACTCGCTCATATGCTGCCTCTGACGCGTGGGAAAAGCTGCCTTTGAGCTCTCATATGTGGTGGTAGAAGAACTTATCGAATGGGTTGAGCGAAAACTTAAAAGAAGAATTTTTTCGAAAGTAAATCATCCCAACCTCAAATTAGTTGGTTGAACGATTAAGTAGATGTGAAATAGGGTCCCGCTTATCTAGTGAAAAACAAAATAATTCATGAAAATATGGTGTTTAGTTGAAACCTGAAAATGGACTGAAAAATATTTTTCTTTATTTGATAAAAAGAAAACATTTTCCTTCGCTCACTCTATTTTTTCCTGGTACACTTCAACACTCCAAACCGAAACTCGGCAAAATTCCATACCAATACATAGTACAATTTGTGGAGAAGATGGTTGAGATGTCATGTCAAGTCGGTTAAGATTTTTCACTGGTCTCTTTCTTTTGTTTCTACTTACGCAGCACGAACATTGTTTTAGCAACTACCATCCATTGAATTTATGGAAATAAACATGGAATGGATTCAATATTACAGGAAGAAATCACTTTTTTATAATGAAATTATCATTGAATAAATAATAGAAAGCCTTTTCAGATAACCCTTACCGTATAGCCGAATAATGAATATATGTCTGAGTTTTCATTAGCTAATTTCATTATCATTTTCTTTCTCTATCTTGTTCGTAAAAGTTAAATTTGTCCTTCCTATCTCATCCAATAAAGAGAGAAATGCGCCATTCACATCCTTTTCTTCAATTGGGTCTCTTTCTCTCTCTCTCTCTCTCTCTCTCTCTCTCTTACTTCTTCGGGGAATCCCATTTGATTCGATTTGATGCAATTTTGGAAATTTCCATTGAGGGATGGGATCTAGCAGATTAGGCATGGCAGAAGCACCCTGGAGTGGAGATCGTGATGTGGGCCTAGGGGAATCGGAGGGGGAGGGCCGGTTTCCCTGCGCAAAGAAGGCCTTAATCGATCTGGCCATCGCGATGGTCGATGAGAAGCACATAATCGGAACCCACCAGATGAGGACAACCTTTGCGAACGGCAGAGAGCACGAGGAGGAGGGGAACTCTGGAGGGGAAGAGGAAGAAAGAGGAGGCCTGCGGTGACAGAGGAAGGAGGGGGCTAGGGCTTTACGTAAGATAGAGAGCGAGAGATGAAGGGTATAGTGAGTGAGGAAAACATTTTCTCCTATTTTAGAAGACCTCTTTTTACCTGAAAATCATTTTTCCTTAATCGATTAAACAGCAAAAATTTCAGAATGAAACAAGCGAAATCTAAATAGAATGATCCTGCACATAGAAATACACGGTCTAAAATCGACATAGTTTGCATAAACCCTTGCTTCTCTCTACAATCTAGATCTTTAGCCGTATGTTTAAAGCAAGGATAGCAACTGGGTCTAAAATTTTCATTTCATAAATCAAGCAACAATCCACGTGGCACAACTCTTGTTTTCTTATTTGTGCAGCGCAACAGAACACAAAAAATAGATTCTTTTTTGGGTGTTTCATCATGGTAAAGTTGCTACATTTTGGAACTAGAGCCTCGCATTTATCAGCCAAATCCAGTTCGATCTTTGTAAATTCATTTTCTCAAGAAACGAAAAGCCAGGACACAGATTCTCTATTCAATCCACTGCGTGGTCCAGACGATCTTCTGAAACTCGCAATACACAAAATTAAACATACGGTGCATCATAAAGAAAAATCCAATTGGTTACATTATAATCGGCAAGAATTTGTATACCAACACGACAAAAAAAATTATATTCATGTTCATTCACTTAATCCCACTAAAAACAGAAGCGATCAAGAAAACAAAGTTGCTCAGAGAATATGTCACAAGCGTTTAATCCGAGGCAAATTGCTCAGGGAAGAATGAATTGAAAAAAACTAAACAAGACAACCACAAAACAGTACTTCAGAAGAGAATCTACAAATTGTATAATCAGATACAGGCTGCTAAAAGAGAAGAAACATAAATAGACCAAGCTCTTCAAATGCTGCTCCCAATCATCATATAAAACCTAAGTAAATCTGCAGTCACTTGTTTGAAAGTTTGACCAGCCTAGTACCACCATCAAAATCCAACAAGGGCCTTGACACATTCGTATCTATAAACATCTACGCATTACAAAATTCTCAATTCAATTATTACACTGGAAATCTTTAAGAGCTAAGTAAAGGAGAATCCAATGATAATGAACAAGAAAAGAAGACAACACAACCAATTCACTATTTGCTCTGACACTTCAACATTTCTCACCTCTTAAACTGCTGCATATGTAAACGAAGCCAACCGCTGCAACTCTGATGCATGAGAAAAAGGTTGGAAAATTCTTCTTGCTTCAGCAGGAGAGATCATCGCACCTGAGATGGGGAGCAAAGTAATCCTGAAGCATCTGCCCCAACCACAGCAAGATCACACACGGTACAAAGCTGTCCCTCCTGGCTTGGCACAAACCGGGAGCTGCAATATGGACAAGACACATCTTTCTGCCCTCGGTATATAGGCACATATGTTGCTCCACAGACCACAAATGGGTTTCTGAAATCGTAATTTAGCTCAGAAGTATCTATCATATTCCTCTCAGCAGCCTGCAGAACTTGTCTTGCCATCCTTGCTTGGTTTTCAACAGTGGGATTGGTCTCCAGAAGCCGCCGAGCAAAGTTACCTGCGGTAGCAAGGTTTTTTGCCTTGTAGCAGACATTCATCGCATTCTGTAAGGCGAGCCGCAAGTGAGGCATTTGAAGATTGCAGTGAGTAAAGTAGGCCGCAAGTTCCTGCTGGCGAACTGGGTCGTCCTTAATTTCTCTCCTCTTAAGCTCCATTCGCATACCCAAGACATATTCTTTAACAATGATGATCAACTCCTTCACTTCATCAACTTCCCTTCTTGACTCAACCACAATAAGTGGAATTGTGTGGAGAATACTAAGGAAAAGCCGAAGAGCTTCAGTAAATTTCCCGGCTGTGGTGGCACGATATCCAGCCTTAAGCTTCTCTTCCAATTGAGAGAAGTTGAACATGAGTGCTGGTGGACCCCGCACATTTGGGCTAGCAGACTCATTCCAGCCACGCTCAACAGCCAGAGATACCACTGAAGCAGAAGGAAATGCACGTAGATAGGTGTGGCTGCCAGTGTGGAGATCAAGGAACATTGATCGCAAAGGAGTAAAATTCTGAATTCCAAGTTGCCGACTCAACAACCTCATTGCAGTGTCAAAATTACCAGCAGCCACATGTTCAGCAGCAAGGGATGATCTTTGTGTCCATATCTGACTTACTGGCATGCCAGGAGTTGGGGCCACAAAAACCACAGAGCGAGCATTGACAGAAGCCCTTGGAGTTTCTGCCTCAGGAGGGAGCTCCAAATCTTCAAGATCCCAACCTCCCTCCTCGTTTTCTTCACCAACTTCACCATCCTCCATAATAGCTGTCACATCACCATTTGCCAAACTATTCACATCAACAATGTCAAGTTCCTCTACCCAATCACCTTCAGCCTCCTCTTCTTCTTCATCTGCATTACCCCTGCCAACATTATCCAGCCCACCTTCAAATATGCCTTTCATGACTCTCAAAAGAGGCCAATCACCACCACAAATGACAGGCATTGGGGGCATTAAAAGGGAAGGTTGCTTCCCCTCTGGCAAAGACGGAACAGAATCTCCCAATTCGGCTTCCAATCTTTCAGCAACATCCCGCAGCCCATGAGCAGAAGCAGTAATATAGGCAAGAGGCAAGTGCCCAGCATTCTCTAATATCTTAATACGCTCTCGCACATCACCTAAATACAGAGCGTTATGAAATTGCCCCATGACATCATTCTTCACTTCAGCAATTTTCAACATTTTGGCCAGTTTGTCCATATTTCCAGTTATGAGATAAAGAAAAGAGAGCCTCTCGAAGTTCTTTGTTCTCTGATACGCATACTCCACAATTCCTGCATTGCCTTGACGAAGAGCCTCAACCCCCAATCTATACCAATGGTCCTTCTCATCAATTTCCTTTGCTGATGCAACTGCAATTTGAATGTTGCCACTCTCTAGAGCTAAATTGAACCTTGTCCTCTCATCCTTAACAAAATGAAGAGCCACTTCAGGAAACCCCTTTTGTTGCAGATACGCAATCATAGCCTGTCCACAAAGCTGAGAGTTCCTTATCATGCTCATAACATGATCATATCTCTTCTTCACAAGAGATAACTTGAACATATACTCTGTGGAATCGATAACTATAGCTCTATTTTTTCCATCACGATCCAAACAAAAGATGGTATTGCCTGCAACCTTCGTGATGTAGATAGGGACATCAAGAGTTCTAATAATTCCACTATCCCCATTAGGGAGGCAGTACTTAATATGGTTTAGCGTAGTGTAGATGAATACTCCATTGTCGTCCCAAGCTCCACTCTTTACACGAATGGTCTCATGGAGAGTGCATTGGTGGAGAAGCTTCTTACCAGCAATAACAATTGCGTGTTTGCTGAGCAAGGCAACACTTTCCATGTCATTTGACCAGACAACGTATTTGATAAAAGGGGTCTGCAGATCTCCAAGAACCATCCTCTGCTGGAGATCAAATATATAAACTCTGTCTTCGGACCTACATAGCAAGTTACCTGTTCCAGCATAGTAGATTGCATCTGCAGGGAAAGGAAGTCCGCTTTTCTTAACAATCTCATTTTTTAGATTCTTGACCAATACTTGATTACTACTTTTGTCGAGCACTGCAAACCTATTCCGAGCCACGAAAATGGCAGATCCTCCGGCACCTCTCTTTGCCTCTTGAATACCATCACCCCTACTGGCACTGTCTTTCGCAATGACATAAAGTTCATAAGATCCTCCATCAACATCAGAGCAGATGAGAACAGCATTTTCTGTAGGACTATAAGAGAGTGTTTTGGGACATTGGTTGAGGCCGGTAGATCCAGGGCGTCGAATAGGAATAACCTGTGTGTCGCGTTGACTGGAAAACTCATAACAGCGCAAGAAACGTTCTTTAGTGTAAAAAATAATATCACTGCTCACAGCAAAAGCAGGTCGCTCTCTCTCCAACTTGAAAACTATCATGCCACTGTCATGACCAGCTGCCAAAAGATTCATTTCGGGATGAGAAGCAAGTATCCAGAAACGGTCATGCTCCCGTCGAAAAGTTTGAATTCCAGTTCGCTTTGTTGCATCCCAAACACGGATACTTTTGTCTTCTGAATTGGATACAATTATATCTTGCTTTGCATGGAACATAACACAAGACACGTTGTTCATGTGTCCTCTGAGAGTGTCCACTTCCCAAGCCTTGGTATCTGTAGCAAACATATATACCAATTCAGTGAATCAATTGAATCTTACAATTTATAAATTATGGAACATCAAGATGCTTCTAACAAATTGTAAGCAACAAAGATAATGGCAGAGTCACAAATTAGGTGCCTGGTGCATTAGCTTTTGGCTTTTATTTTAACTCCTACAGAGTGAAACCAGAGTTTGTTATATGTTGTAAACCTCAAATCTTCAAACATCTACCTATCAACAAGTCCAAACTGACCTCTAATCAAATTTTAACATTTTTCCATTTTTTCTTGGGGGTAGGGTAGCAAATGAGAACCAAACCAAGCACCTCATCTATAATACTTTACAAAGAACTTTAAATAGAAACCAAGTCTTAGGACCAAATACCATTCATGCGCCATAACTTTACTTGGCGATCATCTGCTCCAGAGACAATCAGGGGAAGGGTGGGATGAAATGCTGCCCAATTGACTCCTCGGTCATGACCTTCTAGGACATACTTGACAACAGCATCCACACCACCAAACAAGTCTGTATTCATCTGACTCAACCGCAGTAAGTCATCACCTGGAGAAGCGGTCTTCTTTTTTAAGGCAGTGATATCCCATACACGAATCGTCTGATCAAGGGAAGCTGAGACGACAAGGTCCTCTTTTGGGTGGAATGAAGCACACATGACATAATGATTGTGACCTGTCAAGACAGATATGCAAGTGCGAGACTGCCAATTCCATATGCGAATAGTCTGATCATCACTAGCGCTCACTATCCATGGATGCTCATGATGGAACTGCACAGTACGGATGTAATCAAGATGTCCTAGAAGGGTAAAAAGACACCTGCATGTCTTATAATTCCAAACTTTAATCTTGTAATCATCTCCTGCAAAGGCAAGAAATTGATATTACTATCATTCTAGTACAGATATCAGAGTTATCCAACGAAAAAGTAGTAGACACCTCAATAATTATCCAAAGAAGAGCAGCATAGCACAGCACATTTTCAAATGACTGCAGTCCCGTGTAGTTAAGCATGAAAAGCACATCTAAGGCCCTGGACCCTAGAATATCACAGAAGCACAAAAAGAATGGCGGAAGGGTAGTGGGCGGGTGGGTTTGGGGTGTTAATACCCCAGCAAATTAACATACAAAAACTTGAAAATAGATTGAAGCAATACAAAACCTCAAACTAAGACTAAATCAAACAAAAAGAATTAATCACTAGGCAGCAAAAGTACTAGTGTTGAGGATCAGAATAGTGAGAAACTACAGAAGCAGTCTGATCTATAAGAACAAAACATGCTTTAGCACAAAATTTGAAGTTTCAACCCACCACATTGCTGAAAATGAATGGACACGTGGGTATTTTGGAGAGATAAAACATTTTTGGGTTTCTGAAAAGTTGAAGGGGCCAAGGGAGGACTTTATCCTTTTGCCTCAAGTGCTTCAGTGCAATAAGTGTGTGCCCTGCTAAATGAAGATTGCCCCAGCTAGCAAGAATCCAGGCAAGTCATCCCCTTGCCTCTCTGAACACCTGGGCCACAGCAATAGCATTATGACTACACCAATCAAGTCCTCATTGAATTAAGAATCTACTTGGGGAATATGTTAGTAGAGGAAAAAGTCGCATTCAATAGCCAATCTCCAATCTAAGATCACAACCTGCTGTACTGCAGATGCTACAGTGAGTGATATAAAATTTGGAGAGATTTATTATTAGATGATAACAATCTCAATTCATTGACAAATTAACTTTGGACCAAGACTTCTAAGAGGATTGATCTCTTGAAAATGGGAAAAACTCAACCGCAAGGACACATTTGCCTCAAATTTATTAATTCATACACCAATCAAGTCTTCATTGAATGAAGAATCTACTCGGCAATATGTTTATAGATGAAAAAAGTCACATTCAATAGCCAATCTCCAATCTAAGATCACAAACCCGCTATACTGCAGATGCTACAGTGAGAAGTGAGATAAAAATTGGAGAAATCCATTATTAGATGATAGCAATCTCAATGCATTGACAGATTGACTCTGGACCAAGACTTCCAAGAGGATTGATCACTCTTGAAAATAGGAAAAGCACATGCACAAAAATATTTGCCTCAAATTTACTAATTCATACACCAATCAAGTCTTCATCGAATGAAGAATCTACTCGGCATTATGTTAATGGAGGAAAACAGTCGCATTCAACAGCCAATCTCCAATCTTAGATCACGAACCCACAATACTGCAGATGCTACAGTGAGAAAGTGATAAAATTTGGAGAGATCCATTATTAGATGATAACAATCTCAATGTATTGACAAGTTAATAATGGACCAAGACTTCCAATAGGATTTATGACTCTTGAAAATGGGAAAGCCACAAGCACAAGAACATATTTGTCTCAAATTACCTAATTTATGGCACTTGATTGGGACTTGACATGATTATTCACAATGCCAGATGTTTCTCGAAAGGATATACATTCTGATTATAGAATTTGCTAGCTAAATGGTCTTCAAAATCATACAGATATATTGCTTTATACACAATGAATAATAGGTCTAATATATTGCCAAATGACTATATAGATGGCATCTCGTATGAAAGCATCAGAACATTGACTGCCACTTTAAATTGCGAAGGATCCAGGAAGAGAACATCAGATCCTAATGGAAAACTGATGATGGTACATTTTTTAAAGTCAATTTCATAAGAAAGCAAGAATGACAAATTCAATCTATAATCTAGAATTACTTGATTTTGAAACTGGAGGAAGGGTCTCCCATCCTCCAAACAGATATAAGTAACAGACATGATCCCAAGGGTACCAGATACCATTAAGTGAAAATTTTCTCTCCTGTCTTTCAATGCATATATGTCATATCCCCACACAGCCAATCAACAATCACAGGGAATCGGAGATCAAACATACTAGATACAACAGAAATGAAACAGCTTTTAAGTTGCTCCACAGGATGATTACCTTTCAGATGAAAATGGAAGTGCAAAAAAGCAGCCCTACGGAAGATGCATTTAATTTTATAAAGTAGGATCCATTATAAAGGTATAAATCAATACCTCCGGATACAAAAAGAGGTTGCGACTTGTGGAAATGCACCCCACGTACAGGGCCGTCATGCTCGTCGAACCGATCAATCAGAGTCCCCATGCGGTAATCCCATAGCTGGATCACGCCACTGTGGAGCGACGCGAGTATCCACGGTCTCTTACTGTGGAAACTGAGTCCCTTCACCCGATTACTCTTTGTCTCAAACTTCGTCAACATCCTCTCCAATCACTGAAACCTCCACCGCTACAGCGCCGCAGTCACGCCAAAAAACCACTGGCCAGTCACAACAGACCAGAAAACGCTCAACATAAACCAGATCAAATCAAAGGCAACCTAAATCAATGCAAGCCCTTGCTCAAACCTAGCCCCGTTTCTTCAGCTAATTCGACAAAAGCAACGAACGACACACAATCTCGACGACAGTAATTCACAGGAGACAATGAGCAGATGCAGAATCACGCGAAGCGTAATGAGCGGAATTCAAACAGATCTAAGCCCCCACAGCAGCATTGGATTAGATAACGAGATTCACACGTTCGCAATGAAATTTACCTCAGGGATCAGAAAACGCACAAACGAAGATCGAGCAAAATCCAAAACCGCCCAATCACTCGATAAGCGTATGCACGGGCGCGCGTCGATCGGTGGAGAGACAAATTGACACAGAAGAAGAAGAAGAAGAAGACGAAGAGAAGCTAGAGATGGTGAAGCTGTGAGCCTCTGCGAGCGAGCGAGCGAGAGAGAGAGCTGTCCTCGCTTTAGATCTGGTCTGGTGCGTCAGTATTAGAGAGAGCGCAAAGAGGGAATGGATAAGGAGGGAATTTTGCCACTTATGGAGGGTAAATTGGACAATTGAGCGTGTTGGTCGCATTTTCAACGTTGATCTGGTTGAGTGGTCGCAACATTTTCTTTACCGTTCTTATTCCTAAGGGTAGGCATCGGTCCAGGATTCTATAGGTCTACCATTGGCCAAATCGACCGATTCCGATTCAATTTTTGTGGGACTGAGCTGGTCCTTGATCTTGAGATCTCCGAACTCTCCTCTGCACTGTACTAATTGGTCATTAGTTTTGGGACTTCGACCAAGCTTTGTATATTGTGTAATATTATATATTATTTATATTAAATAAACATAATATATTTTATATATTTGTCTACTCTAAACCCTGCGCCTCCATCTCTATTACTCCTTATGTAAATTCAGTGTGTAAATTAGACATTAATAATCCATTTAACTGAGCTCTAATTCAACTTAAAAAAATAAAAATCATCTCCCCTTGTCTCACTTCGTTCACTCGCCACTTGCTTTACCAGCAAAGCTCAACTAGTGATATCACTCGCCTTTCTTGGCTAGCCTCACAAACATAGCTCACTAACCTCTCTACCCTCGCTCTATGAATGTGTCTAGTTGGTGAATTCCCATTTTGTGCTTGATTTGAGGGCTTCAAACTTGTACAAGTTCACATATTGTGCAAGATTTTTATTTTTTTCACTTTCACTTCCCGATTTGTGCTTCATCTAAGATTTCAAGCTCATGTGATTTCCTAGTTTGTGCTAAGTATTCAATATCTATAGATATTAAATTATAACTTTGCTATGTTTGTCATTCATTTTACTTATTAATTCTTTTGTAAGTGGTAAGATGTTCTGCCAATTGTTCTTATGGTAATTTCAATTTAAAACTTTTTTTAAGTACTAATCCAATGTTTTCTTTGCTTTATTTAGAGGTGTATAAAAGTTAAAGCGCTCACTTCAAAAAGAAAAAACAATATATGAAGTTGTATAATTCATGGCTAATGTTATGTATTTTGAACTTCTTATGGCTTAACTATATTTCACATGTTCATATTTTTTATGGTTTGTTGATTTTAGCAAATGGAGATTTGTGTTGTTATCTTATCTTAGATTTATGTTTAATATGAAACAGTTTGCAAAGTTTGGTTGCTTAATATTGCATTGTTGATTGATGTGAAATTTGAGAGAGTATGTCTTTCCTTCTAAGAAATACAAAAGAAAAGTTAACCGAATGGTTCCAGATTAACCCTAAAACCGGACTGAACCCATAAGGTCGATTATCGTTTCCAAAAATTAGGGAGCAACACTATACGAGTTGGCCTTTAGGTTTGGTGTTGATTTAGCCCAACTCATACCACACCCACATCTGACCATCCCTTTAACAAAAAGAAATTTAAAAAAATAACATTTTTTTACCATAAGTGAACGAAGTCCTGGTCATTCGATTGGATTTGGAGGGCGACGATATCTTTTAATATTGTCATCAGGGCAATAGCCATTTTTTCTCTTCTTGGTTAATGTCACAAATAAGACAAACTAATACTCATGTGTTCTAGGTAAAAAAAAATATGAAACTAATATACCCATGCTACCTTTATTCCAAATTAGGGTAGCTGTTGTACAACCTTTGATCATATAATCAACTTTCCCAAGTCCTCATTAAATCAACTTTTGGTATGTTAGTGCTGTGCTAATTTTAGACCAACAATTAAGTCTATTAGTATTAGAGAAAGTTTACACCAAATGTAGAGTTTATTGGTAGTAGGGGAAAGTTAATATGAAAAGTCTTGTTTGTTGTTCCTTTGAAAAGTTTAGATCAAAAGTCATCTTTATTAGTACTTGGAAATGTTTAGACCAAATGTTTTGTTTGTATTTGGGAAAGTTTAGACTAAAAGTTGAATTTAATGCTGCTATATAAATTTTAGAACAAAAGTTGAGTCTTATTGGGTTTATTACTTTAGAGTAATAGCAAGTTGAGAGTATTTATGTAAATGTATTAGGCTTAATCCTAAGCCTATAAATACTCATTCTAGCATCGCCCAGGACAAGCAATCTTAGATCCAGTGATATTTAGGTCTAGCGACCTCAGCTTAGCGTCGCCTAAGGCCGAAAATAGTCTATCTAGTGCCACCAAGCCCCGGTGACCTCAATCCAGGGTCGCCCAGCTCCAGCGAACCCAAGAATAATGCTATTGGAACTCATCTAGAAATTGATGTTATCATGGGAGTTTTTGAGGCCAAGGGTTGTGTAGAAGTGATATTTAGCAACAGAAAGTGACATTTAGATGTATGATAGTTTATTTATGAGGCTCAATTGTTACATATTACTATATTATGTTACGAAGGGTTAAAAAGTGTTCTGAATTGTGTGGATAGAGTTCTGAGTTTGGCTGGCTGAATTAGAGTAGCTGAATTTGGAATGACTAAATTAGTGTGGTTGAATTGAATTGATTTGAATTATTTGTTGTGACATGTGGGATTACTGAGATTTACAGATACTTGCAAAAGTTATATAATAAGTGGAGTGTGTTATTTATTATATATGCAGGTGAAGTTTCCAGTGATTAGTGATTTGTGAGGGTATATATTGGTTCATCTAATTCATCATCTATTACTTTGGGGTTGGGCTTCTCTAGTACTTCTTCAAGTTCAGTATTTTTTTGGTTCATATTATAGTATGGCTAATCTACACAATACCTTGGTCAAGTTGGAAGGTACCAATTACCCTTCTTGGTCAATGACTCTTTCGACTTTTATTTATTCTAATCGTTAGTATAGATAGCTTGAAGAAGAGCCACTTGTGGATTCAACTAGCCTAGAAGAATGGAAGTACATAGATGCTACTTTGCATACACTTTTAGGGGAAGTATCGATGAATCTATTCGTCATCTTTTCATGGATTGCTTTACAGCCCGTGAGATATGGACAAAGCGTGCTCTATTGTATTCTAGACAAAATAACATAAGTCGAGTTTGTGACATTTTGGAGGCTTTCTTTGAAGCCAAAATTGGCGATGCTAGTTTGGCAAAACATTATGCTCGTTTTGCATCTTTGTATCAATGTCTCAAGTCTTATTTTTCACATGCTATCATAGTTACTTAGATGTAGCAACGAGAAGCAGACATGATAACCGTGCTCTTTCTTCATAGCCTTGGTTTAGATCATAGTGCTATTCATTAATAGATTACCTCTCATAGCACTCTTCCTTCCATTGAAGAAGTGTATTCTCAAGCTACTCGTTATACTTTCAATCCTAAGACTTCAGCAATTTCAGATAGTAGTGCTATAGTGACTCATGGAGGTCAAGGGACTCGTGGTTGTATTAACGGTCATGGACAATAAAATTCTTATAGTTCTTACCGTGGTCGTGGTTTTCCGACAGAGGTACCGTTCGTGGTGGTAGTAGTAATACTTCTACAAGAGCACGTGGTGGTGGTCGAGCTAACCATTTTTGTACTCATTGTCAGCTTTCTGGGCATACTGTTGATTATTATTATTACATCCATCCCGAACTGCAAGGCGTATAAGCTTCTATTGATACTGAGCCTTGGGCTCCTTTCCTTGGATCTTCTTCTGGACAAGGTACAATACAGTTGACTCGTTCAGAATATGATAAGTTGATCAAAGCCTCTAGTCTTATTGTTACTTTAGCATAGAGTAATGATCCCACGTATCTATTGTCCAGTACAGCTCCTCCTCATTCTTTGGTTATTGATCTGGGTGCCACTCATCATATGACTAGTGATCCTCGTCTTCTCACATCCACTTCATATGTTCCTTCTATGTCAGTTACCTTAGCAAATGGTTTTCAATCCAAAGTTACTGGTATAGATTGTGTATCATTGAGTTCCTTTGTCTTTTTACCTTTTGTTTACCATATTCCATACTTTCCTTATAATCTATTATCAGTCAATTCTATTACTCGTGATATTGATTGCGATATTATCTTTTCTTCGTCTTCGTGTGTTCTTCAGGATCGAAAGACTGTACGCCGAATAGGTGATGAACATGAAGCTAGTTGATTGTATGTCCTAAAACCTGAGATTATTACTGCTGCTACAACAATTCAAAATAAAATCATGGATGATCCTTATCAATTACATTGTCGTCTTGGTCATCCATCAGCATATGTATTCTGACGATTTTCTTTCGTGTCCAATTCAAATCTTCAGTTTAATTGTGAAACGTGCTAGTTAGGTAAACATCATTGTGAGTCTTTCTCTCCTCGCGTTTTGAGTCGTGTGTCACATCCATTCAAATTAATTCACTCGGATGTGCGGGGTCCTAGTCGAGAGTCTTTATTTGATTTTCGATATTTTGTCACTTTTATTGAGGATTGTACTTGTAGAACTTGGTTATATTAAATAAAAGATTGTACTAAATTTTTTCATTCTTTGTGCCCGTTTTATCATGAAATACGTACACAGTATGATTGTTTTATTAAGTGTTTGCATACTAAAAATGCTTGTGACTACTTTTCTTCATCTACCTTTATTCCGCTTCTCAAATCTTATAGTATTTTACATTAAAATTCTTGCGCTCACACTCCAATTCTCCACAACAAATTAGAGTTGATGAATGTAAGAACCATCATTTGTGGGATGTTGCTCGTTGTCTTCTTTTTCAAACTCATATACCTAAATCTTTCTAGAGCTATGCTCTACTTATAGCTTGTCATCATATTAATCGTCTTCCGTCCTCTGTGCTAAAAGGAGCTATTCCTTATGCTCTTCTTCATCTTGATTGTCCTTTATGGTATGTTCATCCGCGTATCTTTGGGTGTGTTTCTTTTGTTCATTCTTTGTCTCATGGATTAGACAAATTATCACCTCGTGCTGAAAAATGTATATTCATTGGTTACACTCATACTCAAAAGGGATATGTTTGTTATAATTTTACCCACCATCAGGAGTATGTTTCTGTAAATGTGACTTTCTTTGAGAATAAAGCATTCTTTGGTAATGATTGTCCTCAAGAACCATTAACCCTAGACCTTCTGCCACCCTTTACACCTACATCTCAGCCGGAGCCACCATTTGTTACTTCTGATGCTGCTTCACCGAATGCAGGCTCACTAGTATCAACCCCTCTTCTAGTCTACACACGTGGTTCTCATTCTATTTGGGTAATACATCTTCACCAACAAGCGTTCCACCACCACCACCAACTTCGGTCTAGGCTTCCGATCTTCTTCCACAGTTTCCTGCTAGTTATCATATTGCTCACCGTACTCGATCTTAGTACCATCTTTCTAATTTTGTGTCTTATCATAACCTAAGCCTTAAGATGTCTGCCTTTATGTCATCTCTTGCTTTTGTGTCTATGCCTAGTAGTGTCCAGGAGGCTTTGGCCCATCCAGGGGGGCTCACGCTATGGAGGAGGAGATGGCTAATTTACATCATAATAAGACTTGGGAGCTCGTTCCCTTACCGAGTCATAAACAATTGGTAGGTTGTCGTTTTGGTCTTTGTTGTCAAACACCATCCAGATAATTCAGTTGAAGCGCTTAAAGGTGCATCTTGTGGCAAAGGCAATACTACACTCAAACTTATGGTATTGATTATGATGACACTTTTTCTCCGGTAGCCAAAATTCCTTCTATTCATATCATTATTTCCTTGGTTGCTCAGTGTTAGTGGACTTTTCATCAACTTGATGTCAAAAATACCTTCCTTCATAATGACCTTCACGAGGAAGTATATATGGAGCAACCACCTAGGTTTGTTGCTCAGGGGGATAAGGTGTGCTGATTACGAAAATCTCTTTATAGGCTTAAGCAATCTTCTCGTGCTTGGTTTGGTCAGTTTAGTGATTTTGTTATTACTTTTGGCATGCATCAGTGCAGCGTAGATCACTTAGTATAAGTATGTCATATTCAAAAGGATGTGTAATTCTTGTTGTTTATGTTGATGATCTCATTGTCATAGGCAATGATGTTGAAGGTATATGACAACTCAAGCAATTTCTTCAAAAAGAGTTTAACACTAAAGACCTAGGTCATCTGCAATATTTTCTTGGCATTGAAGTTGCATATGCCAATGGTAACATTGCTCTCTCCTTGTGAAAGTATGCTCTTTACAATTTTAAGGAGGTTTGGCTTACATGATTCTAAGCCTAGTGACACACCTATGGATCCTGGAGTGAGCTTGATAATGAGCAAAGAGAACTTCTTCATGATCTAGAAAAGTATCATAGGTTAAGAGGCAAGTTAAATTATCTTACCATTACCAGTCCGGATATTTCATTTGTTGTTATTGTGGTGAGTTAGTTTGTAAGCTCTCCCCATACTAATCATTGGCAAGCTGCTCTACAAATTGTTCAACATTTGAAGAGGGCTCTAAGTCAAGGACTTCTATTTCATAATCAAGGTCATCTTCGTATAGCTAGTTATTCCAGCCATGAATCTTTGTAGATGACAGGATATTCTGATGCAAATTGGGTTGGTTACCCTATGGATCACCGGTCTACTTCAAGATACTGTGTATTTCTTGGTGGTAATCTTGTGTTGTGGAAAAGTGAGAAGCTGTATGTTATATCCTGATCTAGTATAGAGGTTGAGTATCAGGCTATGGCTAATGTTACTAGTGAACTTCAATGGGTTATGTTGGACTACCTATGACAGGATCTTCTACTATGTCTTGTGATAATCAATATACTGTTCATATTACTAGCAATCTAGTGTTTTATGAGTCAACGAAGCATATAGAGGTGGATTGTCATTTTGTTCGAGAAAAGGTGAATTGTGAAGACATATAGTTGGTACACACACGTTTTGAAGAGCAACTAGCAGACATTTTCACAAAGCCTCTTTGATGTGGATGAGTTTCAAATATTTTTCATAAGTTATGACTTTTTTATATGTACGCTCCAACTTGAGGGAAGTGTTGGCATTATTACTTTATAGTATTAGCAAGTTGAGGGTGTTTGTGTAAATGTATTAGGCTTAATCCTAAACCTATAGATACTCCTTGTCATCTCTGAAATAAAGAATAGTTACTCTTTTATCATTAACAAGTCTATTGGTACTTGAGAATGTTTAGACCAAATGTTAATCTTGTTTATGCTTGGGAAAGTTCACAACAACAATGGAATATATCACTACTATTTAAAGTTTAGGACCAAAAGTTAAATTTATAGTGCTTGGAAAATTTCAAGTCAAAAGTTGAGTGTCTGAATACTTCGAAAAGTTTAGATCAAAACTTGAGTCAATCATTATTTGGGAAATTTACACCAAAAGTTGACTCCATGAGTACTTTGGAAATTTACACCGAAACTTCAATCTATCGGTACTTTGGGAAAGTTTAAACCAAAAGTTGAGTTGATGGGTTCTTGGCATCTATACCAAAACTTAGTACTTGAGAATATTTATAGATAAAGTGGAGTCTATTAGTGCTAGGTAAAGTTTATACCAAAATTTGAGTTTATTAATACTTAGGAATGTTTGGAGCAAAAGTTGATATTAGTACTTTTGAAAATTTAGACCAAAAATTGTTTCTATAAGTACTTGAGAAAGTTTACACAAAAAGTTGAATCTATTGGTGCTTGGGAAGTTTAGACCAAAAGGTTTATTCTATCTAAAGTTGGGCTCATGAGTACATGGGAACTTACCAAAACTAGATTCTATGAGCACTAGAAAGTTTAGACGAAAAGTTCAATCCATTAGTACTTAGGAAAGTTTAAACCAAATGTGGCTTCTAAGAGTACTTGGAAAAGTTTGGTTCAAAAGTTAAGTTTGTTAGTATTTGGCTTAGTTTAGACTAAAAGTTGAGTCTACTGGTAATTGGGAAAGTCTAGCATAAAAGTTCATTCTATAAGTACTTAAGAAAATTTAGACCCACAGTTTATTCAAAATAAAAGTTGATTCTATAAGAACTTGGAAAAGTTTAGACCCAAAGTTTACTATACTAGAATTGAAAGAGTTTAGACTAAAAATTGAGTGTATTAATATTTGAAAAAAATTAGACTAAAAGTTGATTCTATCAGTATTTGGGAATGGTTAGACCAAAAGTTGACTTTATTAGTGCTTGGAAATGTTTAAATCAAAAGTTGCGTCTGTCAGTGCTATGGAAAGTGTAAACTACAATTGAGTCTCTAAGGGTGCGCATGGTAACACTCCTCTTCCGGGAAGAGTTTTTTTTCAGAAACATTTCTTTTCTATTTCTATTTTCCAGAACACTTTCTAAGTAAAATAAGGCGTTTGGTAATTACACAAAATTTCTACTCTTGGAATAGAATTGCATTTGGTACGACTCATAATTTTTTTATTTTTTTATTTTTTTAATGCTCAAGGCCGGCAACTGCCGGTGGCCAGCCGTCGCCGGCTGCCGGTCGCCGGTGGCCAAAGGCAAGTGGAGACCAACAGATGCAAGAGATAAAAAGAAAAAAAAAAGAAAAAAGAAAAATAATTTCTAAAATTGATTCATTTTTTTATTTTTTTAATGCTCAAGGCCGGCAAGCCGTCGCCGGCTGCCGGTCGCCGGCGGCCGAGCAAGTGGAGACCAACAGATGCAAGAGATAAAAAGAAAAAAAAAGAAAAAATAAAAATAGCTTATTTCTAAAATTGTTCTCGGGATCAAGAAACAATTTTTTTTTGCTTCTTGTTTCTATTCCCAGGAACAATGTTCTATTCCCGAGAACAAAAAAATAAGTTGGCGTTACCAAATAGATTTCTGTTCTTTTTTTATTTAGGGGAAAAGAACATAAATTCGGAGAAATTATAATGTTACCATGCACACCCTAAGTGATTGGGAAAGCTTAAACCAAAAGTCAAATCTATTGAAAGTTGGGAAAGTAAATTTGAGTACATGAATATTCTGGAGAGTTTAGACCAAAAGTTGAGTCTATTAAGGTCCGCATGGTAACGATCTGTTTCTTTATTTTATTTTTTTTTGTTCTTTTGTTCACTAGAACAAAAAAAATAGAAATCCGTTTGATAATGCCAACTTATTTTTCTATTCCTCGAAACAAAAAGATAGCCTTTGAAAAGTTCTGGAACAGAAACATGAAACAAATAAAAAAGTAGCTTTTTGTTCTCGAGATAATTTGTAGAAATAAGTTAATTTTATTTTTAATTTTTTATATTCCTCTCTCTTACCACAACCACCTCCGGCCACCTGAAGCTACTGTTGACCACCGACCGGTGCCGCCGCACCATCGACCACCAGGGTCGTCCTCGGCCACCACCTTCCTTCGATCATCGACCACCTCCGCTTCTTGTTGACTTCCACCAGCCGTCAGCGTCCTCTAGCCACTAGCCACCGCCGTCTACCGCTCGATCGTTGTCTGCCACCGCCGATCGCCTATCGATTGCCACCCACTGCCACCCGACCGCCACTCCTCCTACCACCGCCCGACCATTGCCCACAAACTTAGCCAACGGCATTCGATCGTCCGTGAGTAAAAAGAAAAAATGAAAAGAACAAAAACTTTATTCTTTATACCAAATACATTCCTACTCTTTTTCTATTCCAAGAATAAAAATTTGTCCAGTTATCAAATGCCTTATTTTACTCATAAATTGTTCATCCTAATTGCTTATACTACCCTTCCATTACTTTTTTTATTTAATTTTTTGTTTAGATTGTCATTAATATCTAGATAAACTCTTGAATTCTTGAAGTTTATTAAGCCCCAATAAAGGTTCTTTAACTTGGCATAAGACAAATGAGTAGGCACTTGGAAGTTTCTAATGTCACTTTCTATGTAGAATAAAAATAAAATGGGAAAATGATACATTCGTGAATTTTGACGTTATAGGTAATGTAGTCCTTAAAATTTTAATTTATTCAATGTAGTCTTTGAATCTTAGCTCAATGTACGATATGATCCTTGAACCTTTTTATTGTTTGTTGTGATTCATGAATTTTGGTGCACATTCAATATAGTCCCTAAGTTATATGAAAATGATCGAAAATGTTCAATATTGTCCCGAACTTGAAACAATGGATTGACAATGTTAAACATTTTCACATGGTCTAAGGACTAAATTGAATAGGGACGAAAAGTCCATGAACCATATTGAATAAGTGAAAGTTAAAGGATCACATTACATACCGATATGAAGTATAATAAGGGTCTTATTGAATAAATAGGGATTACATTCATATTATGTTAAAGTTTAGAGAGCATTTGTCCCAAAATAGATGTATGGGCATTATCAATTGAGTTATCAATATGTGCAAAGAAAACCATAAATAGAAGAGGGGGAAGGGACTCTTGAACGAAGCTCGAGACTGGTTGAAGCAAATTTTATAGTATTTCTTTCATTTTGGATTTAAAAACCCTCGCTTCCAATTGTTCTTTAAGAGAAAAATTAAAGATTTAAAATTCAAGCATATCAAAGGCAAAGAGGTACTCTAATCTTATGAAAGACGTGTATGTTGAGGAGACTAGCAACTTACTAGAGCTTATTGAGATGAATTATTAGTTAAGTATTAGGCTGACTTGTTCAGCAAGAAGGCTTCAAAAT
The DNA here is from genome assembly GCA_019926035.1 of Melaleuca alternifolia. Lineage (NCBI taxonomy): Eukaryota > Viridiplantae > Streptophyta > Magnoliopsida > Myrtales > Myrtaceae > Melaleuca > Melaleuca alternifolia. The sequence goes on along the minus strand of JAGKPW010002221.1, from coordinate 1,207,388 downwards.
AATCTTAAATTGCTTAAGGTAACTCGAGCATGTGGACTACTAAGCCAAACAACGCTAATTTATGCAAGAAGAATCTTTATGGTAAAACATAGATTTTGAATGGCTTTAGCTCTTCCTAATTTAAATATTGAGAGTCGTTAGAATATTTGCTCATCTCATTATGATGTGCACACACAATTTGTTTTGTGATTTAAAGATCCCTTTGGCTCTGAGATGTTTTTGACGTTTTTTGTAATATTCTACTACTTGGACATGAATTGTTAGTTGACCATGACACGTGTAGTATATTCATTTTAGAATCCAAATTCTTGTTAATGAGGTTTCTCTTGCTTATATGTCGTTGATGTTGTTATAACTAGTATTATCATTTGTTGGAAGAATTTGTGAGAAGAAATTGACTTAGCTCTTGGGAAATGATAAGAGAATTACCCATGAATTATGATTGAATTACTAGCACATATTAAACAAATCTTTTACTCAACAATGCTCCGAGTATAATCACAATTTCTTATTTCACAATGGAAATGACAATCGTTTTCTCAAAACCTAAATGATAGATTGTGTAAAGAGGATGAGCACTTTATTTGTCTATCTTTTGTTCTTGTATCTCACACAATGAAAATGGTGAGAGTTATCAGAATATAATCACTCTCACATCTTCAAATGGTGTCTCTTTATTGCATCCCATCATAGGTGTACATATCCTATCATGGATAAATCCCCACAAAGTACATGATGGGCTTGATAATGATTTATCAAGAATCTAATGTACCTAATATTCATTAACTTCATAAAACAATTCATACTGGAAAAATAAGTCGTGCGACCAGTGAGTACATCTACACGTGAGAGCTCAAGTTATGTACCTTTTGAGAATAATATAATGGCTAATACCCTAAAAATTAATAATGTCTCACAGTGCCCTAGACATATTTTGCTACATCAGTCTAAGTATATATATATATATATATATATACATTCGTTAAAGGCTATACTTAACTATCCTTAAATCATAATATATTTATAGTTATATTGGAAGCTCCGAAAAGTTATATAACCAGTCAACCAGTAAACACATGTTACAAATGTAAAACAATAATAGCTTCATTTGTACTCATGTCTTTTTCCATTTCAAAAAAGATACTTTGCTAAACATGTCCCATTAAAATCCATATTATCTTCATGACCACTACCAACATACTAGAATAGCAATATTAATATGTTATTTTGAGAACATAGTTAGAAGGCACAAATTGAAGTAATTAATTCGTAAGTTACCTCAAAAACTTAATGGTGAATTACTAGGGATAAGTTTAACCCACCTCCTTATCGGTCAAATAAAACACATGTAAAATGAATTACATGTTGTTAGGATCAATGCACAATCGCAATAAAGTAAAACGAGTGAAAGGAAGAGAAAATTGAGACACGAGATTTTATCATGGTTCACCCTTAAACTAGGGCTATGTCCAACAGAAGATTCCTCTATATCAGCACCTCACACTCTCGTCACAACTCTCAGCGCAATAAGCAAAACTCTTCTTTTCAGCGTAAGAAGCAAAACCCTCTTCTTTTAGCGCAAGAAGCAATATTCTGAGCAAGAAGCAAATATCTGCGCAAGAAGTAAAAAGAGTATATATACAGCAGTAGCTATTCATGAGCCTAAACTCAAACTAATAATAAATAGCAATAGCTATTCACGCAGGACCCACATACTTTCCTGTTGCAAGGGGGTATGAACCACACCCCAATATACTCCCACTTGGTGAATATTTCCCATGCTTCTTTAGACCCAATTCAGTTGTACACCATTGATACTTTTCTACAGTCACTGCCTTGTCAAAAAATCTGTACTATTCACCTGTGTGTCAACCTTTTTCACCATTACAACTTTTTGTTCTACTTTTTCTCGAATGAAGTGATATTGAATATCAATATGCTTTGTTCTTGCATGAAAAGCAGCGTTCTTAGCCAAGATATATCACTCTGACTATCACATCCAACATTCACTCTTCCTATTATAAAACCAAGCTCTTTGCACAATCTGCTCATCCAGATTACTTCCTTGGCAGCATGAGTAAAAGCCATATATTCTACTTCAGTTGAAGATAAAGCTACCGTACTCTGTCTCTTGCTCATCCAAGACACAGCTCCGCCGAATAAGGAAATAACATAAACGCTGGTTGACCTCCTGCTATTAATGTCACCTCCCCACTCAACATCAACAAAACACTTCAGTTCTAACGCTTGATGTCCCTTTGAGCTTTTCATACCTTCATGGCATAACTCAAAGTCAAACGTATCGTGAAGTTAACAAAGCACCCTCTTTGCAGCAATCCAGTGCTCTTTTCTTGGATTAGACATATATCTACTCAATACTCCCACTGCATGGGCAATATCTAGATGAGTACACACCATGACATACATTAAGCTCCTTATTGCACTTGCATAAGGAACTGCTGTCATCTCTTCTACTTCCTCTTTAGTCTTGGGACATTGGAGCTTTGATAATTTGGAACTTGTGGACATAAGGGTGTTCACAGGTTTACAGTCTGACATGTTGAACTTTTTTTAGCACACTTTCAACATATTTCTTCTGACTTAACCACAATCTCCCATTCTCACGTTCCTTACTTATTTACATGCCCAAGATGAAGTTTGCCGGGCCTAGATCTTTCATCTCAAACTGTTTCGCCAACAGTCCTTTTACGGTGATAATCAGTCTCATACTATTCCTAACTAGCAGCATATCATCAACATATAAGGTTAAGATAACAAAATCATCATCTAACCTTTTCACACAAACACAAATGATCAGCATCACAATGAACAAAACCAAGCTTCAAGGCATATGAGTCGAACTTCTAGTACCACAATCTTGGAGATTGCTTCAGGCCATACAAACACTTGTTCAATTTGCAAACTAAATCTTCTTTTTCTTTGACCGTAAAAACATCTGGTTGCTTCATGTAAATATCCTCCTCCAAGTCACCATGAAGGAACATTGTTTTTACATCAAGCTACTCTACCTCTAGATTATATGCAGCAACTACAGATAAAACAAGTCTTATGGAATTTAATTTAGCAACAAGAGAAAAAATCTCACCATAATCAACTCTCTCTATCTACGAGTACCCCTTCGCAACCAAGTGAGCTTTATATCGTTCTATATCTTCATTTGCAGACATCTTTTTCTTGAATACCCACTTAGAATTGATTGCCTTTCAATCTGCAGGTAGTTTTACCAGACTCGACGTTTTGTTTTTATCTAATGAGTTCATCTCATCTTTCATGCTTGTCTCCCACTGTTTGGCATCTTCCACACTTCTTGCTCTTGAACAGTATTTGGATCATCACCTGTAACAGTCAGAACACAATTTTCATTACTGGCAAATAAGGTATACCTCTAAGGTGGTTTAGTCTGCCGTGTGGACCTCCTTAAGGCTGGTTCAAGTAATGCTTCAACTTCAAATTCAATATCAAAATCTACAATATCATCCTCCACATCAGGCTCATCAACTTCCAAATCTGAATATTCTGTTTCAACTGGTGTAGCCTCTATCCTTCCCTGTAAACTAACATCTAACTCAACTGTTTGTGGTTCTTCGGGAGCTTGTGAAACAATCCGATTCACCGTAGATTCTTTGAACACCACATCCCTGCTGTAGACAATACGTTTAGTATCAGAAAAATGATATAATCATTTAACGCCATCCTTGTACCCAATGAAGATGCACTTTTCTAACTTGCTCTTAAGCTTATTCCTTTTTTCTTTTGGTACATGCACATATGCTTTGCAACCAAACACTCTAATATAATGTATATTTGGCTTCTTCTCGAACAGTGCCTTAAATGGTGTTTGATCTTTTAAAGATGACGTAGGAGACATGTTCTTCAGATAACAAGCAGTAGCCACTACTTCTGCCCAAAATTCAGCTGCTAAACCTGCATCACTCAACATACATCTCGCCTTCTCCATAATAGACCGATTAAGTCTCTCTGCAACGCCATTTTGCTAAGGTGAATAGGGCGTTGTTTTCTACATTGCAATACCACTAGTAGCACAATATTGATCAAATTTCGCTGAACAAAATTCTCCTCCGTTGTCAATTTGCAAAACTTTAATTTTTTTATCAAACTGATTTTCCACCAAAGCTTTGAACTCACGAAATTTTTGAAACATGTCATCTTTTCTCTACAAGAAATATATCCAGACATATTTGGAAAAATCATCAGTAAAAGAGACATAATACCTAATTTTCCAAAAGATGCTACAAGTGTAGGACCGAAGACATCACTGTGGATTAATTCCAGAATTCCTTTCACTTTCGCTCCTGCGGATTCAAAAGAAACCCAATTCTGTTTTCCATGTAAACAATGTTCACAGAATCTGAAACCCATTAAGCAGCTTGGAATTCCATCTACCATCTTCTTTGAAATAAGGGTCACCAAGCCTTTTTCACCAATATGATCCAATCTTCAATGCCACAACATCACCTGATCTTCTTTCACTTGCTCCATGATATAACTCTCGCCACTAATTATTGTGCTTCCCAGTAATTTCCACAATTTTCCTTCACGTTCGCCTCTAGCAATCACCATTGATCCACGAGTTAACTTGCATGAATACTTATCGCTAGTGAAAGTAATGCCAGCATCTGCCATAGTTCTGACAGAAATAAGATTTTTGGTAAGACCAGAAATATGCATCACATCTGGAAGATTCTTGATTGTCCCATCTTTCATCTTCAGCTTCACCTTTCCGCGACCAACAATATCAAGTTTCGTATCATCTCCCAATCGTATTGTACCTCCTTGATATGGCTCATAACAGCAAAACCAATTTCGATGAGGTGTCATGTGGAAAGATGCTCCAATATCAATTATCCATGCATTGTAGTCAACATGAAATGAGTTACAAACGAGATACATATCTCTTGCACTACTGTCATCATCCTTCTTTATACTAGACGATGGCGCTCATCTCACTTCTCTAGACCCACACTCTTACTTTTGCAATCCTTCTTCAAGTGTCCAGCTTTTCCGTACTTCCAACATTTAATTTTATATCGATCTCGGCTTTTAGATCTTCCTCTAAATTTATTTCTGCCAACAAATTTGGATTTGGATATTTCACTATTCCTTCCTCTTACGAAAAGAGCCTCATTCGTTGTATTATTAGAACCTGCTCTCCTCATCTCCTCAGATAATAAAGCAGATACAACATTCTCAAAGGACAACGCACTAACACTAGTGGCAATCAAAACAATTATATGTTATCATGAATTCGGCAGTGAACACAACAAAGTACATGCTTTATCTTCCTCATATAGATTAACATCAATAGATGCAAGCTGCCTACATATTGTGTTGAATTCGTTTAACTGTGCAAAAGAGGAATTGCCTTCACTCATCTGGAGATTGTAAAGTCGCCTCCGCATAAATAATCTGTTCACAAGTGATTTGCTTTGATAAAGGCTTCCCAACTTAGTTCAAAGATCTTTCGCAGTCTTTTCAGAGGTCACGCTCACCAAGACATTATCAACGAGACATAGCCAAATCAGGCTTCGCGCCTTCCGATCATTATTAATCCATGCCTTCAATTGATTTGATGCAGACACAATAGCTTCTTCCTTCATCTTTTCCTTGGTAATCGCCTCGGGTTTATCTTCCTCAATCGCGTACCACAGATTTCTATCCACGAGCAAAGCCTCTATCTTCAGTTGCCATAACTCAAAACCTTTTCCTCCAAACTTCTCAACTTCAATTCGTGATTGACCAGTCGACATCTCAAACCTTGGCTGTGATACTTGATGTTAGGATCGATGCATAATCGCAATAAAGTAAAACGAGTGAAAGGAAGAGAAAATTAAGACACGAGGTTATATCCCGGTTCATCCTTAAACTAAGGCTACGTCCAACAGAGGATTTCACTATATTAGCACCTCACACTCTCGTTACAACTCTCAGCGCAAGAAGCAAAACTCTTCTTTTCAACACAAAAAGCAAAACTCTCTTCTCAGCGCAAGAACCAAAACTCTCTTCTTTTAGCGCAAGAAGCAATATTCTGCGCAAGAAGTAAAAAAAGTATATATATATATATATATATATATATATATATAGCAGTAGCTATTCATGAGCCTAAACTCAAACAACTAATGAATAGCAATAGCTATTCACGCAAGACCCACGTACTTTCCTGTTGCAGGGGAGTATGAACCACACCCTAATACATGCTACAGTAGATTCTCATTCTATGTGATTGTATGTCATGTATTAAACACATCCACTATATGGATCTTAGCTTAAACGTAGTCGAATGTTTCTCACATACATATGTTTAGCTCGAGTAATCTATTAGCTTATTTTCTCTAGCGCTCGATTAAGTACTTGCATCAAGCTCCATCAAGCATACATAATTATGGGACTATCATGTTCAGTCTTACAACATATTATCACAGACTTTATTTTGATCATAATCAAGGCGAAGTAAAATTAAAATAAAATTATATTATGTACTACATCTGCTCTTTCAACACATAAAATACATATCATCTCATCTTGACTCACTCACTATAGCGCTTGAGTTGATTGATCATGTGAGCGAGCCAATTGATGCTTAATGATATACTTATCAATTAATATGTGTGTATGTGCTACTTTTATGATAAATTGTACTAATAAATGAAATATCAATTCATAGATAGCAATAAAACTAGTAGAATTCATACATCTACACAATACAAGGATGCCAAACAATACTACATTTTATATACTACTTAATTCTAAAGACATCCAGTGAGTCAAAAACATGTCTCTAGAAATAGCCTTAGTAATGGATTAGCAACCATCATGTTGGTAAAAATATACAATAGGCCACTTCCTTCTACACTATTATATCTCTGTTGAAGTTATTCTTTATATTAATGTATTTTGTCCTACCATGGTACTTAGATCTCTCACATAGGCAATGAATGCTTGACAGAAATAGTGACAATAGCTAAATTTTTCAAAAATCATTTTAGTTATATTGCTTCCTGCACTATAGCAAAGCATACAATAAATTCAGCATCCATTATGCATAAAGTTGCATATGTCTATTTCTTGCTACTTCAAAAAATTGCACCTTCATTAATCAAGAATGTATACCCATATGTCGATTTATGTCCATCTAAGTCTCTTCTCCAATTAGTATATGAGTAACGCAATAACCGTAAATCATTCCCTTGAAAACAAAGTCGACAGTCTATAGTACCTTTCAATTATCTCAAGATCCTCTTAACCTCTTTCCAGCGCACTTGGCCGATAATTGACCAGTATCGACTTACTAACCCTACAATGCAAAATATATCGAGTTGAGTACAGATTATAGTATATGTCAAACTTATGAGTATAATAGAATAAGGAATATTTCTCATTTCTCTCTTTTCTTTTGGAGTCTTAGGACACATCTTAGAACTCAAGCCTTCACCTTGCATGATAGGGATATCAATGGGATTACAATTTTGTACATTGAAACGTTCAATAATCTTATTTAATATAAGACTCTTATAATTGAGCAAGGAGTTTCCATGATCCATTTCTTTCCATTTTATGTCCAATATATGAACAATTTTTCCCATGTCATATATCTCAAAATTAGAGGACTACAATTTTTCTACACTAGTAATGAAACCTTTACCATTGCTAACTAATATAATAACATTTACATAAAGTGATAAAATCACAAATTCACGTTAGACAATCTGAGATACACATAGTGATCTTTTTCAATCACCATAAAGTCAAAAAAAAAAGTTATGGCTCGATGAGAATGAAGATGCCACTGTCTAGATGATTGCTTAAGGCCATATATTGATGATGAAACTTGCAAACTTTGCGCTCTTAGCCTTTAGCAATGAAACCTATTGGTCATTTCACATAGATTTTCTAATCTAATTCTCTATTAAAAATTATGTCTTACATCCATATTATGTTCTTAATTCTTTTGCAACAATAGTTAGGTTAAGGCATATTGTGGCTAACCTTACAATTGGTGAAAAGGTATAGTTTTACACCATAAGACAAACCTTATACTTTTTGACAAATCAATTTGCCTTACGCTTGATCTTGAAAATTCATTTATTTCCAATAGCCTTGCGTTAGAGTGGTAAATCAACTAAGTCCCAGTCTTGATTTGCTTTCATAAATTTTATTTCACCCTCCAAAACTTTTTCTATTCTTCCTTGATAAGAGATGAGAGAGCATCTTCACTTGTCTTAGGCTCCGCATTGTCTTGTGGAACAATCATAAACACTTCCCCTTCAAACTCAAAACGATGATGGATAATACTTATGCGATTACTTTTAAATAACTGAATTTTTTGTGGATTTAGCTCATTGGGCGATACAACACTCCCACTATATCTTGTATATTGAGATAAATCTTCGTTTTCTTCAATAATATGGCGTGTGTTATTAAGATCTTCCATCTCATATAATTGATTATTCTTATCAATATTGCCTCTACTGGGAAAATCATTCATCTAGAACGTGATGTCTCGTAACTCTATTTTCATCACACTTCCATCAATTTATTAGCCTACAAGCACATATTCTTTGGAGTGCTCAGGGTATCTATGAAGATATATTTCTTCCCTCTAAGATCTAATTTTTTTTATGGGAAGAATCATAAACATATGATGCACACCTTAAATCTTGCTCTTACTATTCCATATTCCATAAGAGGGGGAAGTAATTGATTTAAAGGGCAGACAATTAAGTATATAGGCAGCATGTAGTAAAACATCTCCTAGTATGAGATAAGAATATTTTCTCATGCAATCATAAATCTAATCATTTCTTCTAGGGCTCTAATCCTTATTTCATCAACGCACTCTGTTGTGGAGTACCAAAAATAGGGAAATGTTTTACAATACCCCTTTCATCACAAAGAGACTTGAGTTATTCAAATAGATACTCGGATCAATGGTTAGTTCTTAATTCTTCTATAATTTTGTTTAATTATTTCTCAATCAAACTTATGAATCATTTAAAGTAAATTAATACTTTGGATTTATTGGAGATCAGAAAAATATAACCGAAATACATGAAGTCATCTATAAAAGTGATGAAGTATGAAGCTATATTCCTCATCCTTACAATTAATGAATCACAAATATCATAATGGATAACTTGCAATGGAAGTTTATCTCTAGTTCATCTATCCAATGATTTTCTAGTTATTTTTTCTACTAGACAATGTTCACATAAAGGTAAATCAATCTTAGTGATTGATCTTAAAAGGCCTTTAGTAGCTAATATTTTCATACTTTTGAACCTAATCTAACATAGTCTAGCATGTCAAATATTTGCATCAATATTTATATTGTCAAAAGATGCAATCAAAGAAAAACAACTATTAGCATTAACTCCATATACATCATAGTCAATGTTTAAGAACATTTACCATTCAGTATATAATCAGAACCATAATAAACTATTCTAGACTTAATATCAACACAATTACCATTGAAATTCAAAACATAACCTAAGCTTAGAAGAACAATTAAGAAAATCAAATTTTGTTGAACATCACAAGCATAAAGGACATCATGTAGAAAGAATACTCGATCACCACGTAAGTTAAGTTGCATGTGTCGATACACTTTACTTCAACTTTGGAGTTATTTCCAAAATATATCTATCTACTTTCAGGCTACATCCAACAGTACTCCACAAAAGCTCTTCGATCTCTAGTTACGTACTCTTTGAGTCCCAAGTTTATAGTCCACATAGGATAAGCTTGCTACAATTATTTTTGGTCTTGTCCTTCCTCCCACTGCACTTCTTGCACTGGATGGGTTTTAGTTCTCTTCGGCACATGACCAATATCTTTCTCTTTGTTGTTAAACTTATAGTTCCTCTTACACTTGAAGTACAAAGTTTTGTATGAACTAATTTCAGCAACATAAACACGTGTCAATGATCTAGCAGCCTGTTAGTGCTCATCCTCTAACTCTAAATGACGTGATATATCATTAAAAGATATGATATCATCATTATACGTCATGCTTATTTTCATATGCTATCGACCATCACGACGAGACCTAATAACAACTTGAACCTATTACTCGTCAACTAAGGTATGACCTATTGTCTTTAACTCTCATATCATAAGCGACATCTTTGGAAGATGTTACCTTATAGTTTGATTTGGACGTTTTGATAGGTGTCAAACTTGATAGCGAGCCTTCTCAAATTAATAGCGAATATACCCTCAAACTTATCTTTTATGGCAGCTTAAATTCCTTGAGTGCTATAATAACTTTCAAACTTACACATAAGATCATTTTGCTTACAACTCATCAACGTGATATGAAGAATGGTATTTTTCTTTTTCCGAACTTGATAAGTTTCTTGATCTCTTCTATGTTGAGTAAAAGTTTCATGCTCATGTTCAACCATAATGTGGTTGAGGATTTTTTTTTTAAAACGTCTTGCTCTTCAAGGATATATTGAACCTTTCGATTATCAAATCTCGAAATTGTCACCATTTAGTTTCTCACCCTTGTTGAGATAATCCATAATGATCTTAGATGCCTTAATCACTAACAACTCTATATCGACATATAAATGTAAAATTTAATACTAGCACATTTCTCACATCAACACACATATTTGTTTTTGTAGCAAAACAAAGCTAAATTTTTGATAGTTTGACCAGAAGATATCAAAGCAAAAGTTCACTGTATTTCCAATCAACTTTCATGTAACAATTGTTCAATAATCATTAATTTTGTTCAATTGGCACAAAAACTTAGTTCTAGGTGAGAATCCCTTCGAATTTCTACCAACCAATAAACTCCCATTATAATATAAAATGATGAAATTACATAATGTAATGACCACTAATAAAAAAAATTGTATATGGATCATTAAGCATATCATTTCATACATAAAATAATCAACAAATTGCAATCAAGGGATAAGACAATAAATTCATGCATCCAAGGAAAAAACTGCAAATTTGCAAAGCAAGGGCAAAATTCAAAATTAATGCCCAAGGGAAAAATAGTTAATTCGCCAAAAGGAAGAAACAATAAATATAGCGGAGAAGGGCAGAATGAAGAGGGTAAACGGTTAATTTTGGGGGACAAGAAGGGGTAAACCTTAAAAAAGGAAAAAGAAAAAAAAATAATAAATAACGACCGGAGAGGCACGTGGAACCCACACGCTACACGTGGAGCCATGCACCTGTTCCCCTTGGGTGCATGTTGTGCATGCACCTTCTCTCCCTATGCCAGTTTGAAGTTTTTTTTTCCCTCACCGTACTTTTCTCCACCCCCTTTCCCCATGAACTTCTCCTCTAACAGCCCATCTTTGGTTAAATTGAATTATGGATTCTGGAGACGATGTCTGTACGACCACGTAGATCCCAAAATCGATAAAAACGACAAAAAAATAATAATAGCCGAAATTAGACAAAAATTCGCCGGATACACAAACCTTAATATGCATCTTTCGCCACACAATTAGCCTTTGACATCAGTCAAATGCCCATAGTGCTTCAGCCTCACTCGTCCATAACCAAGCAGTGGGTCGCTGAAATTTGGCTAGAATCAACAATTTCTTTCTCGGCTCTATCCCCAACCATCTATTATTTATAGAAATGTTATTATCTTTTAAATCATCTTATCTTTCTCCACACAACACAAAATTTTATGTATAATATATCATTGGGAAGTTTGTTTCAAGTACTATAAGAATATACTAAAATAAAAAAAATGTAACTGATTGCATGATAACAAAAAATTACCAAAAAGCTTCGAGTTTATGGTTAGGAAACAACCAATAGGCATTGATAACAATGTTGGAATAATTTTCACGAAGTAATTGCCTTAGCTATTGTGGAACGAAAAGAGAATTACTTAGGAATCACTGTTGAATCACTAGTATATATTAGACGATTTTTCCACTCAACAACGCTTCAAATATAATCACAGGATAATTATTATTGTTTCACAAAATAAGCGTCAATTGTTTTCTCAAAGCACATGATGAATTGTGTAGAGTCGACAACGATCGTTTTTTTTTTGTCTATCTTTTATTCTTGTATTTCACACAATGAAGATGGTTTGAAGTTATCATAACATAATCACTCCCACCTTGTTAAATGATGCCTCTTCATTGAACCCATCATGGGATACATACCATTTCATGGACAAACCACCGAAATATTGCATCATTTTAATTGTTAATATGATAATTTTTTGCTTTCGTGCAGATAATAATGTGTTGAGTGGAATATTATTGCTATTATTAACGTCAAAGCATTGATCTACTTCTATTAACTGAATGTACAAGTGTTGTTCAGGTTTAGCTCCGTTCTAAACAATTCAACGTAGAGATTCTGGACTTGATGCATTTGATGTAATTGTTAAGATACATACGGTTCGACTTTTTGCAGGGAAATTGATTCATCCGTGGTTTTGAGAGCCTTGACAATTCAAGCCTTAGCTCTTTTGTTGTTTTGTGTAAATTGGGGTCGAGCATCTTCTATCTGTTGCTAATAAGGGCTACTAGAACTCCATTGGCAAAGCAGAGAAAGAGGAGGTGAGGACACTTGGAGCGGAAATAATGAAGATTTTAAAATTTTGAGGAGATAAAGATGAAGGGAAAATTGAAATTTTTCTCCTTACATTTCTTTCCTTCGCCATTTTCTGGCTTTCCAAACAAAGCAAAAGAGTTTGCATGATTTTTTTCTTTGAAGAACTTTCACAAAATTCACATGTTAGAGTTGAGAAAGAAGGGTCATGTGAAATATGAGAGGGAGTAAAGAGTGAAAGGTTGTGCTATCATAACCGGACTAGTGCTGAGCTTTTAATTTTGGGGACGGAGAATCACGGAGGACAGCTCCATTTCTTTTTGAGTATTAGCAGGCACACTTGTCTGGTTTTGAGGTACTATATATTACACTACGGTGTCATCATCATTTTAATGTTTGGAAAGCGAAGTATCCACTGTATCTCCTATGTGTTAGAGGTGTGATTGGTGGTGATTTATAGGTTTTCTTTGTAAAGCATGTTATTTGCGTTCTTTAATAATCTTAAAGTAAAGGTCAATAAGCGAGAAGAGCAGAATACAATCTGCAAAGTAGAGGTCACCGTCTTTCTCAGGTTGGAACTATTTCTATACAAATGTTACTCATCATTTATTGTGAAAGGAAACATTTAGTAAATCTTATACGAAGAACTCGTACAAATTTTACTGTACTTTTATAGAAGGGGAATTACCATTAGTAAGATAATTAGATTGTGTGATAAATAGCCAAGTGATTGGGAAATAGATCCTGGATGCTCCAATAACCAATTAAGGATGTCATTCATCATTCATGAATGCCTTAGATTGGCATGAAAAGTGAAAGTGCTAAAGTGAGTTTTCTCTTGCATCACTTGGACTTCTAAATCACTCTTCTCTCATTTAGTAGCGTCATATTTAGGTATTATTCATGACTAATTTTGTGTCTGTGCAATCATGCTAGAATGTATTAAACTGGGCCATCTGCTAGTAAAACAATAGTTTAATTAGATTCAAGAAAGCTTAGTAGTTTGTTTGGTTGTCATAGGAGTTCCAATGTGTCGATAATATTTACATAATGAAGATCCAACTGTTAGGATGTGCTAGGGCGTTTGTAGTTGATCCTTTTTCCTTTTGGATGTTCTAGTTTCTTGTAGAAGGATATGATTGTGATGCTTCGGACTTTCCTTTCTTACCAAAGAAGGGTTTATCAACTGACCTAAGTTTAATCTTTTATCATAACCATGTCAAGGTAAAGAGGGAGGGGCAATGATGGTATCAAAGGGTTTTGAAAGTGGGAGACTGACGTATTGTCCCAACTAGTAGCCTTCTTTGGTGGTTGAGGTAACGACCATATGGTCTTTCATGTTTACATTACATTAATTCACCCAATCTGTTTCCCGCATTTTGTCTTCTTGAAAAATTTACCAAGTGTCGTTTAATCACGGATGATGACTTGATGGACTTGACGTTCATGTTAAGATCCCATGGGTTGACTTTTTGCAGGGTGTTATTGGATTCATCTATGGTGCTGAGGGTTTTGAGAGTCAGGCCTTAGCTCTTCTGCCTCTGTGAGTAAATTTTGAAATTTTCGTGAGATAAAGACGAAGGGAAATTTGAAACTTTCGTTTATAAATTTCTTTCGTTCCCCATTTCCTAGCTATCCAAATAAAGCATGAGTTTTTGTATGATTTTGGTTTCAATATCACTTTCCAAACAAAGTAAAAAGAGCATGGCTATAGTAGACACATAAATTGATGAGAGCCATCCTGGAGAACTATGGCTGTTAGGACTGACGGAAGGTGAATATTCGGACTTAAGAATTGAAGAAAAGTTGAATGCTTTAATAGCATTGAATGACCTTGTTCGTGCTGGATGCAGCATTGTTATGTAGGTATGCCGTGATGCACGATTCCTCTTTCTATTTGTTAGTTTTGGTAATTCCCAAGAATATTTTGTTTTCTTTGCTCAACCTTTGTTAGTCAAGATTAGAGATCATTTCAAACTTTATTCAAATAAATTTTACACAACAAAATTGTGTATCTGCAGAATTAAGGCTTTTTTATTATCTTCGGACATTTTCCATTTCAAGTCAATCCCTGCATTTGCAGCCTCAAGCGTAAGACTTCTCTCAAGCAATTAGAGTCATGTGGCCCGCAAGTAATTGTATATTGCATGTTCCATATGTAAGGCCATAATACTTTTCCTAATGTGGATCCTAGATAATTACCCAAGGTATATTGTTCATTCTAAATTACTTCCCGAAGAAAGTATTCCGCATGCAAAGTCTCGCCCCTAGTGGAGAATATAGTTCTCTTCTTATAGTGGCGTTTTGTCAGGGTAAAGCTAGTCAGCATGTTGGAGAATACTCTGTTCACATGTTTTTCTTAAGGAGTCTATCAAGTATCAATTATTTAGATTTTTATTCATTAGAGGCACTACAATTTCAGTTTATCTTGTGTTCTTGGGAATTCATTATTAATAATCCTCGTTTTATCTTATTTCTTATCCACGCCAGTCACATGGGAGCAACTTTTGCTCCTGTTGTTTGCTAGGTAACAATCTGACCAATGTAAAGCTCGGTCTTTGCTTTCTGTTCTTGTGTTATGATTTCAATTTGATTTTGCTGACTAATTGAGCTAGATGCGACCCAGAAATGGAAAAGCAAACAATTTTTAGTGGTGCTTTTTTATTTTTTTACAAAACCATATTCCCATGGTGGGAATGGAAAAGTGAATTTCTTTTCTTTTCTTTTTTAAAATTTTCTTCTGGATCTATAAGGATTAGCAGAGAAACAGAGCTTTTAGCATGTTAGTGTGCTCTTATATAATATTACCTGGTGTGAGACGTGGATCCTCTAATTCTCTCCAGATTAATCTGTTGTATTCAGCTATAAAGTACTTATAATTACAGCTACATCGCTATATTCTTTCTTTCGTGTTTCCATCCTATCATATAACCATTTAACTTTATTGGGTTCAATGGTCTTTGGGCTGCCCAAGATGGGCTAAACCCAGCCTGGCTCTATTTTTAAGAAACATAACCGCTCGGCAGTTATTGACTCCTCTTGTATGTCCAAGAGAAGACGAGGGAAGTTACTTGTATGTTCAAGAGAAGAGGAGGGAAGTTATAGGATGAGTGAGAAAGAAAAAAGAAAGAAGGAACGCTCGTTCGTGCAATTCGTAAGGAATGCCCATGTTTGGATTTGCAACTTTTTTTTCTCACAAGTGGAACATCTATTTTGTGGACAACGGGTATGATTCTTTCATGTAATTATGCTTGTAATTAGTTATTTGAGTACGATTTGCGAAAGGGCTAAGTAAGAGAAGTTTCCATTGCGATTTGATCATAATTCGAGGAATTAGTTTTCGATCACAGAGAATCATTTCTCTCAATATTGGTATCAAAGCATAATATACTTGCTTCTTGATCGTCAATATGCTTATGATCATCCTTACAAAGAATGGTTGCCTATTTTATAATTAGATTTTAGATTAGCTAATTTTAGGACCGATGGTATACTTTTTGGAATTTATCGAGAAATTGGCATGGTGAAATGTGAATATTTTTATATATATGGATAATACTCGAAAAGACACGAATGTTTGAAGTAGTCGGACATCATGAGGCAATGTCGACGGTAGCAATGGCGGGCCCCACGCGCCAACAAAGGGCTGCCCGCTCGCAAGGGCGTGAAGCCCATGCGCTGCCCACGGTAGAGATTAAATAACTACTGGAACTGACATCAGCGTGACGTCAACCACCTACGATGTCACGTTGACGTCAGCAAATGACTCAGCCGAGCTGAAAGACCCGGTTCGACCCGAAAAACTCAGCCCGACCTACATCATGTTGACCTATACGCTAGCATTCATCGTTGACCATTGACCTCTATGTTGACTTTGACATTTTTTTTTCCGTTTCTTTTCTTTGACTGAGATTGAGGATTTGTATAAATCCTTACGTCCTACATTTGTTGCAAGAATGATGTCACTTATTTTCATGAGAACGCCATTATATGGGCACATCAGCATAGAGAAAGACTGAGGCATTCAGTGGTTGAGCTAGATACTTATCGTTGAGAAAATGGTGATTTAGAAGCACACGTGTTCAAAGTGAATATGATGATACAAGATATCATCAGGAACGGCTACTCGATGCTAGATTTTGAGAAGATAAATATACTGATTAGCACACTTTCACCTGAATGGCAAAGGGTGCTGGAACACCTATGGGAGGTCAACATAGTCTCGATTTATAATAAGCTTGTAGAAGATTTTGTCATGGAATAGTATAGGATTAAAGCAACAAAGATTATCACCCTAGGGTTGTGTAGTACTTGGCATAGAATGAATGTGACATGGAGGAACGCAAAGGAAAATCCGACAGTCTTCTCTTGGTTGCCAAAGAAGGATGTTGAGTTTTCTCTTGAGTTTTATGATTCCTTACCTGTTTGTCGTATGTAATTTTGTTTTAGGTTAGTCTATGATTTTTTTTCTTATGATGTATTCATACCTTCATATAGATAGAATTTTTACGTGAAAGCAGTATAGTTTGTTATTGTTCATTGTTATAAAACTTAACTTTATATAAATAATTATATTAATAATAATTTTAAATTAAATTTTTTGAAATGATGATTGGGGACAAAACATATCCTTTCAAATCTGAAACCTAACATGAAATTATTCATTAATATAGGTAGTTAGTGTGGATAGTTATTAAAGAAAGTTTGTACTAATATGTCTAGTGAACTTTGTGTTCAGAAACAATGGTTTCGGCGTCTAAGAATATAGTTGCTAAATTAAATAAAGGAAAGAAACTAAACAATGAGGATTATGAAATCTAAAATATGAAAATCCAGTACCTGTTAGAGGAGCATGAAGCACTAGAGGCTCTTAACTTAGTCACGGATGAACCCGAAAACAGAAATATTGCACAACATAAGAAGGACAAAGTGGCATTTGTTGTATGAAAAAAAAAACTTCATTGCTCACATTACGTTGTTAAGTAGTATGGAGAATAACATTATGTGAGAATTGAGGTGTTCTGAAAATGGCAAAGATATATGGATTACATTAGCAGATAGGTTTGGTCAAACGTCGGTCACCAAACTGAGACCACTTATAATAAGGTTTGACTCGTACAGGATGTCACATGTTCAGACCATGAAACAACATTTGAGGTATATGTCAAACATGATTAATGAGCTATAGTAATAACATGGAGGAATCAATTATGAAGAGATTTTTTCTCCTATAGTAAGATTTACCTCTATTCATCTTATTTTGTCAATAGTAGCAAGTATGGATATTGAATTACATCAAATAGATGTAAAGACTGATTTTCTCGAGGGAGAATTAGAAGAATGAATGTACATAAAACAACTCGATGGTTTCATATCAAAAGGCTAAGAACAAAAGGTATGTCAACTTTTGAAATATATATATATATATATATATATATATATATATATATATATAGCCTTAAGCAATCATCGAGATAATGGTATATACCTTTTCATAAAGTTATAATAGCATGTGATTTCACCATAATTATACACATAAAAAAATCCAAAGATAAATTTGTGATCATATCACTATATGTTGATGATCTACTACTTGTCGAAAGTGATATGGAGTTTATTAATACTGTTAAGAGCTAGGTATCTTCTAACTTTGAAATAAAAGATATGGGTGGGGCTGCATATATACTTGAAGATAAGAATTCAAGAGATCGTTAAAAGAGATTACTATCTCTTTCACAAAAAAAAACTTACATAACCAAGGTTGTTGAATAATTTCGTATGCAAGACTACAGACCCATAGATACTCGCAAAGGGTGAAGCATTGAGTAAAAGACTATGTCATAAAACTACTCAAGAGAATGAACAAATGTCGCGTGTTCCATATACTAGTATTGTTGGAAGCTTGCTACGATGTGTATAAGACCTTACATTACTTTTTCAATTGGAATGGCAAATAGATACCAATTCAATCCAGGTCAAGCATATTGGTATGCAGTCAAGAGAATCCTAAGGTATTTGAAAGCTACAACCAATTATTTGTTGTGCTATCAATGAAGAGATATGAACCTTGAAGGCTATTGTGATGCTGATCAGAGATGATATTTAAATGAAAGGAAGTCTACCTCTGGACTTACATTTTTACTAAATAATAACACCATATCATGGAGTAGTTAGAAGCAGACATGCATAGCATTATCCACGATGGAACAGAATTCGTGGCATTAGCAGCAGTTGTATAAGAGGTTGTTTGGCTTAAGAGATTATTGGATCATTTTGGTGTTCTGTAGAACCATTACTGGTTAATTGTGATAGCCAAACAGTAATCACTTACACAAAGGATCCCAAATTTCATTGCATAACAAAATATACGTATACCAAGTATAACTTTGTTAAAGATATGGTCGCACAAAAGATTGTAAATGTGCCGACATGTCTATGCACAAAATGCTAGCAGATTATATAACGAAGTCAATACCTAGATATGTTTTCTATGGTTAGGTAAAATCTCTAAGACCGCGTAGAATTTTAAATGTATTGAATATTTGTAATTTTCAAGTTGTTCACAAGCAATGAGACTTTTGTCGTTATTACTGATCTTTATGAGATTAGTTTAATATTTATTAATATTAACACTTTGTGTGTTATAGTTAAAAAGTATGTCAGACAGATGAAAGACTAGCTCACTCACTCAAGTGATCGCTTATTTTTATAGTGTGATGAATAGAGAAGATAATTTTAAACTTGTTATCTATGTGATAATTGAGAGCCCAAACTTAAACACAAATGCTGCAATGATGTCATATTTCTCATTGGGATCGAAAGTGAAATAACTCACATACTTTACTTTATCTATCTTTTATACCATATGTGAGTTTTGATAAATGATTTGAAAAAAAAATAGAATTGTGAACTCAAGTTTAGATGTTATGTATGTCTAAATTATCATATCTACTATATGGAAAGTAAAGACATATGCTCCATGGGCAAGGAGAAAATACCGTAATACGTATTTCATATTGTGTATGCATAAGACGACCAAAATAGAGTTGGCAGAAATTTTGATCTCAGCTTCTTGCACCACGTGAGACTTTGCAAGATAATTGTTCCTCATGAAGTCTTCTTATGACTATTACTTATTTTCAAGATTTTTTATAAAATATTTAATATCTTAGAATGTTACCAATAGTCATGAATGATTCAATTTATTGGGGCCATCTCTAGAAAAGCAAATTAAAATTTGAAAGATTTGAGGAATGATGAAGATTAACTTAGTGTCGCATCATAGCATTGTGTTCATGGACTGATTACAAGCGGCATAGGGTCGTCATAGCATGACGACAGCAACTTGAAGCCACCATGGTGAGGGCAAGGGGAATCGCAGTGATGGGCAACTACAATAAATTCACAAGAAGGCAAGAGGGCGAGCAAAGGATGGCGTCGTGCGAGGAGTCTCCAATGCCCAATAGTAAACATGAGATCACTCCTCGTATTTCCGATAGAAAAATAAGGTGCTTGAGGTGAAAGCACCGAACCATGATCGAGGCGAGAGGAAGAACTTGTCTTGTCTAAGTTACAAGAAATCAATTAAGGATCCAACATAAGTTTGATTTTTTTATATATAAAAGCGATTTATTCAAAAATTCCTTTATGATAATTCTCTGATTTAGTGAATAGAACATTATTTGTTACACATGGATAAGGCAACTTGCATGCATATACGATGATCAGTCTAAATGGAAATTCAAAATACTCAAATTATTTACTATCGTAAAAGATAATGCAAAAATACTAATTCCAAAACCATCAAATCCCTATAAATATAAAACATGCTCCAATCATTTCATATCCTATATACTCTGTTTGTTTGAAATTTTATATGACTAAACTAAATGTTTGATAAGTCGGCTAAGTTTAGTCTTGACCGTTATCCATCGGAAGACCTAACTCATCCTCATTTATTTACCAATCTAATTCAATGGCATTACGATTGGAAATGTGCAGTCACCAATTCAACCGTTTTTAAGAAGGAAAACCAAATGAAGAGAATTCAGAACAAAAATGAAAGTGGGGGGGTGTTGCGAGAATCGAACTCGCGACCTCTCGCACCCGAAGCGAGAATCATACCACTAGACCAAACACCCTTATTGGTTTAGTGTGTCAATTTCTCTGAAAATGATTTGATTTTCGCGAACCCAAAAGTATAGCAAGTTGTACTTGTAGCGAAGAGCTCACTTGGAAACGACGGCGCCAACATGGGGGCAACAACTCTATCTTCATCTTCTTCTCTGTCGATTCATTTACTCCACCAACTTCGCCGGCCGCCGTCGCAACCGCCGTCACCGCCGACTCCTTCTCCTCTGCTGTCTCTATTTCTTAATCCCCACTTTGGCCCCACTGCCAAGCTGAACGCACTTTCGTCACCTCGGTCACCCCCGAAATCCGCTGTCGGATTCCGAGCCCTAATTTCGACACCGCCCTCCTTGTCTTCCTTCTCTTATCTCCGCCGCTCTCGTCCTGTCTCCTCTTCCTCGTCCGTTGCGGCATTCACTCAAACACCTTCTCTGCACCCTGAGGTCTCGACCGATGTAGTTCCTCAGGGGGATATCTTCGGCGAAGAGGACGGCGAAGACGGAGACAAGGGCAGCGAGCTTGAAGAAGAAGAAGAAGAAGATAAACAAGAAGTGCCAGAACCGGCTCATCGACAGCCAACGGCGGCCGGGAAAGTACCCGATTTGAGTGTGAAGGAGAAGAAAGAGCTTGCATCGTACGCGCACAGCCTGGGGAAGAAGCTCAAGTGTCAGCTGGTGGGCAAGTCCGGGGTTACCGACAATGTGGCGGCTTCGTTTATTGAGACGCTTGAAGCCAACGAGCTTCTCAAGGTACCTGTTTTTCCCCCTTTCTTCTTCCCTTGCGACGATTTACAGCTTTGTTGATTTGTGAGCGATTGAATATGGTGTTGAGGATCCATGGCGTGGTTTGTTCCAAAAGAATTATTACTTAGTACTGCTAAAATAATTAATCAATACAAAACTTTTTATTATTAATAATAATTTATGTTTAAATAATTTTATGAATAATACTAAAAAAATTCGTTTATTCATTTTTTATTATAATATGAATTGTTCATTTTTTGGATTGTAAAACAAACGCACCTTTAATTGCTTGCTTTGCTTGGAGATTGTAGATTTCATAGTGCTCTTGAAGAGCATATGGTATGATGAACATGGTAATGTGATTTTTTTCTCTTTCTAGTCAATAGATTGTGGTTGATTTTACTAATCATAACTGTCTTGTTTCGTCGATTTTCGAGTAGGTAATCGTTGCATAAGATTTTCAATGATTGATGGGTTTCGGTTTTTTTATTGCTAGGGAGAATTTTGTATGCAAAAAGCTAGACAGTTGTTTTAGCTAATCTAGTTTAATTTGCGTAATGAAGTGGAATCCATTATTTGTGAGTAAATGCATTCTCAGAATGTGATCTTATGCATCTCCATGGTTTCTTGGTCTTAAACTTGGAGTTTTTGGGTTCTTGGAGTGGGGGGGTTTCGGTAAAGAGTTGTTACTGCTGAGACGAGTTGCATATATTCTAGACTCTGGTCGTACATGATCACCCTTAACACACCTACTTTTTGGTCATGCAATATTGTTCTTCTGATGGATCTTTGTGTATGTATACCTTTGTCCAATATCATTTCTTTGTGTGCTCATTTATTTGTATGGAAAAACGGTAGTCTTTACTGCGAGAGTTTCTTGGTTTTGCCATTTCATTTTGTCGTGTGATGAGCATAATTGCTGTTTAATTGGGTCTTTAGGCCTTGCATGTTTGTAGCTATTAGTTTGGTTGGCTAGTAGGATCAATAGATTTGATAACATCATCTTCAAAGTTGGATTCCATTTTTAGGGGATTGAAAGTCAAGTTTTTGCTTTGACTAATTTCTTTGAGATCTCTCCCCCCCAACCCAACCAAAAAAAAAAAAAAAATTTCTTCAAATTCTGGATGAACACTTTGGAGCTATCTATCCCGATATCAGTTGCTTCTCAACAACTTATGCAGCGGCCCGAAGTTGTGTCACTACGGGATATACTTCTACTTTGTTTGGTCAATAGGTTCTTTGTAGAAATCCTTATATCTCTAACAGCCGAAGGGGTTTTCAGATTTCTCTTTGTAAAAGAAATTTCCGTAGTTCCATGTTGTTGTGTGCCTTTCATATGTATATTTGTAAGTAGAAGTTGAATATGTCTGTTTTAGCTAAGGTATAAATCTTGAAAGTTTTCGGCTGAGTGGATGTAATTTGTTTCATATTTACTTGCTAGATCAAAATACACAGGACTTGTCCTGGTGAGCTAGACGAAGTTGTGAAGCAACTGGAGTTGCTCACCGGGTCAGTTGTTGTTGGTCAGATTGGTCGGACCATAATCATATACAGGCCCAGCATTACCAAATTGAAGGCGGAGGATAAGAAGCTGCAGGCACGCAGGGTGTTTGTTAGAAAAGGAGCTGACCCCAATCGGTTGCTCTTGGTAAAACGAAAATCTTTAGATTCTCTCAGTTTACTCAAAAACATTATCCTATTGCAATTTGTGGGAGCAATTTGAGAACCTTCCTTAATATTTCATGGTCAAATGCAGAAGAAAGGTCAACCGACAAGACTTGCAGGACATGGTCGTCGTGGCAGTACCCGGGTTTAAGATCTTGCTCATCATTTGGTATTATCCCTCTTGAACATCTAAGCATGCACATCGTCCTTTGTCCCGTTGCTTGGTTCTGTGATGGCCAGTTCTCAGATAGGGAAATGGAAGTTTACACAAAATACGTCTTGCAGTGCAGTCTGAATTGTGGGAGTGCTTGTTTCGGTGCGAGACCGAACATGCAACAGTGTGGTCGTTAATTGGGTTTATGGGAAAGTAAACTAGATCATGTCATGCTGTTTGCCTTCGTAGTATTCTGATCAGCTTGGTGTCATGAAATTGATGTTTATCTGAGATGCCAATGTGCACACAGCGCTACTGTCTTCAATCGTCTCCTATTTTGTCTCCTCTCCCAGATGGGTAGGAGTAGGCGAGAGATTATGATCAATGTGACGCTATGCAATGATTTTGGCCAGAATTCGCTGGCTCTGCAATTACATCTGGTTACTCATACTTGTTTGTCGGACGAATTACTCGACCATTCACATTTGGAAATGGATACATATTACATTAAGGTGGGGAGTCACCCATTTCATCCTCGTACTTTTAACTTTTAATGTAGTTCTTGAACTGTTCTTTCATTCACTATATATTGCCCAATGTCAAATCTAGATTTAATCCCTACATGAAATGTTTGTTTATCATCTCACAATACTAAAACCCAAAGGTAACACTTTAATTAAATGAATTAGATAGTCGATAATATTTAAGATATGACTTTTAATGTAGAAAAATAGTTGCCTGTTTCTACATGTTGTAAGCTTCGCAAATGTAAATCAACATGTCCTGTTAAATACAACAAAAAAAATTTTAAATTGCTTGAGTGAACTGGATAGATAAAAGTTAATTGATACTGGACATGTTTACTATTCATCAAAATCACGCTTTCTATGAACCTATTAACATGTGTAGCGTGTCTTGTCAATGTGTTGTAAAGAAAATTACTAGTTCTAGAAAAGAGTCATGGGAATTTATCATGTAGGATATGTGATCATCATGCCCTAGCGGAGGCATTTAGAAAAAAAAAACAAAGATTAATAGTTTGAAGATGAAATTGAATAAAAAAAAATAGACCAGTCAGTAACTTCGATAACCAGCATTATTTGTTAAAATTAAACGGAAGCATCACATTGAAAAATTAGTAAGTTTGAGAACGGCATTCGGCAAAATAATAAAGTTCAGTGAGACATTGAACAACGATGAAGAATTCAAGGACTACTAAGGTCATTAATCATTTTCTGTTTAAAACTGACAACAAGAAGAAAGGTAAATTTACGATTTTAATTTGATTATTTCTTTCTTGGTGACTCAGATGTTATATAAGTATTCTTGAATCTTCGGGATAGAGGAAGAAAGATCTCAAAACCTACATTTTTACTAACATTTTTTTTCTTATGACCATTCACTAATTACTAGCTAATATCCATGAATAATATCCATAAATAAACTTCAAGGTTCCATCAATTGAAGTTCATTTCCTACGCTTGCCACTTCAGCAGAAGTTTCTTCCGTCTGGATACATGGTTCAAGGTTTTCTTTCCAGAGCAACTGCGAGAACCTCTTCAAGAACAATTCGTACATTTTCTTTTATTTCCTATGAGTCCCTTATGGAAGAGAATACGCTCGGGCATAATAAATTGACGTACAAAACTAATGGATCCATCACAGTGTACTACACTAACAACAGAAAAGCACTGGTCTAAAAGCAGTGCTCACTTATGGTCTTCGCTTTGGCCATCTGGCATTAAAGAATGAGAGCCTCCTTATCCATTTGGAGTCTGGAGAGTGCGAATGCCTCCCGGGAAGCTGTCAATTCGGGGTCCCGACGCAAACGCAATAACCTGTCACGGCTCTTCCTTCGAGTTACGCTAATTTGTAGCTAAAATTCACAGGGATAGTTTGGAACTTAGGCAGCTTTCAACTTCCCCAGTTGAAACTGAGTCGAGCTCTCGGAGTAAAGTATCCCCGTAGGGGAGAGGAGACGCCGGAGAGCGAGGAAGAATCGAGCCTGAATATCGAAAAATTAAGAACAACTCTTGAGCAACAGTGCATAAGAAGAGTGGTGAGACGTTCTTGAAGATCTAAAATTGGTAAAAATTACCCATTGAAACCCAACGAGTGCAGCCCAGCAGCCTAGCAAACCGTATCCTCTGCTGCTTACGAGCTGTTAGTGAAGAGAGTGAAGGAAAATTGGTCAGTTCATAAAGATCCTGGAGAAAAAATCTGTAACTCCTAAATCAAAGCAATAGAAACTTGAGGAACAGATCCCTACCATAAGCATAAGGGCACCAAGAGAGAAGCAGCCGCTCATCGAGAGGCTAATAAATTTGAAATCTCGTCCAGCCTGTAAAATAGAGGGGTTCTGATGTTAAGATCTTTCTCTTATCTTCTCATTGTCAAGTTTGTGAATTAAATGACATTGTTTTGAACCAAGGAGGCAATTAGTATCTGGTACTCCAGTATCTTTGCCAATCATGTGGTTTTTTTTTTACATCCCAGAGCGCTTGAGATCTTTTGTCACCACTAAAATAAACTGACAAGTGCAGATGCGTTGGAAAGTGATCGACTAACCAACAAGGTTCCCTCGAGGCTATGAGTGCAAGGTGTTGCAGATAAGGCAACAAAAAACAGCAGCAAGACTTTGTGCATCTGCAAGAGCAAGCACAAGAAATTACTGAGATGCTTGAATCGCACGTTGAGCACATTATTACAGTGCCTACTATGCTAAAAACAAATGTTGAGTAGATGATGCAAAATTTGGTAGAATAAGTTCATTAAAGAAGGTGATATAATCATATTAAATTTTTTTTTATGACCAAGGAATCCACCATGAGTCCTCCATGCCCGGACGGTTCCAAAAGGATGGGCCTCTATATCTCAGGATAATCATAGTAATTATAGTTGCCGATAAAATGAGAAAAAAAATAGGTTATGATATCGTTATGAAAACGAAAACACTAACCTGCTGTATGACACTAGGATCCGATGTGAAGATATTGGGGAACAAACCAGGAACAGAAGCTCCAATACCAGATATTACTAGTCCCAAAATTGCTCCAATAATCATAAGAGACTTCAGCAGCATTCGAGCCTGAAGAATTTTTAAGTCCTTTAGCACCTCTATAGACATGTCAGAATCTATGGAGGCAGAAGAAATACCTTCTCTAAGCTTCTGGTTCTTCCATACATCAACTCGGGCATGAACGACTGTGCAGTTTGAGAGAGAGGCTCACCCCATACCACGCACATGCTGTACATTTGTATCATGACCTGACAGTGTATGCGCGAGTTCATGAATGCCACTAAAATTAAATTGCAAGCCAAGCAATGCAGTTCATGCAATGCGCTAAAGATTAACCTGGTGAGCTGCAACTGTGTGTGTGCCCATGGCCGTGGCAAAGTACGTAATGAGTGAGTAGAATGCCACCTGAAATGTTGATACATCTGAAATGCATCAGCCTCGCAATTGAGCAGAATAGACAATTATGTGTCCGGTGGAATGGAGCTGACCTTTGAAAACATTGTTACAAAAACTGGAGCGGCAATCCCAAATATTTGGAGAAATTCGGCGGGTGATGGAATGGAGACAGCAAAGCTGTTAAAACCTTTCTTGTTCAGAGCTTCGATCATCATATATGCTGCAACAATCTGGATGGTCATGGATTTACTACTTAGTGAAAATAAAAAAGGAAGAGCATCATGAATTGATTGAAATTCAAGCTAAAATTGGTAGTCTGTTTCTTCATTCACAAATTTCTGGTTGATTTTCCCTGATTGCACTGAAAAGAAACAAGAACAAGCTCTTTGAGGATACCTGTGAAGCCATTGTTGCCCAAGCAGCACCAACAATACCATAACCCAACATTTTACATAGGACTAAGTGACCCATCCCATTTACAGCACTGGCCACCAATAGAGCCTTCAAGGGACCCATGGAATCCTTCATGCCAAGGCTGAAACGAAAAATTATGAGGCCATAAGAAGTAGAACAATGAGCAAAAAAATTTAAGTGATTTCATCAATTTTATCACTAACAACCACCAGCACATCCTCATCAATCGTCACATAAATCAAGTACTGCTAGTTTGACAAGAGTGGACCTAAATGATATCCAACAACTACAAGATATGCCGGTCTGCATATGCCAACCACAATGACAAGCATCTGAACTATATCAGTAACTCGAGTAACTTGAGAGGTTTCAGGCAGCCTCAGAACTCCAAATTAGGTCGTTATCACATAGCTCGGAACAGTAAAAGACACATAGCTGATGGCTGAAGAGGACACGATCACAGAAAAAATGCACTTAGATGCTAAGGATTATTAATTTTACCAAATGATACCCTAAGAGTTCTAAAGGGGATACCATTTCACTAAAGTACCTCATCCTGCATGATATCTCAATCACCCATTTGTAACCTTACGACATTTGAAACTTTCCATACAAAGTGAGGCTAGACTTGCAGAGCCCTCACTATGTATAATACAATGTTAAAGATCATCGGAGGACAACTAAGGTAGGAGTCTTCCAACAGTTGCTAGGAAATGAACAGAACATTTGAATATGGATACATGAATCTGCTCAGCAACCAGCACACATCAATATGCCTTTCATAAATATGTAGCATAGACTGCAGAGTACTAAACAAGGACACATATATATGTGTACATATATAAATATATATATATGAAGTACCCACCTCGAGCTTTGAGCGACCAATCCATAAAGGACGGCAGGCCATGCTAGTCCTCGGATCTATCAAAAGAAGATCGTTGCTATCATTTGTGGATTCGTGAAAAATTACAAGCACGAGGTGATAGACATATGGAGCATGACATCTACACTATGCACCCATAAGCCAAAACTTCAAAATCCAGATCAATCCAGCTTCTATAGATTTAGCGGAACATAATGAACCTAGTTTGGGGCCTCAGAGGATCGTCTGTCATGGTCTCAATCTGTCCATTTCTCCTCATTAGAGATTGTACGGACATGAGTGGAGAGATTGAACTAATGACGAAAGATATAGTAATTTAGAAGCGTACAAGAAGACAGAGCTAGCAATGATCACAATTGGTTAACAAAAAGAAAAGACACTTCAGAATTGAATGAACCTGAACATATTTGGTTGCTGCAGGTACAATGTGCACGTTCTTCGCCCCTGCAAAAGCTGAAAGTATACAAGTTCGAGCTCATCAGTTCACTGCATTACTCTGTCTCTCGAAGACTAAATCTCTTGACAAAGCAACTAATTTGCCCATAAAGAAAGCAGCTGACTTTTGCTTAGTTCTTTTGTATGATATGCCGAAGTCTACGACATATTTTTGAGAACATGGAAGAAGAAAAAATGCTGCACCAGTTTATTACCAGTCAGTGCTCGTGATCCAAGTAATTGGGTGATCAAAAGCATCAGTGTCCCACACGTCAATCCAACGAACAACAAGACGGAGATTTGGTGCTGAACATCTTTTTTGTTCTGCATAGATTTTATCCGGTTAACTCGGAGGAGCAAATTTAGTACCAGATTAGAACTTTAAACATTTGACTACATCCATCGCTAACAGATGCATATAAGGTACGTGGAAACAATTGTAGTCACAGCGTTGAGATGCAAATTTGCTTTTGACACATGACAACAGTTGGAACCGACGAACCAAGGCATGAATGTTTTGGCATTGAACTTTTGTGAGAAATGATGTTGCTAAGCAGGCATGTTAGTCAATATAAAACCCTTCCAAATTATTTTCATGCTCTCAATTGGAAAATGTCACTGACTGCACTCAAACTTTGGCAAAGCAAGAAATTTATCCATCTGAAAAGCTCAGAATGCTTACCCCTTTCGCAAGCGACGTGGCAACCATATTCGAGGTAGCAATGGACAGGAACATGAACAGAAGATTCATGTTGTCGCAGAACACCGTCCCAGGACCTGTTAATTTGAAAATTGTAAAGTAGACTTATAAGCAAGCTTTGCATTTTTCCCCGAAAACCAGTAGAGCTCCAATTGAATCAAGCTCAATTCAGAGGAAGTCCAGCAGTCGATCAAACTAACCTAAGGCGGCAAGCTCCGTTGAGCTTCCCTGCCCAATCACAGCCGTTGAGATGAGACTCATCAATGGAGCGCAGATCCACAGCCCCGTCGCCGGCCCCGAGAACATAATGATCTCCTTGATTTGGCTCCACAGGCTCTTCGTCGCCAGATCCTCGTCCTCCTCCTTAGTGCCAACTCCTGGCACTTCAATCTTTTCTTCTTCACTCGGCGCAACCAGCGCACCGTTGCCATCGCTCCCGGTGGCGACCGCAGGCTCATCGTGGAGGAGCTCTTGGCTCGAACTGCCAAGGCATGGAGTCACGAAGGGGCGCCAAGGATGTGCCGGCAACGTGATGCGCGGATCGAGAGGCGCGAGAGAGATGTTTGGAGGTTTGAGCAAGGCGGGGAAGAGAGACGGCGGCCGAAGCAGAATCGGAGACGGTCGAGAGAGTCGCCGGAGATTCGCATTGTGGTGGCTTGGAGTGGGTGAATGAACGAACGTGTTGATTTGCATTGTGTTTGCTGTGCCGTTAATGCGCGCAGACAGATCGCTGGAGAGAGAGAGAGAGAGAGAGAGAGAGAGAGAGAGAGAGAAGCGGGCTTATATAGTAGCCATTTTCAAATGAGCTGGAGCGGCTCGGAAGTGGTTCGGCTCGGCTCACCGTGTTCGGATGAAGTGGAGCAGGAAATTTCAGGAGGGGAAATTGATGGACGGCGAAGGAGCTCGGCTTGGCAGCTGATGTGCAGCGGCGGCGGCTCTCCTCTTCCAACTAACTTCTTTCCTGGTGAAATCGCATCTAACTGTAGCGAGCGTGGGGGCCACGCTCCGATGCACACGTGCCCAACCGCAATTCCAACTGGTCTCTCTCCACCGCGAAGACCGTAAGATCCGCCCCCAAGAAACTTAAAGAGCGACAGCTGAAGTCGCTCTAGATCCTCTCGATCCGTCTCTTTCCATTTTCTTGTCTCATGTTTTGGCGGCATTTCCAACTAATAAGCCACAAAGATTAAGGATGGAGTAGAAAAAAATGAAAATCTACAAGAACATGCGTATTAAAAGGAACTTCCAAAGTAAGTTTATAAATAAATTTAGAACGTTTCCTGCTATTTTCATTGTCTTCAATTCGCACGAAAATCAAGAGTTATAAATATTCGGCGATCGGATATATGTTCGAAAGAATAATCCTCCAACGCTAAGCTTCAGATTTTTTTTTTAAGACTTGGACATGACATAATTATTCAGGTAAATGTTCATATGGATTTGTGCTACTTTACGTATCAATCTTAAACACCCACAATATTGTTAAGAAGGGAAAAAAAAAGCTAAAATGATTTCTTATATTTGCTCTACTTTTTCGTGAAAATGGAAATTGATAATATTCACTAACCGAACGACCTCATTTACGCACCCTATTTATGTGCAATTTCTAGAGTGAATCCTAAGTATAGCAAGTACAAACAAATGGGTGAGAGCATGGCTAGGGTGCAAGTTCTAGAGCTAGAATCAAGACCTAAACTGATCTACCCTGAAATTGCATTGAACTAAACTAGCTTCTTGAGACCAATTCCCAGATGATTCGAAAGCTCATTCTCCATTTTTTTATTTACACTGTATAAAAATATTTAATAATTAAATGTTTTATTTTGATTTTTGACTTTGTCTTTGTGAGTTTTTTAATTTTATTTTGAGTTTGCTAATTTTTTGATAAAGCAATTTATTGTTAAAAATTATATGCTCATAGAATCAAAACTAGTTTGATTGGTTTTAGTAAGTGAATCTGCCTCGTTAGTTTTACATCTGCATAAAATCAACGTATTTGAGACTCAATCAATGGACCAAACCTAACTAGATAGTTCCCAAGTTTAGAAACTATGAATTTGCCCACTCAAAGACAACTTTGCGGATTTGAACCTGGACCATTTCTCATCCTACGAATGAGCCTAATGGCAGCGAGCCTCGATCTTTGATGGATTTCATCTAATACTCACATGTTCTTAGGATGTTGATGAAGTTCCTTGACATTCATATGATGCACTCAATAATGACCCAAATTCTGGAAATATTTTTATGTGTGTTTGGGGAATGTGAGCCCATTGAAGTCTAAATCTTAAATTACTGTGAATTTCACGTGAGACTTAGCATGATTTACTGGCAGAGACTAAATGATCTCATATGCATAGGAGCAGTTGCTGCAAAATTTGGATCCTTAAGACTCGTGGCCCTTGCCAAATGGTCCATCCCTTTAACACGCTCTCAAAGCCAGCTGATCATGGGAACTGTCTTCTCGCCTGGTCAACTGGGCTCACCAAGAAGTGAGCGTACCTTCTTTTCTTGGTATCCACCAAATTGGCTAGGGAAAAACAAAACAAGAGAGCAAAATACAAGTACTTCACAGCTGCTAGTCATCGTTTCAATGATGAACGGTATCAAAAAGGCCTAGTCAGCCGCCTCAGAGATCCACCCGTTGACCCACCATACCATGCAGTTAAAGTGTGTTTGTTTGACGTGGCTTCTTCCACTGATAGGAAGTCGTTTTGGCTGACATCTTATTTTCAATCGCCCTCGTATTTCTTCTCTATGCACAGGTGAAGATTAGTTGCTAACCGTCGCAGGCAATTCAACGAATGCGGTGCAAGTGAGGGGAAAGAAGGTATTCTCTACTGTACTCTCATTAGCCTCGAACTCTTACATGACACGGCAACGAGAAGCGAAGCGGAGACGCCGAAGTTGCAGTTGCAAACTAGAGGACTGTGGTGAAGTTGAGCTCGGAGGGCAAGGTCACTGCGGCCATGAGGAAGGAAAGGAATGAAACTAAAGATGGAGACCCTGTGAGGGGATGGAGTCCGAGAAGATGGCAATGAAACCCAAGGCCACATACATCTCTTTCTCGCTGACATCTCATATCGTCTTCACAAACGATGAGGAGCTTCAACTTGTCATTCAAATTTGAGATCTGTGATCTTAGCAATCGAAGATGATGAGAGAGACAAACGGTGGGTGGCAATGTTCCATAATTAAGGAGGTCGAGATGGTGAGTTTGCCGCGAACATGGCTGTAGTGACTGGCTGAGAAGACAGCATATGACGTCCCTCGACTTAGGCTAAAGGAAGATGATGAGCTCCGGAGCATTGATCAACGATTGTTTAGTACTTGTATTGAAAATGATGTTTTTTACGCCATAGACAACCAAGCGGCACTTCGAAGACGGGAAAGCACACGTAGTCAATTGTATCTGTTTCGCACCCCAAAGAGAATTAATCGAAGCACGTCCCTGGTGATGAATGCTTATTCAATTCTAAGTATCATTATGCGCCGTGTGGCATTATTAATAATTTAATGATTATATAAACACTGAGAAGTACGGGTTATGAGAAATTGTAAATTTTTATGTGTTGACACCTAAATTTTGACTAATCATTGAAATTAATTGCATAAAAATCAGGGGTTAGTTCAACAAAAATACTATTTTTATCGCATGGTTTCATTATAATCTTACCACGTGTCGTTGCACGTGTAATCGAGGGAGTTTCTAGAAGGTGTGGAATTCAAATTGGGATAGAGATTTTGTTAGTTTCAGGATATTCAATGGATAAAACATAAAATTGGGGTTATACTCAATCTGTGAGGGGATTTGAAGCTAATGGCTATACACCAATCTTTCAAAAGATATCATATTTGCCTGATCTCTTCAACTTTTGAAAATCTTTTGAAGCGGACTCTACCCTCTATAAAGAGAGATGGACGTCGGGGCTTTTTCGGGGGCTGAAAAAAATCAGAGAGAGAGAAAACAGAGTGTGGTGCGGGACGAGCAAAAAAACAGTCAGAGAGAGGGGATCAGAAAAAGTATAAAAATCAGAGTGTGTGCAAGAGCTCGTCCAAGGGAACGATCTGGAAAACTAGAAAAAAAGAAGAAAGAAAGAAGGAGATCCGAGAGAGAGATTTTTTTGGGGGCAAAAGGAGTCTGGGCGGACAAAAGGAGTCTGGTCGCAAAGGTGGGTGTTCGGGCAGAAGGGGAGTTGAAAGGAATAGAAAAAGAGAAAAGAGAAGAGCAAAGAGTTTTCTTTCTTTTGTTTTGTGTGGGTTTCTTTGGAGGTCTCATACGCATCAGGGGAGAAGGGAATTTGCTCCATTCAGAAAGCTTGTGGCCTTTTGGTTTTGTTCTTGTGCTTCGGAGAAGTTGCTGCCACGGTGCCCACAACGCTTCGGATCCGAGCTTCCTGTAATGAGTGACCAGCGAACTCAACGACCTTCATCCACGCTCAATCTCCTGCCGCCTTCACAGCCACTAGTGCTTTTTGTGCACTGTTCATTCAATTCGAGGAGTAGAAACCTTTGGTGCATGTAACCTGAGTCCCGTGTCCAAACAGTTTTCACCAATTCCCGTGTTTACGTACTGTTAGAAGTAGTTTGCTATTAAGAAACTTACTTACCTCTTGAAAAAATTTGCAGAATTACCCAGGAAGCACGGTTGAATCACTAGCACGTGGAGAATCTCCTACTCAACGACGGTCTGAATATAATCACGAGAAAAATATTCTTGTTTCACAACGTAAATGCCGATCGTTCTCTCAAAGTGTGAATGAACGGATTGTTTTGGGAGGAGAATCCTTCTGTCTAAGTGTTCTGTATTTTTCTTGTCATAAGAAGACCTTCGGGAGTTATTGGAACATAACCGTTATAACCCCTTCAAACGATACCTCCTCATGGCACCCCATCATGGACGCACCCCATCATGGGCGTACACACCCTTTCATGTGATGAAGTATGAAGCTCCATGCATCGCCCTCGCATTTAATGGACCACAAATATCAGAATGTATAAGTTGTAATGGAAGTTCAGCTCTAGTCCCTTTACCAAATGGTTTTCTAGTTGTTTTTCCTGCTAGACAATGTTCGCATAAAGGTAGATCAACCTTAGTGATTGACCCTAAAAGGCCTTCACTGGCTAATCTTTTCATTCTTTCTAGTCCAATATGACCCAGTCTAGCATGCCAAATATTTGCATCAATATTCACATTATTTGAAGATGCAATCAAAGAAAAACAACTATCAACATCGACTGCATACACATCATAGTCAATGTCTAAAATCATAAAATCATCTAGTACATAACCAGAACCATAGTAAGTTGTTCCAAACTTACTGTCAACGCAATCACCATGGAAATTTAAAACATAACCTAAACGTAGAAGAACAACCATAGAGACCAAGTTTCGTCGAATATCAGGAGCATAGAGGACATCATGTAGAAGTAGGGCACGATCACCACGTAAGTTTAATTTGCATGTGCCGATACCCTTCACTTCAACTCTAGAGTTATTTCCAACATATATCCATCTACTTTCAGATTGTATTCGGCGATACTCCACAAAAGCTCTTCGATCTCTAGCTACGTGCTCTGTGGCTCCTGATTCTATTGTCCACATAGGATAAGTCTCAGTAAGCATTACAGTACTAGAAACAAAAGCATTACTTAAAGTAATGGAGTAATTTGGTACCTCTTTTGGCTCAGTGCATTCACGAGCAAAGTGACCAAGTTTGCTGCAATTATAACATTTCATCTTGGTCTTGTCCTTCCTCCCACCGTGCTTCTTGCGCTTGATGGTTTTAGCTCTCTTGGGTGCCCTACCAGCCTCATTCCCTTTGTTGTTGAACTTGTAGTTCCTTTTACGCTTGAAGCCCGAAGCTTTGCACGAACTAGCTTCAGTAACATAAGCATGTGTAGAAGATTTAGCAGCCTCAAGGCGCTCATCCTCTAACTCTAAATGACGCGCTATATCATCAAAAGATACAATATTTTGATTATGCGTCATGTTTATTTTCATATGCTCCCAACTATTGGGAAGAGACATGATAACAGCTTGAACTTGCTGTTCATCAGTTAAGGTATGACCTGCTGTCTTAAGCTCTTGTATCATGTTAGACATTTCTCGAAGATGCTGCCTCATAGTTTGATTTGGGCACTTTCGATAGTTGTCAAACTTGATAGTAAGCCTCCTCAATTTAGTAGCAGATGTACCACCAAACTTATCTTTCAGGGCAGCCCAAAGTTCTTGAGCGGTTTCATAACTTTCAAACTCACACATAAGATCATCTTGCATACAACTCAGCAACGTGATGCGAGCAATGCTATTTTTCTTTTTCCAAACATGATAAGTTTCTTAATCTCTTATGTGTTGAGCAGAAGTTCCATGTTCAGGTTCAACCATGGTATGGTTGAGTGTTTCCAAAACCTCTTGCTCTTCAAGGATGTACTAAACCTTTCGATGCCAAATATCAAAATTGTCACCATTCAGTTTCTCACCCTTGTTGAGGTCAGCCACAATGGTCTTAGATGCCGAAGCCATAATCAATGATACTCTACATTGACATAATAAACGCAGAATTAATACTAGCACATCCATCACATCCACATATATATGTTTTTGCAGCAAAAACAAAGAAAACAAATTAATGATAGCTTAACAAAAGACACAGAAGCAAAAGTTCACTATGTTCCCAATCAACTTCTATGTGGCAATTGTCCAACAATCATTAATTTTGTTCAATTTGCGCAAAAACTTGAGTTTTAGGTGAGAATTCCTTCGAATCCTACCAACCTATAAACTCCCACTAGGTAAAACGATTAAATTTCATCATGTAATGATCACTAATCAAATATAAAATCACAATTGGATCATTAAACATTAAATTACATTGATAGAATAATCAACAAATTGCAATCAACATGCAAAAGTAAAAGACTACACAAAACTCTTACTGTCAACCAAATAATTTTTTTTCGGTCAAAGTCAACGGTCAACAGTCAAATTCAACTGTCAACGGTCAACTCAGGTAAAGGGGTCAACAGTAGCGGGTAAAAAAAAACAGTCAAACAGCCATTAAGGACAAAATTGGATTTTCACGAAAAAAACAAGGGCAGAAACGGAAAAACATGAATAAAGGAGGGCAGAAAAGACAAAAAAAGGAAAAACAGGGGTAAAAAGGAAAATAACAACTTGGGCGCGTGCAGTGTACGCGCCAGGGCTCCCTCCGCGCGTGGAATCCACGCGCCAGTGTGTGGACTCCACACGCCGGCTCCAAATCGCGCCGATTCCCTTCTTTTTTTTTCGTCGTCGCCGCCCCTTCCACGGCGAAAAATGCCGTCAACCGCCCATCTCTGGCCAAATTAAAAGCATGGGTTTTGTAGGCAACGCCAGTACGATCACATGGATCCCGGAATCAATGAAAAATGGCTAAAAAATTAGCCCAAAATCGAACCAAAACCCCTAAAGCATGAATCCTAACGATCCGAAATTTCAACCGCACAATTCATCTTCGGCGATCGACGATATGCCTAATTACCTTAGGGCTTTTGTTACCCATGGTAGTTCAATCGTGCTTGTCCAAAACCAAGCGGTGGTTCGCCGGAATTTGGCCGGAATCGGCGATTTCGTTCTCGGCCATCTACCGCGTCCATTATTTACAGAAATGCCATTGACTTTAAACTATCATATCTTTTTCTACGTAACTCAGAATTTTACGTATAATATATCGTTGGAAAGCTTGTTTCAAGCACTACAAGATTATGCTAACACAAAGATATGAAACTCATTTCATGATAACGAGAAAATACCAAGAAGTTTCGGGTTTATGGGCTAGGAAACAACCTTGGGGCTCTGATACCAATGTTAGAAGTAGTTTGCTATTAAGAAACTTACTTACCTCTTGAAAATGACTTGCGGAATTACCCAGGAAGCACGGTTGAATCACTAGCACGTGGAGAATCTCCTACTCAACGACGGTCCGAATATAATCACGAGGAAAATATTCTTGTTTCACAACGTAAATGCCGATCGTTCTCTCAAAGTGTGAATGACCGGATTATTTTGGGAGGAGAACCCTTCTGTCTAAGTGTTCTGTATTTTTCTTGTCATAAGAAGACCTTCGGGAGTTATTGGAACATAACCATTATAACCCCTTCAAATGGTACCTCCTCATGGCACCCCATCATGGACGCACCCCATCATGGGCGTACACACCCTTTCATGTGTGAACCGCCAAAATACTACACGTACAGTAGTGTGTGCCTCGTTCAAACTCCCTTACCCAAACTCACAGTTCATGAATCTCGTCGTTTGTTTCGATTCGGAAATCGCCAATCCAAATCAGGTAATTTCTTAATCCAATTAAGATTTTAATATTATTTCTTAATTTGGACTAATGCGAGTCTTGTTTTTTTAGACATTACCCAATGAATCTAGTTATTTGAAGTCTAATAAAATCCCAAATTTGGTCCGCGAGATGGCGGATCATTTTTTTGAATATTTTAGATTTCTTATGCAAGTTAGGTAAATATCCTTTTTAGATTGGGACATCCGTTAATTTATATCGCGAGACAACGGATTATGTTTTTTGATATCGCAATCTTTCCTTAGGATTTGATTAGGTTTGTTTCTTTAGTTTAATAATTTATTTAGGATACCTTTTAATTCCGAATTTTATATAAAAAATAAAAACATAATCTTAGAGTAAACTAGTTTCTTCGTGTACGTGCCCAAATTAGGAATTTAGTTTATTTGGAATTTTTTTAAATAAAAATAAAAATCACATGCATGTCTATAGTGTAGGTCATGTCATACGCATGTCATATAATTTGCACGTTAGAAAATTACATGTTAGATAGAGATTAGGCGCATAAATTTCATGCCATATCATCTAGAAATTACATGTTTAGGTCATAAAAACAACATACCATGTTAGGATAATACATGTAGAAGATTAAGGTTATGCAATGCATGTCATATTAGGTTAGAATTCATATTCATATTCGATCATTTAATTTTAAATTTTATTAGAAAAAAAATGTTCTTACATTAAGTTAGTAGGCATGTTTGATTTAGGCATTTATCTAATTTCAAATTTTGATTAATAAATGGGAAAACATATATAGAAAAAATCATTCACATGTCATATAGACAATTACATATTAATTTAGTCAAGTTGCATGTCATGTTTATTAACTTAATTTAGATTGCATAACATATTAAGTTAGTCGCATATATGGTTGACTCTTCATCACATGCATTGCATATCAGCATAATATATAAGAATGAAAATCCCAAAAAAATACTTAAAACCTCATCCTTGCATACTTAGTTAATTTGCATGTTAGGATACTAGTAAAACAAAAAACAAATCTTTTGACTTGCTTTGTTAGATCATATTTGTTTATTGTTTTGTTTCATTGAGTATTTACATAAATGTTTGCTTGCCCGTGTGATCATCATACATGTTAGGAATAAAATTAAAATTAATTCAAGTTGTCTGCAAAAAAAAATTAAAATAAAAAAAATTACCAAAAGGGCGTTAGAGTAATCTAGCGTAATCAAGTTCCCGTACCCATAGTCTTTGGTTCATAGAAGTAAAGTACAACTCCTGGTGCTTTGCATGGGTTTTTAATCGACCCACCATAAATAGATTAGTGGCAACTCCATTTGAAATCAATTTTGCATGTTAAAAACTTAAACTTAAGTCGCGAATTGATATGAGCTTGGGAGAGCTCGAGCTAGGCTAGACTTAGTAATCTATTAGCCGAACCTTAGGTGGTGCACTTTTGGAGAGGTCGCGACATTATGAAGAAAACATATGAAAAGTTCTAACTTTCATGAAGTTAAAATGTAAGAAGTTGGCACTTTTATGAAGATAGGACATTTTATGTGTTTTGATGGAATGCACTTATTGAATGTATTGTCACAATCTCTCTAAAGGTGCACCACCTTGGTTTGGCTAATGGATTATTAAGTCTAACTTAGCTCGAGCTCTCTCAAGCCCATACCAAAAATTCACGACTTAGGGTGCAGTTCTTAACATACAAAATTGATTTTAAATAGAGTCACCACTAATCTATTTTTGGTGGGTTGATTAGAAACCAATATAAAGCACTAGGAGTTGTATTTTACCCATACGAACAAGAGACTATGGGTATGGGGACTTGATTATCTTTTCTTTTATTCCAAAAAATATTTTGCAGATAGCTTAAATTGATTTTTAAATTGGTGATCACGCAAGTACGCAAACATTAAGTAAATGCTTAATGAAACAATCAATAAACAAAGATGATCTAATGAAGCAAATCAACAAAAATATTTTTTATTTTATTATTATTCAAACATGCAAATTAACTAAATATGTTTTAATAAAGCTTTTAACTTTTTTTTCATTTTCACTTTTTATATACAAATGCTATTCTAAAATGCAATGCTTATGATGAAAATTTAATCCTAAATGAGACTAACCTAATATGTTCTATGACATGCAGCCTAAATTAAGCTAGTCTACATGACATGCTAATGATATTTTTTTAGGCATTTTTTATTAATAAATGAAAATTCGAAATTAAATAACCTAATAAAACATGAATTCTAACCTACGTTATGTAGTATTCTAACATGATATGAAATTTCTATGACCTAGACATGCAATTTCCAGATAACATGGCATGGGATTTATGCACCTAATCTAAATGTCAAATAAAACCTAATATGCAAACTATATGAAGTGATTTATGCTATGACATGCATGCGAAACTTTTTAGGTTTTTATAATAATCCTAATTTAAGCATGCAATATTATCCGATATGCAATCTAATTTAAATATGTAATGAGATATTATCTAATATGCAATCTAATTTAAATGTGCAAAATTATCTAATATGCAACTTAATAACTTAATCTAAATATGCAATTTAATTTTTTTTATTTGTTAATAAGAAAGGAAGACGTATTAAATCAATCAAATAACAATAACATGGAAATCATATCAAAATTCAACAATAAGTTTCGCGAATAAAATCGATAAATTGATCTTAAACCTTAAAAATCAATATATCAATCTTAAAGATTCCTGCACAATTAATTATTCCATCTAAAGTCTTATAAATAGAATAAAAAATTGATGTGCGATTACGAATTGGAAAAAAAAAACTCCTATAGGCAAATGCCTATTACTCAATCAAATCTGGTTAGACATGAGAAATCTTATCAGTTTTAATGAATATAACTTTCAAGGCAAATCAAGATAAGATTTTTACCTGATTTTTTAATAATCTTCCCAAAACTTGAATCAATGGCGAACGATGAACCACAACAGCTAGTGGATCAGCTTTATTCAATAAGGAATCCGCGAGTTCATACACGATTGTGAAACTATAAACTCCACTGTGACGAAGGGCCGCGTGCGATGTCTTTCTCTAAATCTGATTGGGCCACACCGTGAAGGTGTGCTTCTCGGTCACTCGTGGATGTATCAATGCGGCGCTTACTAAAGATAGCCAATACGAAACCGAAAGTGCTGGAACGTTGGGAAGATCAACCAAGGCCGTTGAACCGGAGGAGCGCCCATAATCTGCTGATGAATGTCCAAGTTGCTGGGTGGACTGGTGGCGGCAAAAGAGGGCACCTAGAGCAATGGAATTTGCTGAAAATCACGTAAAACTGCTGTCTTTGCTGGTCAATTTGCGAGTAAATCGCCTGAGAATTCAAAGAAATTGTCCTGGGCTTAGTAAAAGTCAACCAAAGCCATGCAGAACAATGTAAGAGGGATGCTAGGAGGCTTTTAAGAATAAAGAAAAGAAAGATCTTTTTTTTTTTTTGTTTTATCCTCTCCACACTCTCTTTTATTTCATGGTGCTCTCCCTTTGACTTTTCTTTTTTCACCCCCTCTCTGGCCGAGTGCTCCCTATGCTCTCACGCGTGTGGATCGTTCCTCAACAATCCGCCTCTATTCTCTCACGCTCGTCTCCACGCTCTCTATTTATAGAGGCGTAGAGTTCGTTTCAAAATTTTTTGAAAATTGAAGAGATCGGGCATATATGATATCCTTTGCAAGATTGGTCCATATCCGTTAGCTTCAAATCTCCTTGCTAATCAAGTATGACTCTAATCCTATCCTTGAACCATACAATGCAAATTCAAAATTTAGGTGACTTATAAGAGAAGCCTAATCCTATCTCTATTCATGTAGATGACGAAAAGTTGTCTTCTATCTTCCATCATATAAGATACGTAAGAATAAGTAGTTTAAGGGAGAGAAATTGCATTTCGCTGTTTCTTTTATTGGTGTAACAATTGAAAGTTCAAGGTTATTTTTTCACAAGGTTATTACTTTCTCGAGGTCATTGTTATGAAAAAGGTATACATTAATCTCTCTTGTCAATTTTTTTTACTATAAATTACTGCATTATCTATAAAGCTATAGCTAACATCAGTTGCATCAACAAATTGTTCTAGTCAACTTACAATTGCACAGGGGTGATGATGGAGTAGACCTGAGTAAGGTCGGGCACATAGTGAAGCGGAACTTTATTAGGAAGATGCCCGACCATTACAAAGAAGGGTTGGCCCGAGCGAAGGATAATCGAGTCGAGAATTTTTACCGACACCCCCGTTCAAGTTCGCCCATTTAAAGGAAGGGCAGGTTTTGGACAAGCGGAGCAAGCCATTCGGTCCTGGTCCCCTCTAAATAGCCATACATCCTCGAAAAGCTTCGTTCCCATGTCGCGCATCCTTAACTCAACTACTCCTCTCTCGTGCTTTTTTTTTTTTCTCACTAGGAATCCTTTGCACGTGGATTCACTACCAATTGATGGGTTTATCTGCGAAGAGCTTCCAACGAGCTGGATCTTCTTAAAAACCGTTTCGAGATAAAGGAGCAAGAGAAAGTGTTTAGGCCGAATGATCTTTAGATTACAAAAAAGATTGAGAAGGTTAATTCTGATAAGACTTCCTGGTTTGTGTTCTCATCTTTCTAAGTATGGTTGCCTAAACTTGAGGAGCTGCTTTGGACATGTCGGGTGGCATGACAAACTCATATCTGAAGACCGTAACTATATTACCGTCATGTGTAGTTTGGACGTGAGATATAAGATGCTGTCCCTCTGGTCTAGCTTCGCCTCTTCGTCTCAATGGTATTCATACTTCCACCTTTGATGTTCTTTGAAAGGAATTCCGTGAAATCCATTATTGGGCTTCGGCGCCTTTCTATTTCAAACCGTTTGATAGCTCCCTGGGCTGGAGATTCGGAAATATGAGGTTAGTTGGACTTTAAGGGCTTTCCGAGACTTCAAGATTTGACTAGATGCCCACTCGTCACTTTTAATTATCTGGACCTTCTGAGCCCCATCCAAAATTCTTGGTATTTAATAATAGGGGTGAGCATGATTTGAGTGAGCAGTTTTCATCCTCGAACCGAGAACTATCCACTAAGGACCGGCTCCAAAGCATTAAAACTGCAAACTTCTCATTGATTTTATAGACCCATCCAAGAATCAAACTGCAGGTGGGTCTAGGGAACCAGTCCCACCAAATCAATTATCCTTACAAAAGTGGTGAAAAAAAAATTCTCGTACCAACATCACGAGCGTGTTGCCGCAACTTAGAAGGACTTGGAAATGTCAACTACCATTGTAGTATCAATGGCAGATTACCAGAACATGGAGTAAACGTGAACTAACACATTCCAACATCACAAATTCATTTCAAACAAAAGAGAAGATTTGAAAGTTCCTACATCACAAACCCACGAATTCTCTCAGCTTTGACATCAGAAATCTCTCTCTAGTTCTTATTCACAATCCCTAAGTGGACAAACACTATGAAAAGCTTCCAACAAAGAAAGTTCTAACAAAAGAGAAGATATTAAATAAGTAACTTCTCAAGCTTTGAGAGCTCTTTAACTTCAAGTTCCGACATCCTGAAAACAAATCAATAATAAGTAAAGATGATCACTCCACGTTGGTTTTACATTAGAATTGCTACAAATTGATTTGGAAAATCTTACCGCATATACTCCTTCCACTTCAACTTGTAACTCTATGTGCCATCAATCTCCATGTTAACAAGATCCACATCTAAAAAAATAAAGATATTAAATAAAGCATTGACTCATTAGCTATACAAAAGAATTACAAGATGAAAATATATGGACTTATCTAACTCAAACTTTTTCGCATTTTCAATGCACTTTTCAGCATTAATTGGCTCAAAAACTACTCTCAACCAATCTTAAGTTCAAATCAAAGCTTCCATGACTTTAAGAGTCAAAGAACTTCGAAAGTCATCAAGTACATGACTAGATGTATTGAAAGTTGACTTTAAAGTAGTGGTAGTCACGAGAATAGACAAAATATCCCAAACTATAAAAGATCGATTTTGTACTTATAACCAGAACTGTTCCACTACATCAAAATGTCAAGATCACGAGCTTCTTCAAATTCAACTTTAAGATACCAATTGAGCTTAGATAAGTCATCCTCAAACTTTCTTCTCTCCCCATCAAGAAAGGCTTCATATGACAGCTCTTTCAGATAATAATCCAAATATGAATCTTCTTCTTGTTTTTTCTCATCGCAATTAGGATCATATCAACAGCACTCATAAGTTCACCATCATTTTTTTTTCACAAGAAACAAGAGAATATTTTTCATAAATTTAAACAAACGTTCCAAGGGGATTTTCACTTTATCAAACATATTGTCAATTTTCACACTATCATCATAAATGAGTCTATAGCAATACCTCACATAGTTCATATTTTTTTCTAGTATCTAAAGTAACCTCAATCAACACCATCATATTTACTTTGTCAAACTTATCTTTCATTTTCGCACCCATAGTGTTTCCCTTAAAATTCAAAGCCATTGTCACTTCTTTCAAATAATTATATATAAAGAAGCTATCCCCTTAAAATAATCATTCGAAATGATGTATAAAGTCCTAGATATCTTGTTGGTGCCATCATAAAACTTGTTCAAAAATTTGAAAAGAATAATGAAATTTTTTAAGCTCAATCAACAAAGAAAGATCATTTTTGTCCATCCTCTCAAAAGATTTTTTTTTTTGTGAACTTATAGCGTTGTCTAACATCAAGTAAGCGAGATTCCACCTAATGGTAGCATCAAGACAAACCGAAACCTTATAAGTTATCTTTGAACTCACAATGCAATTTATAAAATGTTTTACCTCTCATAGAAAATTTCCTTGCATAACTAACCACATTTCAAGTACATGCAATTTA
This sequence comes from Melaleuca alternifolia, assembly GCA_019926035.1. Lineage (NCBI taxonomy): Eukaryota > Viridiplantae > Streptophyta > Magnoliopsida > Myrtales > Myrtaceae > Melaleuca > Melaleuca alternifolia. Next base: position 1,163,027 of record JAGKPW010002221.1, on the reverse strand, counting down.
ATTGTGTACCTTGGTCAAGCCATTCCTCACAATCAAGTTTAATATATGAGCTGTACATCTTATACATGAAACTTCGCAATCTAAGATAACCAATGCAATCTAAGCCATTCATCTTATATATGAAACTTCTCTCTCAAAAAAATTTCTTTCAAATAACCAATGCAACATCATTCGACTAACATTATTCAAAGTGATTGTAGTTATTTTTTTTCTTTATTCCCCAACAATAGATGCATTTCTCAACCGCTTTCTCAATATTCTCACCCTTGTGACTAGGTGTCACCACAAAATTGATGATTCTTTTTCATAATATTGCTCACTAATAAAATGTCCAGTCATGGGTATAAATCCTAGAAGTATGCTTACAAAAGTAAGTTTCAAACGTCTTTTCATAAAAATACAATTTTATGCAATCTCTAGCTATCGTACATTGTGATATATGTCTAAAGAGATATTGTAGTTGATTGGTATAATCATGAAAGCCGACACGATCAACCATAAAAAAAAGGTTCTTCGTCAATTATAATCATTCAAACAGGCAATTTACCTATATTTTCCTGATTAAACTTCCATATCGTTAAAACATTAGCACTCTCAGTATTGGTATATTCCCCAGTCATTTGATTCCCATCTACTCTATGTGATGCAAAAATGTTTGCTTCATAACTACATTTCAAGGATACTTGTTACACTTTCTTAAGTAATTAAAATATTTGAAGTACATATATCAACATGGTATGAATACTTGGCCCCAGAATAATTGCAGTACACATAAACTTTTCCATTTTCATGAGTTGTGCCATTATGAAATGAAGCCAAGCTACTGATTGCTTACTAGGAGGAGGACAAGAAGGACAAGAAGGAAACAATTTGTGTTGGATGCCACTTCAAGATTGTCTTCACCTCCTATATGTTATAGTGATTTTGATTCCATTATCGTTATAATCGAGTCATAGAATCTTTCCACTTCCATTGACATGTTAATAGATCACTTGTTGGATCAAGCAACATGTCATCAAAATAGACAAAAATTCAAACTATTTCTAATTCAAATTTTCAAAGGTATTTTATCAAACATATTGTATGCGGTCTAGTCAAAACACATTATAGAGCTTGCTTTACTAGAGTAGTACACATACATGTGGACACCACCTCCATAATCAACCCACAATGTAGAAACAGAGCTTCATTTTTAATTAACGTTGGGACAGGCTTTGGGAACTGATCAAGGAATGTGGAGTTCAGAAACTCCAAAGTAGTTAGAAAGACCAAGGAGGGACATGACTTTCGTTGTGAACCCAAATTTGCTATTTGATTACTTTGTATCGCTTTTTTTAACCTTTCATTAACAATGTATTATAATGTAGATTCATATCTGTGAATAGGGGTAGTGTTAAGATATTGAGATCAAAATGTCCTTTAAGTCAGCCCCAAATTTTCCATTTGATTCCATCGAATTGTCTTCTTTTCTTTCTATCTAGAACGTGAAATAATTTATTTCCAGATTCGCAAATAGGAGTAACATTTGAGATATCAATAGACATTTTTCATCCCCTGATCTTGATTGGAACTATGAATCAATTACTTCATTTGAATTTTTTATTATCCTAGAAAATACTAAGCCTGCATTTATGGAGGATTTGGAAGAATAAGAATGCCAAGTATAATATGCCAGTGCAAAATGGAACGAGCTTATGAACAAGCTTCCGATCAAGGAAAGAGAACCCATAGCAAGCACCAGAGAAATGAGCCAAAACAAACAAAATTGATTGCTGGTAGAGAGACTACTAACTTGATTGCCATGACAAGGAGGAGGAGAAGGTCGGGGTCATTGAATCTTGGATAGACAGAGATGAAGCAAGGGTCGAGGTGCGAGCATGATGTTGAATGAGTCAATATTTGAATGAGTTAATGTTTTTTAGTGTTCAACTAGTCAATAAGTTGGAAAGTGGTTATGTTTCTATTTTTCAAGAGTTTGTTACAGCACGTTGTTGCACGTTGCTGCACTTTAGTGAGTCTTTTTTGCTGCTATTTTCTTGGCAATGTTTTACCTATTTCCATTGATGTTTTACTTATAAAAAGAGGTTGAATCAGATGAAGTATGAAGTAAGAAAAGGCAATAAAGCATATGTTTCTCCTCTGTGTGCTATATTTTTTTTATTTTTAACGGTGGTATCAGAGCCATAAAAGAAATGTGGGTTGAGTGTTGAAAAGGAAAGTCTTGAGTGTCCTAACACGTGAGAAAAGAGTGCTGAACAATAGTTTCAATTGCAGAAGCAACCCGTGAGGATTCCTCTTTGCAGCAGCAGTGATGGCCACAGAGAATTTTGTACAACTCAATACCACCTCGTTTTGATGGTCATTATGACCATTAGAGTATGTTAATGGAGAATTTCCTCAAGTCTTAGGAGTATTGGGATGTTGTTACTTCTAGAATTGCATAACCAGAAGAAGCAATTTTGACAGTAGCACAACGAACATCACATGAAGCAGCAAAGTTGAAGGACCTCAAAGCAAAGAATTACTTGTTTCAAAAAATAGACAGGTCCATCATGGATACAAATCTTTGTATGGATACTTCCAAGCATATATGGGATTCCATGAAGAAGAAGTATCAAGGTTCTGCAAGAGCAAAGAGGCAACAATTACAAGCTCTTCTTGTGGACTTCGAAACACTACGAATGAAGTTAGGTGAGTTAGTTGTAGATTATTTTTCAAGAACAATGGAGCAATCGTCAATAAGATGCGAATCCACAGTGACAAGACTGAAGACGTTGCCATCGTTGAAAAAATTCTTCGATCCTTGACACCAAAATTCAATTTTGTTGTTTGTGCCATAAAAGAAGCCAAGGATATTGAAGAACTTTCAATTAATGAACTGCAATGTCCTTTATTGGTTCATAAGCGAAAACTCGAACACCAAAATACGGAAGAACAAGACTTGAAGACCTTTACTAATTTTTGTCATTCTTCAGCAATAAGAATGAATAATGGTATAGGGAGAGGAAAAGGATTTCAACAACGCAACAGCACCATCAATCCAAGAATCGAAGGCTCTTCCTTTAATGATGCATGAAGTAGAGGTCAAGAATGGTATTCAATAGGTTTCGAGCCAAAACCAATAGACAAATCTAAAGTTAAATGCTTTAGATGCCACAAGTATGGTCACTAAGTCTGAATGTAGAACCAATCTCAGCTGACATGTGGAAAAAACAAATGTTGCTGCAACATATGAAGAAGAAGGAGAGACACTCCAAATGTCAGAGTACGAGAAAGAGATGTCTTCACCAAATTTGTGGTACCTTGACACTGGCTGTAGCAATCGTATGTGTGGCAACAAAGAGGCATTTTATTCATTCAATGATGCCCATCGCTCCAAAGTGAAGCTTGGAGATGATTCTACCATTTTAGTTATAGGAAAAGGTACCGTTCATCTCTTTTCAAAAGGAAAAACGTAGACCACTAATGATGTTTTCTATGATCCTGAATTGAAAACAAACCTCATGAGTGCTCGCCAATTACTCGAGAAAGGGTATGAAATTGTATCTAAAGGTGGAGTTTGCAATCTTTATGATTAGAAATAGAACTTGCTTGTTCAAGTTCATATGACACCAAACAGAATGTTTCCTCTTCATCTTCATGATTTTGCTCATACTTCCTACACGGAAAAATCAAAGGAGAAAGCATGGATTTGACATTTTAGATATGGGCATCTTAATTTTGGTGGCTTGCCGACTCTACACCAAAAGTAGATGGTGAGGGGACTTCCTCCAATCACAATCCCATTATGATTTTGTGAAGACTGTGTTGTTAGCAAACAATATCGAGCTTAGTTTCCAGAAGGCAAGGTGTGGAGGGCTAAGAAGCAACTTGAGCTGGTCCATTCATATTTTTGCGGCCCAATCACTCCAGTTTCTAATGGAGGTAAACGGCATCTGATCACATTCATTGATGATTAGACTCGAAAGGTGTGGGTATATTTCTTGCCAGAAAAATCTGAAGCTTTTGAAGCATTCAAGAATTTCAAAATTCTTGTTAAGGAAAGTGGCAATGAAATCAAAATTTTTTGTACTGATCGTGGAGGGGAATACAAGTCTCTTGAGTTTGATAATTTTCTTAATAATAATCATGGAATTCGTAGGCAATTTACTTCACCTTATACACTACAACAAAATGGTGTATGTGAGAGGAAAAATCGAACCATCCTCAACATGGTTCGAAGTCTACTGCGAAGAAGTAGAATTCCAGAGGAGTTCTAGTCAGAGGCAGTAAATTGGAGTGTCCATCTCTTGGATATAAGGCCTAGACTTGTAGTTCTGAATATGACTCCTGTAGAGGCTTGGAGTGGATGAAGGCCAATGGTTGATTACTATAAAAATTTTGGGTGCATTGCATATGCCCATCGTTCCAAATGAGAAGAGGAAAAAGCTTAACGATAAGGGAGTAAGATTTGTCTTTCTTAGCGTTAGTGATCAAACAAAAGCTTACAAACTATATGATCGTGTGACCAAGAATATTATAATCGGCCATGACGTAGTGTTTAATGAAGAAAGGTCTCGGCCTTGGAATGATCAAGCTAAAGGTGTTGCACCATTTGTAGCTGATTTTGAAGAAATTGGCAAGGAAGACCAACGACACAATTCTGCCTCAACTAGTAACAATTCTAACCCTATTGAAGAAGAGGAGCAACAATCCAATTCCAAAGTTGCTGCAACACATGGTGTGCACCCCCAACGTCATCAACAAAGGCCATCATGGATAAGAGATTATGAGGTGTCCAGTGTTGATCAAAGTGAAGACCCATTAGCTCATTTTGCTTTGTTTGCATATAGTGATCCAACTACTTTTGATGAAGCAGTAAAAAATCAAAAGTGGAGAGATGCAATGAATGTTGAAATTGAAGCAATTGAGAAAAACAACACTTGGAAATTAACAAATCTTCCCAAAGGCTACAACACTATTGGTGTCAAGTGGATCTACAAGACAAAGCTGAACAAGGATGGTGGCATTGAAAAGTAGAAGGCGTGTTTGGTGGCAAAAGGTTCCAAGCAAGAATTTGGAGTAAATTACAAGGTGTTCGCACCAGTTGCAAGAATTGACACAATTCAGTTGTTGATCGCATTAGCAGCTCAAAAATATTGGCCTATCCAACAGTTAGATGTGAAGTCTGCCTTTTTACATGGTGATCTCCAAGAACAGGTATTTATTGACCAACCTCCTAGATATGTGAAGCCTAACTGTGAGGATAAAGTACACAAATTAAAGAATGCTTTATATGGATTAAAGCAAGCTCCTTGAGCTTGGTATAGTAGGATTTAGGCTTATTTTCTGAATAAATGGTTTATCAAGTGTCCTTATCAACATACTTTGTTTATTAAGGCTGGGCATGGTGGAAAACTATTTTTTGTATGCTTGTATGTAGATCTCATTTACACAAGAAATGATAGTGCCATGATGGAGACATTTAAGCAATCTATGATGCATGAATTTGAAATGACAGATCTTGGGTTAATGCACTATTTCTTAGACATTGAAGTTAATCAATCTAATGTCAATACCTTTGTTTGCCAAAAGAAATATGTCCAAGAGATTTCAGAGAAGTTGCAGATGAAGGATTGCAATTCAATTGTCACACCAACAAAGGTTGAATTATAGCTCACCAAATATCCTGGTGGAAGGAAAGTGAATAGCACCATGTACAAACAAATTATGGGGAGTCTCATATACTTAACAGCAACAAGACCAGACATGTATGGTGTTAGTCTTATTAGTAGATATATGAAGAGTCCCACCGAAAAACACATTGAGGCTGCTAAACGTATTTTACACTATTTGCAAGGAACTGCATCTCTTGGGTTGTTTTACAAGAAAGGAGAAAGTTCAAATTTGTATGGTTTTACCGACAGCGATTATGCAGGTGATGTTGAGGATCGAAAAAGCACCTCAAGCTTTGTGCATTTATGCTTGGTTCAGCAGTTGTCTCATGCTCTTCAAAGAAACAACCCTTAGTCACTCTTTCAACGACATAAGCGGAATATGTGGCTGTCACTTCAAGTGCTTGTCAAGCTATTTGGTTGAGGAAGATTCTTGGACAACTTCAATTTGAACTGCATGAAGCAACACTAATTTTTTGTGAAAACAATTAAGGCATTAAATTGTCAAAGAATCCAAACCTATATGGGAGGAGCAAGCATATATATACATATATATGTATATATGTGAAGTATCATTTATTGAGGGATCTTACAAAAGATGGTGTGATTGACCTTGTTTTCTACAGAAGTGAAGATCAAGTTGTTGATTTGTTCATAAAACCCCTCAAAATTGCCACATTTCAGAAGTTACGGGATCTTCTTGGTGTTTGTTCATTGGATGCTTCATATTAAAGGAAGGTTAATTCCTACTCTTGTAAACTGATTTGTCTACAACATCAGTTTAAGGGAGGTTGTTGAGTGCGTCAATATTTGGACGAGTCGATGTTTAAGTGTTCTATAGTCAATAAGCTAGAAAGTGGTTATGTTGCTATTTTTCAGGAGTTTGTTGTAGCAAGTTGCTGCATTTTAGTGAGTCTTCGCAACCGAGGAGTGAGGAGAGGACAGTGAGAAGATTAGGATTTTCTAACTTCCAATATTCTTTGATTTTGATAAAAACTTATTTTTTTCAAATTTATATTATATATGTTACTAGTGCGGTTGGATTGGACGGGTGGGTAGTTCCATGCCTAGAAGCAAGAATTGGATTGATTCCCTTCTATTGGAATAGGGAACTGGACTAGTCCCCATGGGAAATGCCAATTCAATATGATTTTGAGTGGTTCAAACGGTTCCTAATATCTTTGTACATCCCTATTTAATTAAATGGTCCGATCTAAAAATAATAATACATTTAGTTCATTTTGATCCATCTATACATAATACAAATTTAGTGGCCACACTCATCCTTGACCTAACGTGGGATTTTCTTATTTCAAATTTTCTCCTTAAATTGTTACTTTTGAAGAGTGGATGTTTTTTTTAATGAAATGATTCATTGAGTTAGTGAGGGAGCTTGGAGGTTGGGTTAGGAACGGGGGTGTGAAGTTGGTGGTAAAAGTTCGGCCGAGGCCATCCATAAATTATAAAAAAAAAAATCATACTTTTTTATTGGGTTAAATATAGAAAATGGATCTTTCTTGGGTTTAATGAAAGCATAACTCACATTTCTCTCATAATAAAAATAAATTTATGCAAATTTATCTTGTTTGATCACTTTCAAGTATTACACATCTCAGTTGATGAGTAAGTCATATTTGTCGAGCAATTATTGCATCACCAATTGTATTTTTTTTGTCAAAAATAAATATAACAATTGGATTCACAACTTAAATTATTAGTAGTAAGAGAATTCGTAAATCAAATTCAAAATAATAAAACAAAATCGTCATGAAACATCATAGAAGGACTAAAACTCATCTTCTGAGTATTTTGCCTAAACCACACATTGTTCTCTTTCCCTTTGTTAAAATGGTCTGCAAGATCCATTCTTCACCATTGATTTGCTCTCCAAGACCTTACAATTGAAGTACATCCTCATTCTCACGAACAAAGGATGCAACTCTATACTCTTTGATTTGTCCATAGTTTGTGTATAAATATTTATTTATGTATCCTCGTTGGATCTTGATATGTTAACTATTTAATTGAAAAAAAAATTATGAATTAGAACAAGCTGTAAATACTTGAGAGAGAAAAAAAGAGCATAGTATATTTCTTTTAAACGTTAGATCAAACGCTTGGTGATGGGCCGGCCCAGTATTTATGCAGTGTCATGGAGCACTCAATAGAGAGTTAGAGACAACTACCCCCAACAAACAGCCCAAGTTTCACTCTCTCCTGGAAGCTAAATGCCCGTAACTTCTCCATATCAACACATAGTTTCTAGGTCTGCCGACTCACAGTTCACAGACGAAATACTTCATCTCATAATATCACGCAAGTCATCCCCTAAAAGGAAAGGAAATGACTGTGAATACACAAATCAATCCGTGTTCGTAACAACCTTCCAAAATCACGCTATTAGAAACATCACCAAATCACATCCTACCCGAGTCTCGAACCATCTATCACCATCACCTGAGACCCTCCGCATTCATCAGGACACCAAAATCCCATACCAACAGTTTGATTGAAGGGGAAAACCAGAATGACGAACTAGAACTAGCGAAACAATCTTCTGCGGCGACGAAAGTCCCAGATTATGCACTGAGGCTCTCCGAATTGGGCCTTGTTGCCTTTCCGTAGCCAATTGTCAAGCACCGGAGCAAGACTCAAACCAGGTCTTCAGGAAGACTGAGCTTCGAGTACAGTGTGGGCTTACGAGTCAAGATTGCTGGCCCAGCAGGTTTGCCCGTAATTGTCATAAGGTGAAATCATCTTCAGCACTGTCCTCGCTGGCCGAGCACGTGCGCCCCAACCCTCTACGTCGTCTTCCGTGTCGTCTAATAGAAGCCAAAACCCACTTCAAAATTTACCTCAAATCTGGCTTTACCGCTACAATTTATACGTAACCCACTTTTGAAAGTTAGCCTATTCCATATCTATCCCATCAAATAGGAGCGGAAAAGCGGGCACTTTGACCTTCTTTGACAGACTTACCATGCATTAGTCACATCGAGTAGAGAGCAAGGACGATGAGTGCATTCGCAAGAAATAGGCCGACAACTGAGTAGAGGGACCATCGTACAAATAGCCAGAGTCACCAAGTCAAGAGTGTAGCTGTCACTTTTCATTTCAGGAGTGCAAAGATGAACTTCTGTTTTCTTTTGTTAGTACAGTGTAGCGGGGTCCTTATAAGAGAAAATATCAAGAGAGTAGGCAAAAGAAGTGGGCACTCACCACGCTGCTCCATCATTGCGGCTCCACTACTTCAACACGATTGGTGAAACCGGGTTAACGACACGTGTACCCTTTCGATATCATCGAAGTCTGGGCTGACAAGGCGAGAAAGAGAGAGCATTCGTTTGACGATCCCACGTTTTGCTTTCTTCCTTTTTTACACCACCTTCCGCTTCGTTATCGGGCAGGCTGCCTTGTTTTTCAAATCTCCAGCAGCAACAATATGGTCAACTTTTGCGAGCCCCCCAGCTAAGAGCCGTGCGGCATGCCGTGCACTGACTTTGACCAAAGCACCTCTTATGAGAAAAAGAGTGGCATTGAATTCAAAGGTGTATATGGTCCGAACTCCACATACATAAATAGTCAACTAATCCTTTCCCGGCCAACCTTTATTCACGGAGTCAACTTGGAGCAGCTGTGTGCTTTTGAGCTCGCACTGTGCTCTCACACGTTGAACAATTTGGTACTTGAAGAAGCGGACAAATTAAGTGCTGGAAGGGTTTGGTGAGAGGGAATATTCGAGGGTTACCCTCCAAATCCAATAAATCATTTCTTCACGGAAGTGGCAAGAAACTATGCGATCTTTTGGACTCACCCATGAGTAGTCCAACTAGTTAGGTCTTGGGTTCGACTCCTCAGAAAAGCACCTATAATTTAAGTGGGGGGTCATGACGATATGTTGCTGTACTAGTCTCCATTGAGAAATAGTCGAGATGCGCGCAAGTTGGCACGAACACATCGGTTATCAAAAAAAAGAAAAAAAAACTATGCAACCTTTCACACCATGTGCCATGGGTCAAATATGGGCATATGCCCCTTTTTTTTAGCCCTATCATATCAATTTTTATATCATACATCTTTTCTTCTTTACTTTTTAAAAATATGTTGAATCTCATATTAATGTAAAGGAAATGATATTAGTTTCTACACGTTTATTTCGCATATTGTGATTATTTCAAGCGTTTCCCGTCGATTAAACAAAAGAATTTAAGAAACACGAGATATGAATACAAACAAAAGGTTTAAGGGGACATTTATTTCGAGCAAATTATTTTACATTCAATTTTCAATAACCCATTGCTTATCTACAAAAATAAAATAACGCACTTTGTTTTCATTGAAAGTTTTTGGAAATCCGCATATATAATGATTCCCATGTGGTTGACAACTGGAGTTAGCATATTGAATGACACATGATCCTCGCAAAAATTTAAATACATAGAGCAATTTCAGTCTCTCATTTTTATCCCTAATCAGAAGAACTTTTTTTTTTTGTAATCAAGAATTTCACCGCACCCCTCCCCCCTCCCCTCTCCCTTGCTCGGACGGCATCAAACGGTCGGGCTCCTATATCTCGAGAGAGATTAGTATAGGATTTCAACACCATACTTTTCCTTCCCTTTATGAACCAAAAATTTTCAAACGACTCACATAAAAAAACAAAAGGAAAAACTCGTGAAAATAATGGCCTCAGAAGACAAAATGACAAGGAACTGAATAAGGAGAGGAGATTTAAATAAAACACAGACCATCCACCTCATCATCATCATCGCTCCAGAAATTCCTCGTCTGGACTCGCTCGGTGAATCAGGGACAGACCCGGGTCGCTTTCGGAGTAAAATATGCACATCTCCCTCTTTCTTGTCCGCAAACGAGCTCTCCCCATTTCTTGATTTGACTCCCCATCTATATTTTCCTGCATTTACGCTTTGCTTATTCCAATCCCGGAGACGCCACATTGGACCTTCCCGTTCCCCATCGCCTTTACAAAAGCCTCCCCTTTTATTGTCTTCGCCAGATTCAACATCCTTCTTCTCCGATCTCGAGGTCAGCGACGGAGCGAGAGAGAGAGAGAGAGAGAGAGAGAGAGAGATGGGGAGTCTGGGAGCCATTCTGAAGCATCCGGACGATTTCTACCCGCTGCTGAAGCTGAAGATGGCGGCGAGGCATGCCGAGAAGCAGATCCCTCCGCAGCCTCACTGGGCGTTCTGCTACTCCATGCTCCACAAGGTCTCCCGCAGCTTCGGCCTCGTTATCCAGCAGCTCGACACCGAGCTTCGCGACGCGGTGAGCCCGGTTTTCGATTTTGCCGTTATGATGACATGGTCTGTTTCTTCTTTGGGTTTTTGTTCTTTCTGTTTTTTTTTTCGAGGAATTTGGACGATCGTGACGTTATTTACGGTTGATTCGTGTGGGAGCTGTGGATGATGAGTGATTAAGTTGCGGATCAGTGGATTGTGTTCTCTGCTGTGATGGTTTTGTTATGGATGAGTGTGTTCTTGTGCTTTTGTGGAATCGTGACCGTTGACTATGTTCGTGGTGTTTAAGCAATGCCATGATGACTTTGGATGCACTGTCTCTACCTGTTGCTTTTAAAAGGACTATATGCCTGTTGCTATGGAATGGATTGAGTTGTTTTCTGGTTCTTTTTTCTTTTTTCGGAGCCAATGGAAATTTTTCTGTGTGGGGTCAGTGAACATTAACTGCGATCAGGAAATTTGACGAATTTCATTACATTGTAACACTTCTTTGTCTCGCAGAACGGACACTGTTTGGAAAATATTTCCTTGCTTATAAGGCTCACAGAAAATGAACGAATGAAAAATGTTTATATCATTCATGAAAATATGTAGGTATGAAATACTGTTCATAATGAAAATATTCTTTATTGGGTAATTATCTCAAGCGAGACATAGATTATTGTTGATAATGAAAATATGTCTTATTGACTAATTATTTCAAGCAATACAAACGAATAAATTTAGGAAAATGCTTTCCAAACCATTTATTTTCAGGAAGGAGGAGAAATATGAGAGAATCAGTAAAAATTGCTAATTCTAGACTACCTGCCAAGACAGCAGGTACAACAGCTTAGATAAAGCCAAGGGACAATTTGTTCTGCAAAGATGAATTCCGCTTCATTTTTCGGTATATGTTGTGGCTAGTGTCGGGCAGCCTTACTTACTGAGAGGCCCTGAATCAGTTTAATCAGGCATTTTACTAGAGCACCAATGCATGATATTCTTACGAGATGATGATGTTAGGAGGAGTACTCCAAGCATACACATTTCTCTCTCATTTATGTGAGTCCCATTAGAAGTCCGCATAACACATCAGATGGTAGGCATAAGCCAAGGTTTTCATGAATTTGACATTTAGTTGATGGGAGGAAGTTCATCGAGTCCATCCTCCTCCTCCTCCTCCTCCACCTCCTAAGGTTTTTGTGTTTAAGTATTATTGATTCTGAATTCGGAGCCAAATGAAGTATAATTTTTTTCCCTCTCCTTCTTTCTCAGAGAGATTCTGCTGGGAGGATATATCATGTGTTGATGTTTGGAGTCTTTCTTGCCTGGACTGGCCTTTACTCGTATTGTGTGATGGCATGCGTGTGGCACACATGGCACCTGGAAATCCAACAATTCTGATGCACTGTATATATTGACAACTTGGTTATGTAGGAAAGATGACGTGTGTATTCGTGAACAAGCTGCAGGAACTTATGTCTTTCCCTTCTTAGAAATTAGAATATCAGCAGTTGAAGTACATATTACCATCCAACCATTAAAACTAAAAAGTTAAAGAAATCGCTCTAGGTTCTCCTGACATGAACAACATCTGAGTATGATCTTAAATGGAATTGTGTGATATTACTGCTGATGCCAATGCTGTCCTCTTACCTAGATTAATGTGGTTACTTTTTGCTTTTTTTTTTTTTTTTATACTTTCTCCTACAGACTTCTGGTGTCTGCTAATCCAAATGAAAAAATCTGATGAACTGTTAGATTAGAAAATTCAAATGCCGGCGGTAGCCACTCCAAATCCAATGGAATTGTTAGATTAGTTTCTTGTGATGTGTTTATATCTCTTTAACTTTTCTTTTGCATTTTTGCAGGTGTGCATATTCTATTTGGTCCTGCGAGCACTTGATACAGTTGGTTAGTCCCATGACTCTGTATTAGTTCTCTGTCTTGTCTTTGCAAGATTTAGGCTGTTTATGAAATATAGTGCATTTGTCCTGAATTACTGCCATTCCATTTGGGTGACGTTAAACTTTGACGTCCAGTTTACACAATTAATTTCAAGTGTATCTACCCAATTGGCAGCTCTATTTTTTCCCCTCAAACTTCCACGTATCTGAATAAGGAAATGGAGTTCAAGCTACTTTCCTTGTCTGTGTGTTTTTAAAGGCGAAAACCTATGCCTCTTCAAATATCAATATATTCTAAGTATCCTTTCAACTATGAGAAGTTGCAACACTCAATTAATAGCAATTTTTGGTTGGCGAACTGGGCCTGCTATTCTTTGTCTGTCAAAGGCAAACCATAATGTGAACCCATTGGAGTTATCTTTTTATGTTGATAAATTCATGGCAATATTATTGTGTAGGTCAGAGTGTGTTCTTCACATTTATAATTCAGTTTATTTGTCACCACTATCCATGATAAATGGAAGTGCAGCATGCTACGCTCTAGTTGTTAAGGTCAATGCTGATTCATCAGTTGATGAACATGGGCTTATATATATTTAATCAGTTGGATAATCCCTAAAAGTGTCAGTTTCAGGATTAGTCCTTAGTTCCTCTGCCAACTCTCGTCAGTATCCCATTGAATAGCTCTTTCCAGCTCCATAATGACATTGTGACATGATTTTGTGCTGGAACCTTATTTCTTCTAATGTTCCTTATTTCATCTAATGTTCCCTTTCCAGAGGATGACACAAGCATACCTACTGATGTCAAAGTGCCAATCCTGAAAGCTTTTCATCAGCATGTGTATGATAAAGAGTGGCATTTTTCATGTGAGTTAGACATGCTATCCTACTACCTGTTTCTTGCTAGTTGAAGCTTTTGGTGATTACGGTATTTAAAGGCTATGTTCTGTATTGATGCCCTTTCCATATCTTTACATAAAGTCCAGGAAGCATGAGTCAGACGTATTTTAGAAGAAATATGTTTGACCTTCTCTATCAATGGTTTTTTGTCTATATATATGCATGTATATAGTGTAAATAATAGATGTCGTCCACATTTTGCATTAAGAATGGGCTTTGAAGCCACATGGAGATCCTATCTTAAACATTATCTTGTAGCAAATTTACATCTTTGCCAATTTGTTCTTCAAAATCTACGTTGATAGAGGAGTAGAATCCCCTGTGATATATTCTTTGAAATTGACTTGAATTTTGTCCCGTAACACCGCTTTTCGTAGAACAAGAAATATCAACAATACTTCGCATTTATCATATGATTCTACATGAGAACCTTTACAAACATTCTCATCTACTTTTCTTATTCTGTGCAATCTTTCACTAACCTATTAAGAACCAATACTAGAGTAAGATGAATGCCCTCTTGCTATTAGATAGTCTTGTAATAGCATGGCGTAAAAGATTGTCTAATTTATTCCCGATGTCAAGTTGGGAAATCATGTGTTTCCGGCTTTTTGAGATGCCATTGTGCTACTGATTTCCTCCAACTAGCAATTTTTGGCGCATCCAGAACTTGGTTAGAAAGGTGTCTTAAGTTGACTGTTGGTGCCTTGTAGCTATTATTGTAATTATCATATTTTGCTTCTTTAGTTTACAGACAATCTGTGAAGCGTGCTTCAACAGTAATCTGTGTTACCTCATTTAAAGTTGGGCTGGGCTCTGAACTATCAGTCATCCAGGATTTTTAGTGAGTGTACTGACTCGAGTTTTCTGTTATTTTTGTATTAAGGTGGTACAAAGGAGTACAAGGTTCTGATGGACCAATTTCATCATGTTTCAACGGCTTTCCTTGAGCTGGGAAAAGGGTAACTAACTTTTGACTTTCTTTGTAATATTAATGTGAACATCTTTTGTGAGATTGGGATATTCTATTCTTCTACGTGATCATCTTTAGCTGCTCAACTTAATTATGTGTGTTTCCTTTGCCAATATACTTAACCATCATAGTTTCACAAGTGATTCTTGATATCAAGGCGAACTGCTCCTGCTGATTGATATGTTGACTGACTTTCCTTTATAATTTGTGGCTTTTTTTAACTATGTTTGCAGGTACCAAGAGGCAATTGATGAAATTACTAAAAGAATGGGAGCAGGAATGGCAAAATTTATTTGCAAAGAGGTTTGTGATCTGTCATGCGACACTTACAGATATTTTCCAAGACCTTACTGTAATATGTAGCCAAGCTGAAGGAACTCTTACAAAGATTGTAATATTTGGTTGTGCTTGGAGTAGGTCAGTATGTAGCCAGGTGCTTGAGATTTACATGAGGAGAACCCTTACCTCCAATGGAAGAAAATAAAAATCTGTTGATATCTTTTAGTGCCAGTGACCTTTTATTTGTTTAATGTCTGACACAATAGATAGCCCGTCCTGCTGTTTACCATGACCTTGGTGGAGTAAGGATTTGACTTTAGTGCTTTGGTACAACTCCTCAAAGGATTCGCTCGCTTATAGGAAATAATGAACACATCTAGAAGTTCAACATTTGGCCTAAATGACCATTCTTTCCATCTTCCAAAGTCCAGCAGCTTGTGAACTGACTATTGACTTTATTATGCATCTTGTTTGTGGTCACCAATTTGGTTGAATTGGAACAAGTTTGACTAAATACTATAATCATGAGGATTTAAGAGCTGGCAATGTTCTTTTGCACAAAACATTTTAAGGCTAGTTATATAGTCTTGCACCTTCCGGAAGAATTACTTGTAGCGGAGATAAATCTGTTAAATTGGTCATGCTGTTACATATCCTCCAAAGAGTTCTACTAATTGTTTCCTCATTGCAGGTGGAAACAATTGATGATTACGATGAATATTGCCACTATGTGGCAGGACTCGTTGGTTTAGGTCTGTCGAAGCTTTTCCATGCTTCTGGTGCTGAAGATCTGGCATCAGATTCTCTATCCAATTCAATGGGTTTGTTTCTTCAGGTACTTAAAGGACTATGAAGTCTAATGTGCATTACCATATTTTCTTTTATTTGGATTTCTAACATTGCTTTTGAATGTGAATATCAGAAAACAAACATTATTCGAGATTATTTGGAGGATATCAATGAGATTCCAAAGTCACGCATGTTTTGGCCTCGTCAGATTTGGAGTAAATATGTAAACAAGCTCGAGGTATGCCTCTTCAACATGATTCACGAATATTAAGTGCTTATGTAGATTGCTTTAACCCGTTTACCATATGAAGTCGGTTTTTCCATCACCTTGGTTGCAGATGAACTTTTAAGATATTATTCATCTATAGTGTTGTCTACTATATCACATGCACATCCTTATTTTCCTTTTTCGTGATTGGTCCCATCTATATAGGACTTGAAGTATGAGGAGAACTCAGTGAAGGCAGTGCAATGTTTGAATGACATGGTCACAAATGCCTTGACACATGTTGAAGACTGTTTGACATACATGTCTGATTTAAGGGATCCTGCTATATTCCGGTTTTGTGCTATTCCCCAGGTACATGATCATTTCTTCAAGGCAATAATGTTCTTAACTGTGACCAAGAGTTGTTGCCTAATTTCTACTATATATTAAAAGTACTGGAGGTAGTTATTAATCTAAAAATAATTTCCTCCAAAGATTTCCTTTGAAAGTTTTTCTCACAAACATTCTACAAGCGCACTGTCTGCATGATTCTCTCTCTCTCTCTCACCCCCGTCTCTCACACAAGTGTGCACAGACACAAATTGTCCCTTGATCTCTTCTTGCACACACGTGTGTGCATCCTCTACTAGTGTGCATTAGAAAGCGGTTACTTCTGCTTTTGGTTTCACACATTAACTTTGCCAAATTTTTTTACTACAATGAGGTGTCAGCTCTTCATAATCTCAAGACTTCTGTATGCAGCACTTTTGCTTTAATGGTGTTTAATATAGTTATTTTTTTGTCTATGCCATTAATTCATTGATTACCTGGAAGAAGCTTCTTTGCCAACATTTTCTACTTTTTCTAGATAATGGCAATTGGAACATTAGCTTTATGCTACAACAACGTTGAAGTTTTCAGAGGTGTAGTGAAGATGAGGCGAGGTAAGAGCATGATTTGTTGATACTTTCTTTCATCATTGAAAGATTGTAACTATCCTAGACACGATGAAATGACTAGGCATAGAACTTCAATGGCATGAGGCATTCATAAAATAGTTTTACTGGGCCATTAGACTTGAGAAAATAATGTAGCATACTGAAGAATAGATTAAGATGGAAGTATATTAGCCTGTGAGACTATCACCATTGATCAGCTTAAGACTCTCAGAAGCGCCTTGCATTCTTATAATTCATCATTTGCCAGGGCAGTGTCTATCCATGAGCCTTTATACTCTTGTGTATGTTTTGTAGTTAGCTCCTAGATAATGGCTGCTCAGCGATTCCATTTGTCTACCTGTTCTTTTCAGGTCTTACTGCTAAAGTTATTGATCGCACAAAAACAATGGCTGATGTTTATGGTGCTTTCTATGATTTTTCTTGTATGCTGAAATCCAAGGTATGAAAGTCAAAAACTGGAATGCACTTCTTATGTTCTGTACTCTTTCACATATATTCTCTTCATATATATTTTTAGTTATTTCTTCTTGAAAATGAACTAGACCTTATGACCTGCATTAGACTTGATTTATTGGAAAGAAACTGCTTATGTTCCCAATTTGTATGTGTCTGGGTAACATTGGGGAGGCCACCTCTGGACATTGCCAGCAACCAAACAGGCAAGCCTTCCCAATGTCTTAGTGTCATCGGACCAAACCCTGTATCCCTAGGTACTTCTTACTGAGAGGCTTAATCCCCCTATTTAGCTTTAGGCCAGTAGAAAACTGAGTTTGGGGTTGGGTGGGGGTATACTATGAGAACTTCGTGTACACACACACACACACACAGAGGTGATGGTTTAGTGTGTCTGAGCAAGAAAAAAAATGAAACCAAGTTCAGTTGTCCCTGACTAAATTATGCTTTTGGCTCCTGTAGGTTGACAAGAACGATCCTAATGCTACGAAAACATTAAGCAGAATTGAGGCTTCAATGAAGGCTTGCAGTAATTCTGGCCTCATAAACAAAAGGTCTCTCTCTCTCTCTCTCTCTCTCTCTCTCTCTCTCTCTCTCACGGTGGTATAGATACTGATTTGTTCCCTTTACTTAAACAAACTTATTGTGAATTTTGACAGGAAATCTTACATCCTTGCCAGTGAATCCAGATACAGTCCCGTCTTGGTGAGTTTACAACCGTCTATCTTGCATTGTTTGGCTGGTCTGAGGGGGCTGATAGTAATACAAACAAAAGAGAACGAACAATCGCTTATTGTGATCTAAATTTCAGGTTGTCATTTTGCTCATTATACTGGCAATAATTCTGGCTCAACTCCCCGCAAGCAGATCAAGCAACTAGTGTGAGTTCTATCAGCATAATATGCTCGACCTAAGATTGCCACAAACTTCTCTTATCATCGTCCAACAACTTATTATTCCTTTTCATTTTGTGCAGGATGGGCTTTGTGGGAACACCAGCAAGTGATAAGAGATTGGGTTGACGCAGATGCATGTATTGAGGAGTTATGCTTTGATATATATCTTATAACTTGCTCTTTGTAAAAATAGAGAGAATATATCTTACCCTTAACCTTCAAAGAAACGGAAATAAATACGACATATCATTTTTCTGGCATTTTATTTCAGACCTGACTCGCTATATCCACGATCTTTCGCCCCTGACCCCCGGCAAATCCATCTTGAGCTGATATAGGGTCAGATGGTATTTCTTGTGCTATAGAAGCAAATGATGGATAAATAATTTGAAGCGCAAAATACACATGATTATGTATGTGGAACATGATGGATGATGAGATCCTTTTTTTTTCGAGCAATAACCGTTCAAAAACTTCTGAAATACAGCGGTTAATATAATCCTAAAATTTCTTACAATTTGTTAATGGAGTATTTTCAACTAATATTGATAGAGGATTATTGTACAGTGGTTAATATAATCCTAAAATTTCTTACAATTTGTTAATGGAGTATTTTCGACTAAAATTAATCGAGCATTACTAGTCAGCCTATGTCACACTAGGTGGCATTGATGTAGATTATTTTTGCAAATTTTTGAAAATTATGGGAAAAGTTTTCAATTTTTTTCAATGTTTACTTCCCAGGAGGGTCGGCATGGGTCGACAGCGCCCCGCGATGGTCAACAACCCTCACCGGCCCTCCAGAGAAGTGAATAGTGAAAAGAAAAGGAAAGAAATTCATAAAAATCAGAATTCTTTAATAAAATGTTAAAAATCATCCATATCAACATCACTTATATCGTGTATGGTAGTCTGTTATAGTATAAGTGATTTTTAGATGTTATGTAATTGTAAATCGTGAAAATATTTTTTATTAAATAAGACAGTAATTTTCAAATTTTTTGGACAATTTTTCCTTTTATTTCTCATAGATGATGGTTGCAAATGCCCAAAAACGATTTGTCTTCCGGGACATCTGATGGCAGGCGCATTCACACTTTTTTCCCGTGTGTCCATGATCTCGACCATCCAAATATTAAACTGAATCTCCTCTTCTTAGCTTCCAGCATTTGGTAGGAATTTAATGTGATTTCGGTCAATTTTAGACTTACTTCACCCTCTTGCAATTAATTACTAGAGAGTTATATTAGGTGTTTTGACAAACAAACTTTCTATCTTGTGTTAAAACAACTTCTTCAGTGTAGTCCAGATAAAGAACATCTCCGCAAAACTTCGTAATAGTTGCTGCATCTTCGTTACAGTTGACTTTTGGGTAATTAGTCTTCCTGATTATATGGTCACGAGTCCTCTCCTGTCTCTGAAGATCTTATCCAACTCTCTCTCCACCAAATGCTGCTTCAGTCAGTGCGGGGGCTCCACCGCGCCAACCCTCTCCGCCGCCTCCTGTGAGGCAGAGACATCCTCCGTTACCCTCAGCTTCAGCACGACCCTCTCTTATCATCTCAGCGACTCCATTTCTGCGCTTGGAGAGAAGCTCACGTTGCTCGACTCTTGTATCATAAGCATTCGTGTTTTCGACGAGATTTATCAGTTATTGCATGCTTAACCAAGCACAAGTGGCTTGACATATTAGAAGATGATGCGCGTTCCCAGCGAGCCTTACCAAATTACCTTTTTACTTATGAGAAAGGACACGTTGGTCAGCACATTAAAAAAATGCACGTTTAGAACACGATGATTAGACAACATTCTTACATCGGCACTGGTCAAGAACTGATTAAGTCCAGATGCATCTGATGATGTTTAAATAATGGATCATCACCTTCTCAGCCAAAAAATCCCTAATCCCTCCAATCATCTCCACCAATCCTAGGTGGTATAAAATGACATGCTTTTTTTTTTATAGTTTTGGTGACAGCATGTTTTTGCAAAAAGGTTTGCTTTCTTGTTCAGTGAGAAAATCGTGGCAAAAAAAAAAAAAAAACCTGGCAGATGGATCTCGCAACATCCTAATGAAGGTCATGCCTCACAAATAAGTCGAAGAGTTTGTGAATCATGGAGTACATGCTCCACAAAATCATAATCAATCTTTTTTTTTAAAGGTTAAAAACTGACCGAATAAGTTAGAAATTGGAAAATGACGAGTTGTCATATTTCTGTAAAAAGATTAGAGTACATTGACATAAAACAAGTCCTTTTATTTATGCCATCAGCTTATCTAATTTATAACTATTAATTGAAGGAATATATAGCAGTTTTATATTGGTGATATCTATTCATAAACTCCGAGGTGGTGCATGTTGAGAATTGTTTTGGACCAGAAGGTGAGTTTTAATAAGATTTATTGTTGCAAATGTCAAAAAAATTTCTTTTGGTAATTTATCATGAGTGTGGCCACTATAACAGCCACCGTCATCCATCGTGGGTCATGATTTCCAATTCAAAGGAATGGGCAACCTGTCAAAAGTAACCTTACTAGTATGGAAGCACCAACTGACCTCACTTATCTTAATTTTGTTGGAGATATTACTTATTTGGGTTTTGCGATGTTATGAATTACAAGACGTTTCTAACATCCTATCCAATGTACAGTTTTGACTGAAAAAGGAAAAAGTCAACGTATAATTGTTGCGACCTCCCCAAGAAGGTGCTCTATCTAGGGATTGACTAATAGATTATTATGGGTTAAGTCTAACTTGAGCTCTCCCAAACCTATACTAACTCCCGACTCAAGGCTTGAGGCAAATGACTTTCAGTTAAGAGCCGTCATTAGTCTATTTATGATAGGCCGACTCGTGTAAAGTATTCCAAGAATATTTACCTCTACAAACTAGACTAAGGATTCGAAAACTTGATTATGCTAAGTTAGTCTAATGCTCTTTTGGTACATTTTTATTTAAGAAAAATACTTTGCTAGTTTTGATTAATTTTAATTCTTATCCCTCACGTATGAAGTGATATGTGAGTACACAAACATTATTTAACACTCAATAATCAAAACATTAACTAAAATGCTAGGCTAGAGAGCATGAACTTACATCGATAGTAACACAAGCATCTATAGAGTTAGTAGAAAATCATATCATTATCTTAATATGGTTTCTACTAACACGCATTATCAAAAAATGTTTCTTGTTACATTTTCACGTTATATAAATGGAATGCAATGAAATGTAATGCATGTGTTATGCAATTATAATAAAGGGAATTATGCCAAAAATGTTATGCGCATTATTTAAATTATCTTGACATGAAAGGCATATATTAGAATGACCTAACTCTAATGATGTTCAACATGAATATACGACGTCTCCATATAATTAACTTGACATGCACCTTCTAAATGTCATGCGGTTTCATAGACATGAAAAATTATATAATATGAAATTCTAAATTATTTAATCTAGCATGCGATTCCTATACGAGATGTGAGTTTACTCAAATTAAGATGCAAGCTCTTATGTGTCATATGATTATTGAGTAAATATATCTAACATGCAATTGTACATGCTAAGCAAACCTTAATAAACATTACACTATGCAAACTTAAATTATTTAACCTAACATGCAAAGTATGAACTAGCCCCACCCGATTAGGTGTCCTGGTTCGTTATGTGTTTGGCCTTAAGTAAATATATTTAGAACTCTACTGCCACTCAAATATCTAGACTTCAACTTGGGATTAAAATAAAATTGATATCTGAGCGTTGCAATATGTGACGCAAATGCTCCAAATTTTTTTACGTTATCAAAAATCCTAAATTTGCATACCATAACACAAATATCCGTAATTTTTTATGTCAGAAAAGCTCAATTTTATATAAGTGTGACATATATACTTCTTATTTTAGATCCAACAAATGTATATTTATCATACTTGAATAGATTTGAGATTTTTCGTACTAATGCTACAACGAAAAAGTTTAACATTTTTTAAGATATTAAATAGTTTAAGTTTACATAATTTATAGTTTTTTTTTGTAGTATCAATATTGTAAATTATCTCTTTGGCGATTGTCTCTAGTCTCTTCCCCTTTCTCCGAATTTCCGAAATGCGTAACAGCGCGGAGCAACTCGCCCCTGGACCCCCTTTTTTTTTTTTTTCCCCCCCTTCTGTTTTGTGTGTGGGGCTAGGATTGAAGCATTTGTCGTGGAGCGACGCGTCCTTAAAGTCCCCAAATTGCTTTAAATAGCAAAAGCAAGAAAACACTCACTCTCTCCGAGATCCCCGATCAACACGACAGTCTATGAACCCTCCGATGAAAAACCACGTTGGATTTTCCGTGGTCCGATCGCCACGCGCTACGTTGGCGCGTTCGAATATTTGCTTTTAGAAAAGACCGGGGAAAAGAGGGAAACAGAAAAGGCGGGCGCCATCAGCGGGGGCCAAAGCAATCTAGAGAAGGACATATCCGTAAATAAGTTGCAAGTGAGAGGGCAATTTTGTAAAGAAAAGGCGAATCTAAGGAGAACGGGGGCGGCAGTTTCGGGCCTACTTTCGTCGCCGGTTTCCTTTTTGGAATCGATCGAGCTCTCCACTTGGCTGTCCCGTCACTACGCTTTTGACAACGCCCCCTGGAGCATCGAGAAGTTATTAAAAACATCGCCGGGCAATCCCTAATTATTATTCAAAAGATTTTGTTATTTTTTTTATAACCGATTACTTTACCACGAGCTTCTATCAAGAGACTGGGTCTCTATACCTTGAGAGAAGACTAACACGGGATCCCAACACCATTGATCATTCACTGTGAATTTCGAACCCTTAACTTTGACGATGATTGATAAGCTATTAATCAACACAGTTATTCATTATTGAGTATGATTTTTTTTTTTTGGTAACCAAGGTGTCCGGACCAGCTAGTGCGCACCTTGACTATTCCTCGGGGGAGACTAGAACAGCAACCCACTGCCATGACCCCCCACTTAAATCATAGGTGCTTCTTTGGGGAATCGAACTCAAGACCTCAACGAAGTTTAAGTTCGCCCTATTCAGCTGGGTTACCCATGAATGGGTTATGATTTTGTTATTTGGTCGGTACCTAATCAAATAAAGTTAGTTATTTCGATTGCATTGTAATTACAACTAAAGAGCACCTCGACTCAATCGTTGACAAGACTTTATTAGGAAAAAAAACACTAATGACACTAATTGTCATAGTAAATTTCACCTTTTTATCTATTTTCTAAAACT
Organism: Melaleuca alternifolia; assembly: GCA_019926035.1. Taxonomy (NCBI): domain Eukaryota; kingdom Viridiplantae; phylum Streptophyta; class Magnoliopsida; order Myrtales; family Myrtaceae; genus Melaleuca; species Melaleuca alternifolia. The sequence continues at coordinate 1,139,513 of JAGKPW010002221.1, read as the reverse complement.
CTTTTCTTTTTTAACCGTTATTTTCGTCTATAATTGCGTTACCGACTTTTACTTTTTTTATTTAATTGAAGCAAGCTTTGACCTTCTAATTCACGGCACTTGCAATTTTCACAAAATGAGAAACTCGACATGTTTATTCACTTTTTTCTTTGATTTTTTTTAACTCATTTTTAATTCTAACTAGGAAAAGGAATACATTTGGATTTATATAAATTGAAACAAATAAGGCCTACTGTAGTTAATTTTCTTATTGGTAATTAACTAAGTCGCGTTGTTACCACCAACAACTACTCTCACTCCGCTACACCATAGTTTTTTCCTTTGTCCTCTACGGTTATGTGGAGTAACTTTCACTTTAAGGGTGCATGAAAACTAAATTACTAGAAAAATGCTTTTCAAAAGAACCGCTCATATTACTCACTTAAATGAACGAAATTTTTGCACGAAAACATTTAGGCATAAATTATTATCCATAATGAAATATTTTTTATTAATTAACTATTCCAAGGAGATACATGCTATTATATTTAGGAAAACGCTTTTCAAAATCGTTTCTGACGAAACAAACATAGCCTAAATATAAAAAAACTCATAGAAGATTTTTTTATTCATAATTTAAAATTTAACAAGAATGGAAAAGATGAGCTTTTACTTTCATTCATAAGTAAAATCAAATGGCCTTAAAAACTAGGAACTCTTTACTTTCTTATTTTAGCAAAAAACAAATACTCTCTTGCACCCCAGAACATTTGGGCATAAATACATGTCATGTTTTGGTAGAAGTCCTAAATCTTGCATAATAAATGTAATTAAGTCATAAACATTTCCACTAAAGTCCTAAACAATTTTCAAAATATCAAATCAAGTCCTTTCAATAAGCAAAACTTCAAATTGCCTATATGTTAGAATTGCCAAAGTGGTATCCTTAATAAGTTTTATCATTTGTTTGCATTATTTAGTTGATTTTTAGGACTTAATTAAAATTATCAAAAGGTTTATAATCAGATTGTGCTCCGTATGCAAATTTTAGAATTTGTGAGGCAAATCTCTCGAGCCTCTATATTTTTAAGATTGCTTAAGCAATTTGCAATAATTGTTTTTCATCTAAATGAAACTTGAATCATTTTTACTTTTGAGCTTTATTTTAAGTGAAAATCTAAATCCTAACATCTACATTGATAGGTGATGAAGCTTTCTGGATAATTTTATCCTTGATTCTATTCTATTACTATAAACCAAAGAAGCTAATATTGTTTTAAAAAGTTGTTTAGGAGTGCTTTGTAGAATTTCGATACATTCTTTTGTGGAGATAGTTTAGAAGGAACTCATGTTTGAGATTGTCAACATATCTAGTTAAATTTATCTTCACTCATAAAATTAAACTAATCAGTTATGGGCTAACTCAGATATTGATTGCTCTACACCATATCAATTCTCTAATGTGGAATTTCTTTGATATAATTCACACTTGCATTCTAATCATCGCCGCCTCACGTGTGAGCTCAGTCTGAAGTCTACTCCTCCTTAGTCCAAGGATCCATCTACATCAAGATATAAAGTTTGCCATAGGGTCTGTGTTACTTCACCGCAATACCAACTTGCCCGAAAATTGGGTTGGTACAGAATTCATCCTTGAGATATACATTGTGACAATCAAATTTTCATAATGTAGGTGATTTTATTTGGATATAAAGTTAATTATTATTCAGGGAATCTCAATTGAGTCATTATTTGTGTGAGGTGCACAGGACGATTTTCCATAATTGTAATCGCCTAGAGTCCAAGACATTAGAATTAAATTGATAGATATTTACATTTGCGTAGTGAGGTAGATGGCAATAATTATTTCGCCACCGCATTAGTTAAAGAAAGGGACCGGTATGATCAGAATTAGATATTTGGTGATTTTCATGTTTTAACTTTATTGAATTCGATATCGTTCACTATTAATTTTAGTTGGTTCAAAATATTTTTGGGATTTTATCAATGTTTATAATAGACACCGGTATCCCTATTTACATCCTGATTCGCAATATCTTTTGGGTAATTTAATAGAACATCTACGTTGGACACCATAGAGTTGAGCCATTTGTCACTCTTTTATTTGTACCACCCCTCCATTTTTCCACTAGTCATCTTTAACCACATACTCTTAATGACATTGAGCTTAGCTTAGCGGTGATATCATGCCTTACACTATGAATTTTAACATTAAACATTAATGCCTTAATGACTCACCCACCTTACTTGGCCGAAGAAGAGCTTCTTCACTCAAAATATCTCCCTATGGCTAGCGACTTGTACTCTAACTACTCATTTAGTACTACTTAAAGTAATTACATTAGAACACATATCCATCTCCCTCAACACCTAAAGTTTTTAACCCAAAGGGTGTTTATTATGCTAACCTCAGTTAATTCATCTCATCCTTATTATTCTTGTCTAAGCCGTGTAATTGAATCTTGAAGAGCTTTAAAAGTTTCAAAGATAGAAGTCCCCACTTTATCAACTCCATCTTTTTGTCTAAAATCCCTTGAGTAGAAGCAAAAGTCCCAGACTCGTGTTATTGAAGTCTTCATCTCAAACCTTTTCAAGTATTGGCAAGGTGAATTATTGAAAAAAACTACTTTTTACTCATGATTTTTCTCATTTTAAAAACAAGAAATATTGATTTTTAGTTTGTTTATATTATTTGAAAGTGGCTAAAGCTTTAAGTTGTCAATTCTTTTTCAAGATAAGTGAAAACTCTACATGCTAAGTTACATTAATTTACTTAGGTAGTGCTTTTGACTTGGTTGGTTAATGTTAGTTAATTATCATTTTAATTGAATTTTGATGGTAACAGTAAGCAAGTCATGGTAGTAGTGTGTTATGATATTGTAATGCTATATCTTGTTTGGAAGAGTTCTTTTATGCTAACAATATCTTTGATTAATTTTCGTGAAGTGTGGCAATATGTTGGCATTAAAAAAATGTGAAGGTAGTGACGTTGAGCTGAAAATGTTATTTTCATTAATTATGAAATTCCTGCTGCTTATATTTATATTCATCAGCCATTACTAATATTCACCTTATAAGCATTAGCTGTTGTTGATATTCACCTTATAAGCATTAGCTATTAATATTCGACTTAGAAGCACCAACCACTACTGATATTCACCTTATAAGCATCAGCCAATGTTGATATTTACCTCGTATCCACTAGCTACTACTGGCATTCACTTTGTTAGTATCAGCCGCTGCTAATATTCAACTTATATCCACCAGTCGCTACTGATATTCATCTTATATTCATCAGTGATTGCTTATATTCACATTAAAGTCACTAAGCACTACTCATATTCACCTTATAGTCATCGTCTGCTAATCATATTCACCTTATATTCATCAACTGCTAATCATATTCACTTTACATTCACCAGTCGTTGCTTATATTAATTTGTTGAGTATCACTTATTGCTCCTATTCATGTTAAGTATCACCACCTACTATTCCAATCTACTTGTCGAGTATGACCACTTACTGATTATATTCATCTGCTGAGTATATCCATCTACTGCTATATCCACTTGCTGAAGATAACTTACTGTTTATATCCGTTCCTCGAGTCTAAACACATAATACTTATACCTACTTGCTGAGTATGTCCACTTGCTAGTTATATACACTTATTATTTATGACCATTATCTAGTTCAAACCTTTTATTGCAATGTTAGTAGTATAATGAGAAGAAAAGAATAGTATATAGTTGAAGTCCATGTAATTATTTATTACCATTATTTGCATAAGAAATGAACATAAGTAAGCATGTCATTATCTTGTATTTATTGAAAGGCTTAATGAGAAATAAGAGGAGGTAAGTATGTCATCATCATCACCCACGTATGTGATCATAGAAAAAGGCAAGGTGATGATTTGCATGAAAAGATATTCTATGTCGAATGTTGATCATGTGATATTAATGTTGTACGCATGATACCATAAAAATAACTACGGAAAATCATATATTATATAATTCGTCACCTATAACTCATGTCTCATGAGTTGGGATACCCCGAGAGTATTCATGATGATTCAAGAGTTGAGATGCCTCGAGATTGTCCGAGATACCTTAGAGTTGAAATGTCTTACATGTTGGGATGCCTTCAGATTGTTCAAGAATAGAAGAAATAATGAATATGATCTATGTTCATGTGTCTACATCTATTCACTCATAAATTAAGAGATAACAGTCATGCATCATAATATGTTATGTGATCAATTTGCACTTGAGTAAATAATCTCATGTTGTTAAGGGTTTCCATTCAAAATTGATAATACATTTTGTCATGCATTCTTCATACATCATTACTTTGCATCGCATAAGACTGAAATTGTTTTGTACCTTTGGGATTGTCCTAGATGCCTCGGAGTTGAGATGCCCCTTATGTCGGGATGCCCCTAGAGTATTTGGGAGAAGAATAATTAATGAATATGATGCATGTTCATATATATGCATATATGCAGCCATGGTTTAAAAATGTGATAGTCATGCATCATAACATATTATGCCATCCACTTGCACTCGAGTATATAATCTCACATTGGTAAGGGTTTTTGTCAAAATAGTGATAATTCATTTTGTAATGGCTGCGTCTCGGTCTTCCCTGAGAGTTTTTGTGTAATTATGTAGGTGTGAAATGTAGCCTAAGGGCCTTGGGAATTTTTCCGATAATTATAGTAATTTCCCTGTGGAGGTGGAAATTTCTGAAAATTATTTTTGGATTTCCAAAATTAGTTTAATCACATTTTGACCCAAAAAAATACTTAGTTATTTTTGGGGTTTTTTCTGAATTTTTGAGAATTTTCTCTAATTTTATTAATTTTGTTTTAATCATTAATCATTAATTTATTATTTTTTAAGGTTTTCCATCGGATTGAACTCAGGTCCGCGTTGACCTGGCCCAGTTGCACGAGCCTAGTCTCTCTCCCTCTCTCAGGCATTCGATTGAGCCAATCGGCGGACAGTCATCGGGGGAGACAATCGGCGATCGACGACCGGCCAATCGCTAGCCCTTCCTTCTTAGGGCCAAGTTGGAGTGCATTACAGCCAATGGGTGGCCGTCATTTGTCGTCGGCGAGGCCGTTATCCTCCCTGTTCACGGCTCTCCCTTGTTATGGAAACCGTGCGCCGAGCTTCCTTGTGAACGTCGATTCTTGCCACTCTGACCTCCGATTTTACACTTCGTTTTATTCCTCGTGACATCTACTTTCCACTCCAAGCAACCGTTGCCTCCGTCTTTGCCTTTGTTGCCGCCGGAAGCAGCCTGTAGAAGCCTCCCCGGCTCAAGCATACTCTATTTGGGTCGAGAGCTCCATCGCCGGAGATCGAGCAATCCTTCAATCTAGAGCTCTCGCCATTGTTTCCAATCAATTTCTATGTACCCCTTTACCCTAGTTATGGCTTTTGGTGCGACTAATCTGGTCTAGTTTAGGTGATTTCATGATTGAATGTCATTTGCCCCTATTTAGGCCGCTGAAACCTTATATTTGGCCACCTCGCTATTCCAACGATCTACAGGCCACGCTATCGCACCACCAATCGACTGGTGGGCATCTAGTAAGTAGAATCGAACCCTTTGATTCAATTGATTTGGTTTGGATTGGACGAATCGAGGCATGATTTGGTTTTGCCCTAATTGGGTTTGCGATTAACCCGACCTGCCGTTCGCCCTTCTAGGGCCACCTCCCATCTCCAGCCACCTTCTAAAGGTTTGCCAGCCACCCAGTAACACCCAGGGGCGAGCTTGACCTCCGTTGAGCCTTGGGTCACCGTCCAGCAGCCTGTATCAACTCCGACTAGCTCGAATGAAACTCGATTCGGGAATGGGACCCCTCGCCGGCACTGTTCTGCTTGCTGGTTGTCCTTGCCTTCTTGACCTCAGCTCTGGCTAAGCCCCCATGACTGAGAGCCACCTCTGGGAAGCTCAACAGAACAGTGTCGCTGGAAAATTTGCTGCCGCCACGTTGAGTTGAACTGTGCCGTCCCATGACGAACGAACCATGCCTTTGTTATGTGAGATACGCGACCTAGGAACGCACCACAAGTCCTCGTATGCCCAATTTTCCAAGGAAAACACGAAATTAAGTAGTGAGTGGACTTCATATACCTCAATTAGGCATGTCTACCACTTTAATAAAATTATTAGAATTATTTGGATGGCTTGATTGTAGGACTGTGTGGATGGGGCCAATTATGGCCACGGTTACTGTGTCAATGATGTGGTGACTGGATGGATCAATTAGGTGGCCAGTGAGCCCTAATCAATGGTTGGATGTTGATGGAATTCGACAAGAAGTCGATGGGACCGTAATTGGTAGCAGTTGAGCTACGAGAGTGACGATGGTTTAAGGAGGCCAGTTAGGGTTTCACGTCGGTTGTAGATGGCCTTAATTCATTGGTTGCGCATTTTACTTATTTCTCAATTTATTTAATTGTTGTAACTAACCCTAATGCGACAGGCGAACTGGCTTAGTGCCAAATCTCGGTCACTGACTGATTGACTCACAAGTAGATTGGGTGTGAAAGAGAGATTATTGGGGTGAAAGAATATGATTATCGGGAGTAAATAGAGTGTTATCTGAGGGAGCTAGTGATGATGGTTGACCCTAGGGACATGACTAGGGACCATAGGACGATAGTATTCCTAGTTCTAGTATAGGAGATAGACTCATTATGATATTTCAATATCTCACATTACTACCACAAACCCCATTTATGGAGTCGGCTATGGACCTAGAGGAGGAGCCAATCAAGCAGGAGTAGATCAAGCCAGAACCGATGGAGGAGGTAACAGAGGAGGAAGAGCTGATGCAGGAGGTAGAAGTAGTAATATTGAACTTGATCTAAGACCTAGGTGGTGAAGAGTCAGAAGAGCGGGTACAGCCTGAGAAGCCTAAGGATAACGGTTGGATCATAGATGGGTATGTGACTACGTAAGGGGATTTGAACGAGAAGCACGAGACTACTGTTTGGGACTAGAACCCCATATTCTAGCATTGAGTGCCCCATTAGTATTAGGAACGCTATGCAGGAGAAGCTGGAGGCCCCTTAGTTTTCCATATGGGGTATCACGAGCCACCATTAGGAGTTTTTGATTTGTGGAGCCCTGACCTCGAGTTTGGTGATCCTCCATGAGGCAATGTGATTGATCTCTAGGTTATTTGGCTTAGGTTAATCAGTAGGACTAGACCTCCCTTCCTAGTGTGTAGTGTTACCTTCCCCTCCCCTACTACTTTTGAGTGTATAGTCTACGGGATGTAATCTCTTCCTAGGCTTGTTTTGTGATCTTTTGGATCTGGTTGTATATTTTTGTACATGAACTGAGGTTGTAAAGTTTAATGTATATAAGAGAAGGTTAGCAGTGTACGTTACAAGATGGAGGGTTGTGATTTCATTTGTTTACCTCGCTCTCGTTGCATACTACTTTAATAATTAAGAAGGTCAGCGACCTACCTGGGACGTCGCACAGTTATTCCATGGCCAGAAGAGAAGGCGATCAGGGATTGCCGCGTACCCAAAAGCGAGGCGTGACACATTTACTTTTGACATTCATCATACATGGTTATTATGTATTTCATGGACCTAAAAATGTTTTGTACCAAATTGAGTGGTAAGGTGATACTTGTAACGAACCGAGGCCGAATGCTATTTCCGAGCAAGGGATTGATGCCCAGTCATTGTAAGGTGTTTAATGCCCCGAGTATGTCATATGTGCTCTCGCAACTTAACTTGTCACTTTTGTTCTTCTTTATTTAAACACAAGAAGAAGCATACCATACACACACCTAACAACTTACATCGTGAGAAACACCCATTCCATGTACAAGAGCTAGTCTTTCATTACACTAGTTTCATTAGATCACACTCAAAGTTACAAAATTAGTCTATCCTAGGCTATGGGAGGGATTCTAAGCCACTACTCCAAAATTTGACTCGTAAGTGGAGTTGTCTTAGCATAACAGACCTAAGATTGGTTCTTTCCCTTGTTGGAACCCTGGTGGATTGTGGAACTCTTAGGGACCGACGAGATCTCTATAAAAAAGCATGAACCAGCATGTATATTTGTCGAGAACCCAATCATCAAGGCCGAGATGTCCCCATACTGTAGCGTCGTAGCATCGATAGATCACGCTCTTCTCGACATCTGCTACATCATGGCTGACCATCTCTATGGTGATGGGCATCCCCAGCCGCATAGGTACTTCTATATCCATTTTCAACACTTGAAACTATGGAAAACGAGCTTACGCCCAATAAGTAAAATCCTTGGTGTCAAGGTAGGAAAGTCACTTAGGGCTCAACTCGACATGGAAACATGTCAATGATTGATCAATAGAATGCATAAACACATACATGAATTGAAGATTTCAGGCATTCCCCCCGTATTTTCTTAGTGGACTCCCTTTAAATGGAATCCTCACGTTTTACATGATAGGGTTTCGTAACTTCGCCGCATCCCTATGTCACACTACAAGGGTATCTCCATAACCATACAATAGGAACATCGTTGACTCTTAGTGGCAACCTTGTATCCATTAGAGGAGTTATTCCAATCTCCTTAAATAGGGACCTCTCGACTTTGTCACGATAGTCATCAATTCTCATTTGTATTCGTGACCCCATGCAATCTAAGCATGTCACACAAACGCACAAAACATGCCTTTGGGGACTACCAACACGACCCTCATAAAGTTGATCGCTAAGAGAATTTATCCAACTTAGCCTCTTGAAACTTCACTTACCCTCACAAGACAACATGGGTGGCAAGAGGCGAGAGAGAGAGAGAGAGAGAGAGAGAGGGGGTGAGTGAGAGGGAAAGAGAGCAGACTTGGGAGTTTGTTTGTTCAAGAAGTGGCCTTCCCTATTTATGACCTCTATTCTTGACCATCATAATTATCCTCATTAATCAGAGAATCTTTATTAATTATAGATTCAAACTTGGCCTAATGATAATCCAACAACTTCACCATCTAAAGCTTGCATAGCACCTTAGATTGGCTTAAGTGCCATTGAGGGCAAATGATGATTTCAAGCCTTTATTCCCATTGGTCTAAATGTTTGGTTCATTTAAGAAACTAAGAATTAGATAGGATATGCTTAGGATTTTGCCAAGATATCCTAGGCACAAATAGCCCAATGTTATGTTCTTGCTTGGCAAAGAGAGTGTGACACTTGCATTAAATATTTAAATTTGGCCATCATGAATTTTGGATCATATTAATTAATACTTAAATTTGATCATCATGGATTTTGGATCACATTAATTAATACCTACATCCAAGTAGTCTAAAACTTGGCTAAGACAAAGTGGCCTTTCATTTCAAGCCAAATATCCTCAAGGTCCAAGTTATAGGGTGATGAGTTGGGCTTAGTGCATAAATATTACAATTAATACAGTTAATGCTTAGGGTCATTTAGCACATATGGTTGGACTCAACTTTGCCAATTAGAATGCGAGTATCCAATTGGACTAGGAAAGTTAATGGCCAAGGCAATCTGGTCGACATGTGGCTGGACGGTGGCTAGTAGGGTGGTTAGGCATGATTGAGTTGTCGCTAAGCACAATCGGGTGCATAGCTGGCTCTATTGATCTATGGCATGGTGTCACCATTCGAGGACCAGTTTGGCCACTCCTGGCACCATGAATAGCCATTTGGCGATTAAGCATGGTCGCTTCATGGCTATTCGGGGTCGGGCATAGGACTGGAGATGGTTTGGTGTGACCAATTTATGGCCAGTTCATGGCCCATTTGTGATCGGTGTGTGGCCAATGTATGGCAGATGAATCAGTGCATAGTGGTTTATGGATTTTTTATGGTTCGGTGAATCGTGCCTCATGACCTTTGGACATATCGTACATGATTGTCCACCAATCCTCAAATGGATCGATAGATTGATGCATGGTACGGTCCAATATCAATCCATGGTCGGTCCATGGATAGGTTGCCTGATCCATGGCCAATTCATGGGACGGTCCAATCGATCTAAGGTCGATCTTCCCCGATCCTTATTGATGCACGACCAATCCCCGATCCGTCCTTGTCGATCCACCACCAATCCTTGGTTAGTCCTCACCGATTCATGACTGATCTCCAATCGATTCAAATCATCCCATGGCCAATCCTTGCGATCAATTCAAGTGATTCTACGATCAATCTACTTAATTCATTTGAGTGGTTTCGCGGCTCATCCCTATGACTGTATGGGCAATCCCGCAGTTCGACTACTCCATTGATCCATGTGATCCCCTAGCCACTCCTTATGGTCGCTATGGAATTCTCTATTCTCGATCCACATGGTCGATCTGGCTCACCCTACGGCCAATCCTTGCAACCTTTGCAAGCAATCCGTGCCAATTCACCGAACTGATTAAGGTAAACATTTTCAGAATGTTACAATATCCTTCTTTAAACTTAGAAAATTTCATTACTAGGCTTTAGTTCTCTTCCTTCTTCTTTTTTTTTTTAGATATATAGGATGGATCGTCCACCGCCTTTTTTTTTAGGTCCCATGTAGTATGAGTATGTTTATGAAAACTCATACACGAGTAAGCAGTTGTATATACTAAGTGTAGTTCCACGGCATGAATTGACGTTAAATTTCTAGAGTAGATTCCCCAACAATCTGTTGCTTGGTACAAGAAAATCAAGGATAAGTTGGTTGGACCATTGAGAGGTTTTGATGGCAATGGCGACGAGTCGATTAGCAAGGTTGTCAACCCATAATAGGATCCACAGTAGAAAGCTTGACTTTCGTATAGATAGGCGGGCTTAGGAGTATAGCATGACAGTACGTGACCCTAACCTCTTCTCAGGACTCTTGTAGTTTGTGTTTTGAATTGGGATATTGTTTTGAAAATGTAATACTAATGTCAACTAATGTAAATATAAAGAGGTGTATCTATAATTTTTTTAACTTGTACAATTTTGTATATGTGATATTGCGAATGTTTTATTATGCTTCCACATGTTAAAGATATTAGAAATTGATATTGGAAACGACACGTATATCACGTGACATTCCGAGGCATCAAATTCACTAAACACCATAACAAATTGGAGGCTCACTACTCCATTGTCCGCTCTAATACCAATTATTGGAAGTGCATGGCAGAAGTTTAATATATTTGTTTGGAAAAATTGCCAAAATGTGACTCAAATTTGAAATCTCAACATGTTTAATTAGACTGATTTCTACTCAAAAACTTAAGCTAATGAGTTATGGGCAAACTATTACATATTAACTGGTTTAAACATACTAAGTCTCTGATATTGGACTTTTTAAGCATAACTAACACATGTATCCTAACAATTAATTTGAAAAGCACAATAATATTTGAAACTATTGTTCAAGTATAGTGATAATAGCTAACATGCAACAGCATTTACCATCACTATTTTGCGAAGAGGATCTAAATGTTGTAGTGTAAAAAGAATAGGGCACAATAATCAAAATGATAAAAAGAAAAAAGGAACAGTGGAGCCCATTCTTGAGAGTACAATGTTTAAAGTTATGATTTCTAATAGCATTTAAAAATCCTTAGCCTTACTTTTTTTAAGCTAAGAACAGAGTTAATATGCTTTGATATTTGGTGTCAACTAAAAAAGCCTAGGATCATCTGAACATATAGTTATTTATGATCTTCTTAATAGCAAACAAGGATAGGGAGGTAATTTTCATAGCTCTGGAGGGAACAATTTTGATAGAATGGTATTAATATGTACTCAATGATCATTTAAGAGCCTCAAATGTTGATTTTTCAAAACTTGTAGCCATGTTTCAATTATTTCTTTTCATTTCAAGCATATGAACTTTTAGCAATTGTATTTTCACTGTACACAAACTATCACGTTCGTAGCGTGTTTGTGATCAGGTTGAATAGAAAATAATTGAATGTGGCTGATCTAAAGTATTTGTGGGAGATAGACTTTGATACACGCCTTAGGGAGAAAATTGCACTAATGATAATGTGGTATGGGAAGCCACCAACAGGAGATATTGGTGAAGTCCATACGTCCCAGTGAATGAAGTCCAATATACGATTAGGATCAATTTATTGCGCAGAAAGTGAATAATGAATGGAAATATGAAAATATTTAGATATAAATTGGTATCCTAGTGGACAATTATTTCAAGTGCTAACAACAATCATCTTGAGGAAAATATTTTATTCATTTCTTTAAATAAATGGAGCCTGAAGAAAGAGGAGCTATTCTATAATTAGTGCATGGTTTTTAGAAATTAAACAGGAGGCACTACAACTTGAGATCCCCAAAGGACTTTATTACAAATTTGACCACCCTTATGACCGAGAGAAGGGTCCCATGTATAGAGAGAAGGTACGTATCAAGATACCACGAAGCATAAAAGTAGTCATTTATAAAAGTGCAGCAAATTGATATGTGATATCAAGACCTCGACGTATGTACGTGCATGACTTGTTCATGATGAAAGGGGGTGTTGAATAGCATCCAGAGAATCGGCACTCCTTGAAGCTTCTTACAATAGGCATCAATTGAGATAGATAGGCCATTTGAAATGATTATGCAAGTTCCTGCCCTGTTCAACATGATTACGTATATCTAATTTTTGTGGCAAGACAAAAGATGGGACCAAGACAGATATAATTGTTCATGTCAAGCCTTCCCTGAACATAATCAGTGATATGTGCGGCCAAAAGATTTAGAGTAGGCATAGGAAATGACGAAGAGGAGCTGTTGGTCATGATGCATTCTAGTGTAGAAAATTAAAAGAAAGTTCTAAATTTATTACACTAGCCATAAACATTATAATTGTGCTAGTGAGTCATAAACCTTTTCACGTTTTGTTAATGAGGTCGATCCAACTAATTTTGGCTAAAAGTCACTAACATCAATGCCGACCATTCTACATAGCATAACTAGCACTCCCATAGCATAGCCAATACTGACTTAGATAAAACTTTAATTTTTTTAAATTTTCAAAAAGAAAATCAAAATGTGTATTTTTTTCCTTCTTTTTTCATACTTTCCTTTTTCTTTTCTTTTCCTAAGCCTTGGCCGGCAAGGGTGGTGTTGCCCTTGACCCCTGCTTATAAGGGCAGTATCATGTAGGATGTCGACATTCATGTAAACGATTTTCAGTCAAAATTTGCTGGATGGCTCGATTGACAAAACGTGAAAAGTTTTATGCCTCAATTGGTATAATTAATGTATGTTGAGGACTCGGTTATTAAAAATGCAATAAGCTTAGAATTTTTTTTTAAATAAAATTCCCTGCGTTCTAGTGGTATCAGAAAAAGAGTGGCACCAGACGTTAGAAGATGCGCGAGGTAAAAGAACCAACTCCATGGGTAGGGAATAGGGAAGAAGAAAGACCAATGAAAACCCTGGCAGATCACGCCCGCAATAATGCCGGTTACCATCTAAATAAACTGAATGCCTCATATTTGTGAGTCAATTTGATTAACTTACGTGGTGTGGTTTTTTTTTTTTTTTTTGGTCGTCGGAATATGCTGTGTGGGTTACGTACAAAGAACAAGACCGCATCAAAACATGCCATACTGACAATTAGCTAAAAAAAGATAATTATTCCTCCTCCCAATATGGTATGCATGAATAAGATTCTTTCTATCCTCAAAATATAAAAGAGCAAGATGAAAAAGAGGAAACAACCCCTATTTGGCGGTGTTCGAAAAGGAAAGGGGAAAGGAAAACGGAGGACAAGTAGGAAACGCCCATGGGAGGTCGCTCATCAATGACGACAACCACGACAATTGGATTATCTCAATGTTTTTCTCTCTTCACTGAGACCCTCTCTCCCTTTTGTGTCATATGCATGCGCGCGTTTGAGAGCAGGGGAGGGGGCTCATGCATGATTTGAGGGCCCATGCGACAAGTTGTGGTGGTCCCTGTGCCTTGGCGACCACCAAATGTTGGTTGATTTTTTTTCTCTGGATCGGGATTGTTATATCATCATGCTCTCTCTCTCTCTCTCTCTCTCTCTCTCTCTCTCTCTTATTCTTCCTGTGCGATTTATGCATTGAAGCTTGCCGACCTCTAAGGTGGAAAAACCTAGATTTATAGTCTCTATCAGAGATTTCAGCCGGTTGATGAGATAAGGACCACATCTTTTGCATAGTGCTCAAAAGGGTCACCAATTGTTGATATTTTTCTATGAGATACTTTCGCTCAATCCTCCAAGGTTGAGCAAATCTTGTATCTAGCGTCTCAAGATGACTGAGGTCTCAACAAGATATGAGGGCCTTTATTCGATCTTGCCTCTCAAAACCCATTGTTATCTTGCATCAAGAAAAGCGGGAAAAATTGCTAAAAAAGTCATTAACATATTGTATTGATATCAATTCAATTCAAAACCTTTCAATTGGATCAATGTAGTTATAAATATTTTGACATTTTATCAATCAGAAACATATTACATTGGTATCAATTTAGTTTAAAAGTTTCCAATTTAACCAATTTAATCACAAATATTTTCATATTTTACTAATTAAATTTATCTAGCTAATTTTTGAAAGAAAATTATTGACATGGACACCCACTATCTTAAATGACATGGTTGACATTGAGGTTGACCTTCTTTTTATATATATAAATTTTTAATTTTTAATTTTTCCTTTAATTTTTCTTTTTTTCCCATGGTCGACATTGGCTTTGCCTAGGCAAGGGTCACCCTTGCTCCCTGCAGCCTAGGGGTCAGCCTCAATGGGTGGCGATAGAGTAAGGGTGAGGCTTGGGGAGCCTTGACCTAGCCTAGGCAAGGACCAGCCTGACCACATCTGGTGAGGGCCCCCTCACCAGCCATGGCTTATGTCAGCCATTAGTAGAATGATAAGGAAAATAAAAATAAATACGGTGTAAGACTATCGGTAGCAACGTCTAGGGGTGAGCAATGGTCTAGGGTCAACTTTGGACCGGCCCGTCGGGTTCATAAGACGAATGGGTCGGTCCTCGGTCCTCGGTCCTGAAATCTTTAACCCGGTACTGTACGAGTGTCCTTGGTCAAAGAGTTTGGGTTGGTCCAACCCGACATATACATAGTATATAAAATCTACCCTTTTGACTTGCATCCTCTTGGTTGAATGTCGTTGAATGTGATTGAACATATTCCAAGTCTTGCATATCTAGTGTGATTGTCTCCCTCTTCTTTTTGGCAATGGGAGTAGGAAACAAAATCTCTAATTTCCAATTTGAGGGAAAAAAATCCAGTTGTGGACTTTAAGATCAAGCTTTTAACTATTGGAGGCAAGAGATTGAAGCTTACAATGTGGGATACTAGTACTGCCAACATATTATCTCTTTTCTGACTGATTTTCAGTTGGATTACGGTTTCTAATCTATCTTAATTCTATTTTTAGCGTTGGTCTCTTTTCTGTGCGAACCTTTCCTTATCCTTCTCACTTGAGAATCGATATCATAGGTCACTAGGCATAACTATCCTCGCCATTTTTTATTGGTTGTTATTGCTTGCCTTGTTGCTCTTTGTCAGCCTTGCGCCTTGCTTGCCGCCCTTCGTGACTCTAATTGGAGGGTATGTGGTAAATAATTTAGCTATTTCGGGTTGACCCTAGGACCGGATCGGACCGATAGGGTCGTTTCGGTTCTCAGTCCCAAGCTCAACGAGTGGGTCCACAGTCCAAAAAATTGAGGACTAACACTATGCGAGTTGGTCCGAGAGTTGTGTACTGGACCGACCCAACTTAGACCATGATCACCCCTAGCAACGTCAACAATTTCCGTCCTAAATTAACCGGACGGATTTAAATGAAAAAATGTGAAAAGATTAACGATTAATTGGGTTAGATTAAGATATTTAGAACTAAATTGATTTTAAATGTAATATTTTAACGATTTTTTCAGTACTTTTTTCCAGAATAGTGTGGGGTCTTGGGTTTAGAATCTATTCGATGCTACTACTTGAGGTTACGCCTCGAGAAACTTGTTACAAATTTTTTCGGGGAGAATAACTTATCTTTGATTAGATTTGGGGAAGTGGATTTTGTTTTCCAAGTAAAAGTCTGGCTCAAAATACCATCCAAACTCTACAGGAAGTGGGAAATTATTGGAGATTTGATGCAATGTGTTTTGTTGTCATTTTGCTATTTAACGTAAGAATAATTAAAAAAGTATTTAGTGAATAAGACAGCACACTTTTATTTACATTTACATTATTATATAGGGGTGAGCATTCGGTCCAGTTTAACTCAAGAACCAAATCATCGGACTGAATTAGATAGTTCAAGACCATATTTCATGAGTGCCGCACCAGTTCCCGATTCAAAACCCTGACCAAAGCTGGACTGACCCCTACATTTCTCTTTTTTAGCTCCTGCTATTCACCAACGTTAAGCGTAAGTTTCATATGCATTCCATGAAGCTCCACGGCTTACTTTTCTTGAAGCTTATAGCTATGTTGCATAAAACAACATGACATGTAGTTGTGCATAATGTTGCGACAGAACAAGTACTAATTACAAACTTGCAAATGAAGGGTGATAATACGCTATTCACATGGAGTAAAAAAAATTCATTGTTGTGGATTATTTCGTTGAATAGTAATATGTTAATGAAATCTGTTGTCCAGTTCTCTTGGTACACTCAGTGAATTCTCTAGGCTGGTTCAGATTCTCAATCTTTGCCAACAGAGTGAATTTTATTTACCTTCTTACCATTCTTGCCTGAAAAGACTGTATCAGGAGGAGAATTGGGTCATGTTAACTTTTGAGCATCTTTGGTTATGATGTATGTGAGGTATTATTTATAAGTTGCAATATCCTTAAACAAAAAGAGAGAGAACCAAAAAGTAAACTGGTTGATTCCCCAGGTCGGATCGGCAAAGCTTGCTAGGTCAACGAAACTGATTCTCAATTCCAGAAAGTAAAATTGAAGTTTGGAACCATTCATCCTAAAATCGGTCACCTCTATTTCTGTGTTACAGGATTTTGCAATTTTTCTATTGGTCAGGTAACGACGTCTAGCTCGACCCAATGTGATTTTCCTGGTGTTTTCGGTTTGGACATGTTGCAGTGGACCGAGAAACGAGTGGTCAAACAAGTTGTCTTTGTCGAGTGAAAACGAAAACTAGATGGTTCGATCCCGGCTGGATGGTCCGAATCAGTCCAGGCACGAAACTCCCCTCCCTCCGCCAGCATCAGGAACTTTTTTGGAACAGTCAAACTTCCCTAATGACCCGCCAAATTCAACCCCTCGTTCTTGAAATTTCTCCCGAAACACACGTCTTCCTAATTGACTGCATACCAGAGATTCATCGGGCCGTAAAAGCTCTTCTACAGAGAAAACCCAAAAAGTGAAGAAAAAAAAAATAGAAGAATAAAATAAGATACAGATAAAAAAAAAAAAAACCATCTATTTCCACCACCTGTTTCGCCCCCATTTCAGTGCGCTCTCTCTGACCAACTCCTCGTTCCTATCCACGGCCGATCTCCCACTCCTTCAACACGCGCTTTTTCCCCTCCTTGTTTACTCAGGTACAGAGCGGATAATCAACTCGTTTCGGAGTGAATTGGTTTCTGGATTTCGTCGAACTGCTGTTAGTTTGTGAAGGTTTGATTCGGTGGGGGGATAAATTATACAGAGAGAAAGAAGAATGGAGTCCTCGTCCATGGTGGAAAGAGCCCTCAAGTCCAGCTTCCGCAGCAAGGCGGAGGAGGGCCAACTCGTGGCGGTTGAGGACTTGCTCGGTCTCGGCGGAGTGTCCTTGGTCGCCTGCAACGACGATTTCGTCGTCGACGACTTGTTCGACTTCTCTAATGACGATGGAGAGGTTGGAGAAGAAGAAGGTGAGGACGACGATGGAGATGTTGAAGAAGAAGATGAAGAAGAAGAAGGTGAGGCCGAAGAAGGGGCGGAAGCGAAGGACTCTCTCTCTGTTTCTTCGCAAGATGGCGACGAGGATTGCTTCAATCTCAGTTCCTCTCCTTCGGCCTCCGGCGACCCTATTTTCAGCAGTGAATTGACTCTTCCGGTAACGGATATTTTCTTTGCTTTATCTATCAAAATAACTAATTTTTTGTAATTTCCTTTAACATTTATTTTTTGTGAAGCTTTTCCTGCTCAATTTTTTTTTTCTTTGTCAGTTTACGATATGTTGATTAGAAAAATTACATCCCCGCCCTTGTGAATTGTAATCATGTGAGCATCTATTGAAATAATTGAGGTGCAATATTTAAATTAGGAAAAAAATGATGATTCTATCGAGTTTTATTCGATTTCCTAAATGGTTTTTTTTTTTTTTGCAATAGCAAATTAATGTTAATAATATAATTTCTTTTTTGCCACGATTCATTAATGGTACTTTTGTTTTCGGTAGTCCTTATATTATAATGCTGTTGTCCAGGACGATGATATAGCAGAGCTTGAATGGTTGTCTCAATTTGTGGAAGATAATTCCCTGCCGGAATTCCCGACTTGTTCCCTCACCGGAAAATGGACAGGAGAAAGCAGTGACAAGAACCGGTCTGAACCGGAACCGAATCCGGCTTTCATAAGACCGCCCTGTTTTCCTTCACCGGTCCCAGTCAAGACCCGGACCAAACGGACCCGGCCTGCGAGGAAAGACCAACCCCCGTCCTCCGAGTCATCTTCCACATCTTCGTGCTCTTCGGAGGACTCGTCCAGCTCGTGCCTTTCTTTCACGAGCGTGCTCACCCGCATGGAATTTGGGAGCAGCCGAAGCGAACCGGAGAAGAAGAAGAAGGTGAAGAAGATGAGGGGACCGCCGGTTCATGCCGGCCCGGTTCAGTTTCAGAGGCGTTGCAGCCATTGCCAGGTGCAGAAGACCCCGCAGTGGCGAGCCGGCCCTTTGGGCCCGAAGACGCTCTGCAACGCATGTGGGGTCCGGTACAAGTCGGGCCGGCTCTACCCCGAATATAGACCGGCTTGTAGCCCGACGTTCTCAGTCGAAGCTCACTCAAACAGTCACCGGAAAGTGTTGGAGATGAGGAAGAGGAAGGACATGGGCGGGAGTGAAATTGAAGGAGGCGGTTTTAAGTTGAACCGGATGGTGACCAGTTTTTGAAGGGTCTGTCAGTTTAGGAGAAGAGGTCACTCGACCCGGTTCATTGAGGTTTCTCTTTTTTCCGCTTCAGCATCACCTCTCTCTCTCTCTCTCTCTCTCTTCTGGGGTTAGCCACTAGCTGTTACTTACTATTAGCCTAGGTTAGATTATTCAGAGCGTAGAAGGTTTGATCTGTGTGGTGCTGAACTAGTATCTAATTTAGGTGAAACGTTAGAATGATTATGAGACTTTGATATGATTTGAGTCTGTTTTTTTCGAAAATTAATGTTGGAGCGTACATCGGAACTTACCTCGCATGGTGAATCGAGAAATATATGATTATTAGGTGGATTCCTTTGAGAATTTTGGTCCAAAATGATATCAGTCAATGGAATTTTCTATCTAGTAGAAGCTTCGTTTCATATTTGACGTGTATGATTTTAGTGATTGGCGCCTCTTAAAGTCTAAGTCTAATTCAAATTACTGTTTCAACCAATATCACAAGATGTTGAAATGTTCAAACGGTCTGGGCGGCTTCTTATAGGGACGTTGAAAACCCAAATCCAAAAAATAAGACGAAGAGAAGAAATTGTGTGGTGTGCGATCTTGCCATTTGACAGGGTCAAGCTAACAAAACAATATCTAGATTATTTTATTGACCTGGCTGATATCTGATTGCATGCTTGTCTGTGTCATGCTTTATTGCTGGATTATATATATATATATATATATATATATATATATATATATATATATTTGTGCGCGCGCAATGGTGATATGAAAAATAAACATACAACTTTGGAAACTCGAGTAATACTCGTTAAATGCAGCATACTAGAAATGCAATAAGAGAGATTTTTTTTAAAAAAAATTTTTCGATCATTAACTTAGAAAAATATACTATTTTTACAAGAATAATATTAGCTTTCTTTTATAAATCATAACACTAGAGAATAAATCTTAAAATCCTAATATTATCGTTCTCAACATGGATATTTACTAAAGCCATAAATTATAGAGAAACATGCACTAATAGTCTCTTTGTTTTTTAGAATTACCCAACGACATTTTAAAAATTGTTGACCAATTGAGCTCGTGAGTCGTAAAACAGATTTCGTTTACACCGGGCATTTCATTTAGAACGGAAAAACTAACGTGACTATTAGGCTACCGGTAATGTTGTGTTGGCATCTTATATGGCATCCCAAGTGGCATCTATTGCGATAAAAAAGCCAAAACAATATAAAATGAAATGAATAAGTTGCAAAAATTTCTCAAACGGGATTGATATTGATGATTATCTCTTGTCAAACGTACACAAATCTATATAGATACCATAAAAAACGAAGAGTCAAACATCAATGCCCCACTATGCAGCATATCACTTTCAATGCCCTAAACAAGATCATCGTTATCAAGACACCGTCAACTTGGCATGATAAAGAGGGGGAAATTTGACGGTTCTTGTATGTGAAACTCTATAATTATATTCATATTTGACTTAGTTCGACAAATTATTAGCATACACGTCGGATCAAACAATATTTATCTTAAATTCATGGTTTGAGAAATTAGTCTAGAAGAATGGGAAAATTATCACTTTGCCCCATTACTGGGAAAATTATCAGTTTGCACCTCATAAACTAATTTCTTTCTCAAATTCACCCCCATCAACTAAACCCGATTGACCTAAATCACTTACCGCGTTGCCAACTAGACATTGGCACTTGGATCAATACGTAGCTTTCATCCGTTTTGGACCATGTCTTGCTCATTAACAAAGTATGTATGTTTCAAAAGATGTTAAGTGATTGAAGAGTGGATTTGACAAATCTAAGTCCGAGTATAGAGTAAATTCAATTTTCTATCCACTCCGGGAGACGAATGGACATTTTCCTAGGTTCTTGTGCATATGATTCAAGTCAACTTCTCTACTTTCTCGAAAGAAAGAGAAAAGAAGAGGAGAGAGGAGGAGGAAGGAAAGAGAGGGGAGGGCTTAGTTGAGGAAACCTAATTCCTTTTCAGTGAAGCGTTGTAATGCATGCTTCTACGATCATATACACATGTTAATTACTTAGCCTGCGCTTTTCGGGGCTTGTGTTATCATTGCATATTTTTTTTTTCAATTGTTTACAACAACATTATTATGATGTATGATGTGAGAAAAGATAGAACTTTTTAAATGTTTATATTCAGTTTTAATTAGAAAATATGATAATCTAAGGAGATGTAAGATTAATATGAGGCAGAAAAGATATCGTACTATTGTTCTTCTTGAGCATGGAATGCGTAAACAGAAACAGGAAGTGATATTTTTAGCATAAAATTTGGAAGTTGCGTTTGAACCAGGTTCATTTATAAATCAAAAGTGAAAAAATGCACTTTGTTTCAAATAAGAAGCAATATAAATTCATTTTTTTACTAGGAATTATTGCAAATTTAAGATAAAAATTTATTTTTTATAATATTGAAAGAAAAAGTAGTTATTTGCTCTCTTTAATTTCATCATGATGAGAAGAAGCAAATTTAACAAATTTTTTGTCAACTAGCAATAATTTTAATAAGATTTTATATATTTCTCAAATTGAGTGAAGTTATCTAGCTAATAAAATAGGGTATGAAGTGGAGACGTTTTCTTAAGTCAAAAGTCTAGAGTAAATTTTGTCTTAAAGAGTCTAAAGTTGCCTACGTAATTTCAAATAAGGGCCTCAACTCACTAGTCAACCAAATTTTCGCTTAGTGGCTTATTTCGGCAATTAAAGCATAGACAATTTCGTCCAAAAGTTGTAATTAGGTAGAAAAAAAGGATAAATCTTAAGAACGAAATATCCCAAATTAAATTCTAGGGTTCTTCATCAATTTTCTTCATTTCCAATATTACTCTTCCATTGTCTGTGCTTGTTCTCCCAACCAAATCAAATATAAGCTTCACTTTTTGTAGAACATTTATGACCCAAAACTCTCAGTCTCTCACCTCCTCCTTCATTCTTCTCTCTTTGCCTTTCTCTCACATATACAAACATACTTTCATTTATTTTGAGAAGCAATTGAGCGAGAGGACAAAATAAAGCAAATTAGAGGACGTTGAATTTTAATGGAATTAACACTCCTTTAGTGCTCCGTGATGGAGTCATCAATTACAAAAAAAAAATTAAATAAACAAAAAAACACTCCTCTAGTGCTTCTTCAAGGTGGCACCCAACACGTTTTTTAGTGAAACTAACTGCACTAAATAAATTGTTCAATTCAAGATGCTTCAAAGTGCAAAAGAATTCTTCAAAAGGAGATCTCATAAAAAAAATAATTGGTTTTCGTTCACTTTGTTTAGTAAGCAAATTACTTAATTCAAGTTATAAAATGAATTGGTTCAAAACAAACACGAAAAATCAATTTAACTTCTAATGCAATTCTATTATAAAGCCCAGTGTCAAACACACTCTTCTTTGGATACAAAGGGCTTAATTTTTTGAAGGACGATTCAAGTTAGAAAAACATGATTGCTCCATTGGATCAAAACGAATTTTTTTGGGACAAAATACAATCTGGGATCTTTTTGATTTGGTTGGAAGAAAACTCTATTTTGAGAATTCAAAGCGGAGCGGAGAGGATTCTCTCTGATTTAGTTGGGAGAAACATATATAGTTTGAACTAGCGTTGAGAATTGAAGTTCTACATGAAAAAGAAAGAAAATCCACAAAAAAAAAATCTTAAAATTCAATTTTGGATCTTTAATTATTAGGATTTACTCCTTTTTTCAATTAAAATTTTTTGGACGAAATTGCCCATGCTTTAACCACCGGAATAAGTCTGCTAGCAAAAATTTGGCTGACTAGTGAGTTGGGGCCCTTATTTGAGACTAAGTAGACAACTTTAGATTTTTATTTGAGACAAATACTATTGAATTGAGAAAACACCTCAACTTCAAGCCCTTATTTAAGATTTTTCCTTCTTTTAATGCACCCAATTAAATTAACTTGAATAAAAGAAGTTATGCTTTTACTGTCGATAGTTTAATTATTAAAATATATATCTAAAGTGCAATTTATTCGGTTCTGTTCTAAGCTATGCTTGAAATTGTTGATAAATATCTTGATAATAAGATATATGTTTACTTTTCAATTTTTTCCATCTTAATTTTCTTAGATGTTTCTTTTTAAATATTTAATTGATTTGATGGGAATCCAAGCTTGTGGGCGTATCTGTCCTTTTTATATTCCACTTGAATATACTTCCTTTGCAATGGTTTTGTCTAAGGCTTTTCAAATTACAGTTGACTCTCACCGGTGCGATAGTTCCCTCTTTCTCATACACACTATTCTATTTATTGAAAGAAGTGGTTCTAAAGCGATGTATTTCTTGATAATCTTAAACTGAGGCGTAGGTGTTACTCCTCTTGATTGATTGAGTGAGGAAGACAAGCATGCTTCCTACTTGGATAAAATCTTTAGGCTTGCTTGCCTGCTTGAAGTTAGTATGTGTTGACAAACTATGATTGGTACCTAAACTTTATGGAAGGTTCCCATTGTATCTTGTGGTAGGTTGCGTTGGGTAGCAATTCACCTACCGAGTACCAAAGAATTGTTGACAACGGAAATTTCGCAGCCACACAACTTTTTGGCTCTAAATTACAGAGAATTTTATCTTAAATGTGCAGAAGATCCGATAATTGGTTTAGAGATTTCAAAATGGTATAGAGACTGCACCACACTCTCAGGAATGATTGCCTACTTTTTTATCCTTTACGATGTGGGAAAGATGATAATTGCACTAGAAAAACCGTGAGGTGAATCATGAAGTGATACATATTAGGCTAGGTTAACCTAGATAAATGACGATCTCCAACTTAAACTCACCAACTTTAGGAAGTTGGGAGAGTGGAGTTGAGAGGGAAACGGTTTAATATGGTAAGGATGCTACTACAATTCAAAAGTCGACCCACGTATTGTTCAATCTCCTCTTGGTCATGGTAGAGAGTTTTCCTCTAATTCTAGGGCCAGGGATATAGGATTGATCGGACACTCTAAAATTGAACCTTTGCAACCATCTTTTGAAAAGTACCTTCAAAGGAAGTATCTTCCTTAAAAAATTCATTTGTAGGAATACTTTTTAAAAGTTCAGAATCACCACTAGCCATCAAAATCATCTTGAACGTAAATCAAGGGTCAGTAAGCCTAAATCCAGACAACTAGTCTATGTGAACTAGGAATTTTGTGATCGAGGATTTAGTTAGCTAGGCCACCTTAGTGATCAGCGATTGGTACCGTGCTGCTCGTTTAGGCTCTATGGGACGTATAATTTCTGCATGTGAAGGCTCAATGATTGGTAATGCGAGCTTGAGCTCGTGACCAAGGCTGCTGCAGCATGGAGCTTGAGGTCCTGGCCACAAAACATGGTGTCCCACAACGAAGGAGGGGTCAAAGTTTTCAGCAGAAAGGGAGTGACTTCTGCGACAGCCCTAGGTGGACGGGAGGTCAACGGTGGAATCGGATAGTAGGGGTGTCTAATAGAGGGGGGGGGGGGGGGGGGGGGGGGAGGGAGTTTTGTGGGTTATAGAGACTAGGCTTTATGGGAGAGGTATGAGGTTTGGGGATTTGCAAAGGAGCAATTTGGTAGGGATTTTGTCTTGGGCTGGCGAAATTGTATTTTAGAAGACATGTTACATTCCTAGTCGTGGGGTGAAAGTTGAGGCACATTTTTGGGTACTTTCCCAGAAAAATGACTATCCTACACTTACTGAACTATATATTATGATGATCCAAATAAATACGGTTAAAATTAGAAAATTGTAAAAGAGAGAATATCAGGTTGAGGCCTCTATAAGATACCGATTTCAAGATAGTAATCTTGTTCTTATAGAATTTTAAGTGGTGAAGCCTTTGTCGAAGAGGCCTTTGCTGAAGAGAAGGCACAAGCGAAATGGATAGACATAGAGTTTCAGCCGACAAATGATTTATCAAGTTAGTCTAAGATTGCAAGGGAATACACAGAAATATTCATCTGCTGAAGCTCAGTGATCCGTGAAGGTGGTTTGCATGAGGAGCATAATCTTGATTATCATGGAGGAATCAAGGACTGTTATGGTCGATTCTCCAATATCATTTTAGGATAACATGATGGAGTCCGGAAATGTCTATGGCTTGTGATCTTCGACCCTCTCTGCTGACGTACGTAATTAATTGAATATTGAGAGTTGGGACCCCATTGGAGGAGATTTTTCAGGTGTGTTGGTCAAGCACGGTTCAAGGTGATCCATCCATTCACAAAGGCGTTGAACGTGGACGCGTCAAAATAGAGGCTCCCATTGATTCGATGAATGTCAAGTGTCATTTGATTAGTGGGTGGGTGGCTCATGCGGGTCAGATGGGGTGCTTGAGTGCTTCCAAAAGGATCTTTTCGAGTTGGTTTAGAGCTTGGTTGGATTCATGCCCTAGATTGTAGTGGGGTCAAGTTGGCCGATCAAGAAAATGTGATGAAAAGTAGATGGAAAAAATCAGCCCAGTTAGGGTCAACTAACCCAAGGAACAAGAAGGAGCTTCCATTCAGTATCTTATATCTCCGAATTTTACTAGATTTTAGATTACTTTTAGAGCTTAAATTGAAACTATACTTTATTTAAAAATAAAACTAGGATTTTAGATATCATAAAGTATATATACTTTTCATAGAAATCTTTATTGGGTAAAGTAGTTTTTTGGGTAAATTTAACATCATGACTCCGGGAGTCACAAGTCTTTTATACTGTTTGAAATGACAATGATATGGTGAAAGGCTAGCACGATGGGAACGGCTGCTGACTTTGCTTAATGCATCCGTGTTACGTGTTGAGGTGATCAGCTTTCATATGAAAACTGAGAAACTTTTCTTAATGCATCTGTGTTACGTATTGAGGTGATCAGCTTTCATATGAAAACTGAGAAGAAACAATCGATAAAACACTTTTAATAAGATACAATCATGGGCTTGATGGGCTTGGCAGCTTACAGATGAGGCCCATTGACAACTTTTCTTGGATAATTAGCCTATCGAGGCTTGTTGAGTTGATCACGGCCGAAAGTAAAATAAACTGGAAAAATTATAATAAACAAAGAAGAGATAAAAGCTTCAAGTGAAAAAAAAAAAGGTAAAAAAAAGGAAATCCTTTCATTAAAGAAGAAAGGTCTGCTAAGGATAGGTTAAAAAGTGCACCTGCCGTCGTGATAAAGTAGATAGCATGCAGCCGTGGTGAATCTCGAGCAATGCCGGACATAAGATGTGAACGATGAGAGGGAATGTGAACGATGGGTATGAACCATTGACTATATTATTCCCACTCCGACTAACTCGAGTAAAGGGACTTCTTGAACACGATGATCCATCAGGCGTCAGAAAAGGTGAAGCGGCCATTGAAGATGGGGAATGATAATTGTGCAAAACTGAAACCTTAGGGATTTTCAAACTTAGTAGAATCTTAAGTATACACGTCAAAATTCGTTTATTACAATAATGGAATTTGGCCCTTCACGGCAAAGGATGTACTATTCAATGGCTCTGTATCAGAGAAACTGGGATTCTGTTAAAATTGGCGACCAGGAAGTTGCCCATTCTTCGACTTCACCATCACAATCTTTTAGCTTCACTTCGGTCGCCTCCTGTAAGGCTGGAAAATATCATCCAGACTGTCTTTTATGTAGCTTCCTACTCTATTCACATTCCTGGCGACACCAGACGCGACCAGACTTGCGTTTCTCTTAAACCTGCAAATCGATCGAATTTGTCATCTGGAATTGCAAGTGATCCTAAAACACAAAGGAGGATAATACAAATCTTAGAAGAGGACTTGCCTACTCAAGTAATCATCGCCTGAAGAAATTGCTGGCTTGTAACTCCGCCGCTGAGGAAAAGCATTACTATCTGGAGCTGAAGACACAGGGATTAGCCATAATGAGAAGAAAGAACCAGTTGTCGCTAAGCAACTAATGTGGAATAGCATGAGAAGACACATCTAGGGCCCAGGGCCAACAATAAAACATGGCAAGGGGATTGCGGCTAAGGCCGCGGTAGAACAAGGACAGAATGATAATTGTGTGCTTGTGATATAACCAAGTAATAAGGCATGCATTGCAAAAGAGAAATAAGCTGCTCACCTTCCTTTTTATGAAGGTTCGCAGGAACATTCTCAGCAGGTGTAGTTCTTTTATCTAACAGAACCTGAGACAAATTTAGCTGTCAGATAAAAATGAAGTAGGTTTACCAACCAACTACTCAAGAAGAACCAAATATGTTCACTACACAACACATCATTATAATTACAAGAAAACCAAAAGATAAATGCAGTCCTTAGATCTTACTTTTTAATAACTATGCGTAATCTATGCTTGAAGAGACAATTGATAGTTCACTTTCTCTTTACATTTTATACCAATGACAGAAGAGAATTAATAATTTTTATTGACCAATGAGACGGTTGACAATCAAAGGCTCTCTTTTAGTTGACTACTTAAAACAGTAACTTCCAAAGTAACAGCATCTAAGAAAACATACAACTACATCAGCCCGCGAAAAAGAAGAAACGATAACTCAAAAGATGTCTTGTCCAGCCATTGCAAAAAATTCTTGGTTTGCTGTAGTCTAGCTGGACATTTTCAAGACCAAACTCAAGCATAAGCACATGCAGGATTAATTTAAGGTCACACTTGCTTCAGCAATTAAAATCACCATACTGTGCAGCCTATGGCGTGTCTTCATCCTAATTAACTACAAAACCTTGAATGGGCAAAATATGTAGCACCTGGGTATCTTGTGTTCTTTCCAGACTTTCTCTAACAAAAGACACTGAATCAAATGACAATCTGTACAAGCACCCGTAAAACACAATTAAACAATGTTAAGCATCCAAGAAATTTATATGGACTAATGAAAAGAACACTATGGCCCCACTAACAAATCATGCTCAAAAGTAGGATCTCAAAAAGCATCATTTTAATAACATTTAACTGAGTCAACCAAAAATAAATCCCACTTTAATAATCATTATCTCGGTCTCAATATTTATCCTGCATTTGCAAGCAACTTGAATCCATAAGAGAAACACATCAATAGACTTAAAATACAACATTAAGCTACACTAGTTACTTAGAGCCTTCAACTTTTGTGTAGAACAAAAATACCATCACAATGTCATTAGAAAGAAGCTGGCTCATAAAGAGAGGCAATCCCATTGAGGCAAAGATGGAGAGGAGTCATTACCTCCAGACCAACACAGAATGGAAGCGCTGCTTGTTTATCCTTCAGATCTGAAGATTGATTATTTTTCTCCAAGAAAACAGAGTAACCAACACAGGCATAGCTGAAGTCTTTCAGATTCCGGCCCTCTTTGGTAGCTTCCAACTCAGTTTCTCCCACAATATAGCTTGGCACTGATCAACAATCCTAAGGGTCAGCATATACAAGTAACAGCTTACAGTAGGACTAAAGAATTCATGCTTTTCTCAAGATGGAGCAGGAACATTATGTCTGTGGGTCAATGAATTTAACACAATGGGTACCTTTAAGTGAAAATTGCAAATTGTCAAACCAGTGTTTTCAAACCCAAACTGGACTGGCCGATTAAACCAGGAACAGGAGCATATTATAGTACGCTCCATGGAAAACAATTGGAGGGGTCAAAGACCAATCAAACCCAGTGTGGATGGTTCAACTGGGACAACTTCTGACTGTTTCCTTGACCTTATGAAAAGAATATTTTGACCTTGCACGGGCAAGGTTTAAACCTTTGTTCACTTGGAAAAGCACTTGGGGCACTTTCTACTGGACCATTAAAATTTTTCTGACATATAACTATAAACTAGTTTACTTAATCAAATGTAAGTTTGATCCACTTTGCATACATAACTATCAAATGTAAGTTTGATCCCCTTTGCATCTGTAACTATTCTTTAACATTAGTCAGATATGATTAGCAAATATCTAACAAGCCATGTTTTATCCTTTTTATCCAACGATCCACATCGAATGCAGGACTGGACCTGTAAAAGCACTTATCGGATGATAGAATTCCCCCAGATTATGTCAATATCATACTCAAAAAGTGCTAGTCCAGAGGCCAGGACAAAAGTCATGGCTCATCTCAGTGCAGCTTACATTAAGGCTTTGTTAACAAAGAGTCTTTCCGGTTGCCCCACAATCAAACCATACCATTCGCTCTAGAAGCAAGACTAAATTTGGAGGCAAAGCACGAGAACAAGAACCCCACCAAACTCTACAATCTCAAACAGACGCAAAACAATTAGAAGGGGAACCAGCAGCAGCGGGTGTGCTCACAAGAATCCCAATAAGCAAGAAAAACCTGTCAACGACAATGTGCAGAATAAGCTTAAACATCGAATAAACATCAATGAACCGATCAGAAAAGGAAAAAAGCAATCGTAATTTTGGTCCCACAATCTATTTAGTTAATCTTGTCGGACATAACCCTCGCGTCGCAAAACCCTCCAAGCTCAATTCCAATCAATTGCCCAAATGCGATGCCATCACCCAAGCCATCAAACCCAAAACCAAAAGAGAAAAGAGCGAATCGTAGCAGATTACCAAATCCTCTCCGCACGTTCGCGGTATCAATTTTCTCATCAGGGTGGGGGAAAAGAAGCAGCACAAAATGTTGAAAACAAGAAGAGGCAGGAAACGAGTTCGATGAAGAGGAAAGACGGGACCTTCGTTGAGAGTCCTGGAGAGGCCGACGCAGGTAGGGGGCTGAGACTTGGATTTCAGAACAGAGGAGTAGTACAAGCACCCCTTGCACGACTTCCCTCTCGATCCTGCGCTCCCGTGAGGGTTCGGGCCAGGGCCAGGGCTAGGGCTAGGACTTTGATGGGGGACCTGAGGGCGATCACCCGCGTCTTCTCCTTTGTTCGTTTCCATTGGGTTCTTCTCGCGGCTGATCAAATCGAACCTGCAACTGCAATCTCTGTACGAATGCGAGATTGAGAGAGAAATTGACTCGCTACTGCTCGGAATGGAGATGGGAACGGCGGAGAAATCGCCAGAGGAAGAGATTCCACCTGTGGTGAGGCTGCAACCATCAACCGGTGAGCTCCGTACGGGTAAGAAATGCATTTGCCTTCTTTTCCGAGCGATATAAGCAAATAGCAGATCGATTTTATTACTAAAACACTCATGAATTTGATCAAGTGATGAAGCCATTTCCTTACCATCCGATTAGGTCACTGTTGGAACGACCTATTCTTGAACTCATCAATCTTGATGTGATTTTGAGAACATCGAGAATTCCCAATTCTACTAGATAGTTGACCCATTTTTTTTTTGTTTTTGAATAGAATTCAGATTCTTGCAATAAAATCTAAAAGTTGCACCAATTCACTATAAAACATTTATTGATCGAGTGGTTATATTCTTCTTATTTTTCATGTTAAAGACCATATGCGACTCTAAATAGGTGAAATTTCTAACAAAAAATTTAAATCCAATTTAAAATCCGTTTTGTTTGAGAACCGGATGCTTTGAGAACCGAATGCCTTAATAGAACTAGTGGTTCCGACCTTGGAAGTGGAAACTGAATTGGTCTATTCAGTTCTAGGTTTGATGAATTGGAAGTGAATAGTTTCTCCCTAGAATCAGTCTGTCCAAGCTAATTCGATCTGAAATTTCGAGTTGAACTCGATTCGATACTCACCCCTGATGTTAGATTGGCCATGCAAAATTGGAGGACATGGGGAAAGAGAGATGAGAATTTAGAGTATTCTACGGATCATAATGGATTTGCATTCATATTAAAGGCACAACTGTAAGCTTTTTTAGTTATTTATAAAGTTGTAGCAAGTTTCAAATTAAGTAGGTTCTTTCTTAGAAAGAGGGGTTAACACATACTTTATGATTTGGAGTCAATGGTCGAGTAGCTAGTAGAAGGGAGAGCTTGTGTCTTTTGTACAATTATTGGTAAAGGTGAGCATTGTCCAAGTGGATGGTTTTTATCCTAGAATCGGGAACCATCCCTAATGATTGATTTCAAAAAATTAGAACCGGAAACCACCCATTGATTTTATAGACCCATCTAAGAACCGAACCCTTGGTCTGTTTCATTTCCAGGGTAATTCCATGGAACCGGTTAATTATCTAACAAAAAAGTGATGGAAATATCTCTGGCGCCAATATCTCAAGTCCATTCTCCAACTTAGAATAACTTACAAATGTCAATCAACATACTAGTTAGTATTAGTGGTAGATTACAAGAACTTGGAAATTTCAACTAACATATTCCAACATCACAAGCCCATTACAAACCAAATAAAAATAAAACAAATGTTGAAAACTTCCAACATCACAAACCTATCACTTCTCTCACTCAAACATCATAATCATTTTTCTACTTTTCAATTCACAATCCCTAAGTGGACAAACACCATAAAAAGCTTTCAACAAGGCTCAAGAGACTATCATTTAAGTTAACAAAATTCACAACTTGTCAATCAAGGATAAATTAGCACAAATCTCCTATTCTCATGAATGAAAAGAGCAAGCAGCTTCTCGAGCTTCAAGAGTTCTTTAACTCCAAGTTCCAACATCCTGAAACAAAACAACAATAAGTATGGTTGATCACTCCACATTAGTTTTACAGTAAAATTACTAGAAAATGGAATCAAACAATTATAAAAAAAAATCTCACCACATGTGATCTCTATGTTAACATGACCAAGAGAAGATATTAAATAAAGCATTTACTCATTAGTTACCCCAAAGAATTACAAGATGAAAAAATTATGGACTTATGCAACTCAAACTTTTCCACATTTTTTACGCACTCTTTGACATTAATTAACTAAAAAAATGTCTCAACTAATCTTGAGCAAGGCTTTCAAGATTCTAGGAGCCAAAGAACTTCAAAAGCCATCAAGCACAGAACTAGATATACTGAAGGTCATTTGAAGCAATAGCAATTACAGAAATAAACAAAATGTCAAGAGTTGTCAAAGATAGAATTTTATACTTCTAGCTAGCATTGCTCCACTACATCAAAATGTCAAAATCACAAGCTTCTTCAAGTTCATGTTTAAGATGCTAATTGAGCTCAAATAAGTTGCCCTCAAAAATTATTTTCTGGTTGTCAAGGAAGGCTTCATATGACGGCTCTTATCCAAATATAAATCTTTCCCTTGATCTTCCTCATTGCATTTGGGATCATAGCTACTACTAATAGTAGTAGCACTCATAAGTTTACCACCCATATTTTTGTCACAAGAAGCAAGAGAAGATTTCTCATAAAATTGAAAAATATATTTCAGGGCAATATTCACCTTATTAACTCATCTACTTTTGCATTGCCATCACAAATGACTCTATAATAATACCTCACATAATTCATCTTTTTTTTTAGGGTCCAACGTCGCTGCAATCAACACCATCATATTTACTTTGCCAAAATTCATATAATATTTGTCAAATTTATCTTTTCTTTTTGCACCCATGGCGCTTACCGAAGATCCAAAGCCTTCATTGCTGCTTTCAAATAATTATATAAAGAAGTCATTCCCTCCAAATTATCATTTGAAGTGATATACAAAGTCCAAAACATATTGTTGGTGACGTCGTAAAACTTCATAAAAAATTTGGAAAGAATAATGGTATTTTTTTTAAACAATAGCATTTGGAGTTTCAGGTTAAGCTTAGTTGAGAAAGAAGGGTCATCTTCATCTTACCTCTCAAAAGCTTTTCATTAAATAACATCAAGTCAGTAAAGTTCCATCTAGTGGTGACATCAAGACAAACTGAACCCTTAGAAATGATTCTTGAACTCACAAAGTAATCTTGAAACATTTTACATCTTATAAAAGAACTCCTCACATACCTAATCATGTTGCGAATATGTGAAATAGAATCACAAATCTTGGCTAAGTCATCCCTTACAATCAAATTTAATATATGAGTCGTGCACCTTATGCATAAAATCTTCACCATATAAGATCAATAGCTTCTCTCGAAAAAAAATTCTTTCAAATAACTAATGGCAACATCATTTGACCTAGCATTATCTATAATGATTGGGGATAAAATTTTTCACTATTCCCACTCATAGATACATTTCTCAACCGCTTTCTCAATATCCCTATCTTAGGCATCATCACAAAATTGATGATCTTTTTCATTGCTTGTAAATAAAATGTGACCTGAGACATAAATAGTTCAAATTTTGAATGGAACTCCATGTGCCAATCATGAGTGCGATCCTAGAATTAAGTTTATGGAAGTAAGTTTTCAAAAGAAAACATTGATAAAGGGAAAAAGCTCAAATTATTTTATTCAGTAATGTTCAACATATTTCTACATCAGAGATAAAAAATCTAATTAGAGCATAAATATTAATCATGCCGAGCTTGTTACCAACATACATATCCTCCCATTCCCTAAAGTTTAGTAAGGTCTCTGCAAGTTGTTTATTGGTCCAAATGTAACTAGGAAGGATTAATCCACTTTGCAACTTCTCTCGAATAAAAAATAATCAATTTCAATATGTTTTGTTCTTTAATGAAACATATAAGAGGATATATGCACTGCAACTTTATTATCACACCATAGATTAATAGGATCTGAGGTTTTAAAACCTAGCTCAACCAATAATTGCTCAATCCACACTAATTCGCATATTACTTGTGCCATAGCTTTATACTCTAACTCAACATTGGAGCAAGCGACGCCATTCTATTTCTTACTTTTCCATGATGCCAAATTTTCTCCAACCAAAGTATAATAACCGATGGTCAATGTCCTATCATTTAGAGAACTTGTCCAATTAGTATGAAAGAATCCTTCAACTTTGTTATGATCATAGTTTTGATAAATAATTCCTTTCCCCAGAGCCTTTTTTAAGTAGCTCAAAATCTGAATGGCTGCATTTCAGTGAAATGTACGAGGAGAAAATAAATACTGGCTTACTACACTAACTAGAAATGCAATGTCTGGTCGAGTAACTACGAGATAATTCAGTTTACTCACCAATCTTCTATATCTCTCAAGATTATTAAGAATTTCTCCTCCTTAAGCAACTAGTTTAACCTCTTGTTCCATAGGTGAATCAAGAGGTTTTGATCTCAACATACCTGTTTCAATGAGCAAATCTAAAACATATCTTCATTAGGGCATAACAATAATTTTTTTGATTGTGCCACCTCATTTCCTAGGAAATACTTCAACTTTCCTAAATTCTTAGTCTAAATCTAAGTCGTCTCCAGTAATAATAATATCACCAACATGCACAATCAAGAATAGTTTGTCTCCCCCTATTTTTTTTTATAAAACATGGAGTGGTCATTTTCGCATCTAGATAATCCAAAAGAAAGCACAACCTTAAAAAATCTCACAAACCATACTCATGGGAATTGTTTCAAACCATACAAAGACTTTTTTTTTTAATTTGCAAACCGGTCTTTTAAACCCCTCTAAACAATAAACCCCATAAGTTGCTCCATATAAACTTCTTCATGAAAAGTCTCATACAAGAAAGGATACTTGACATCAAGTTGAAACAAGGGCCAGTTATATGTTGCAACAAGAAATATCAAAATACAAAGAGAAGTAAGTTTAGCAACATGAGAAAAAGTGTCCAAATAATCAACTTTATACACCTGAGCGTACCCTTTTGCAACAAGTCTTACTTTTAAACGAGTAAGAGAACCATTAGGTTTAACTTTCACGACATATACCCATCAACAACCTATAGCAGTTTTCCCTAAGGGAGAGATATAAAGCCCCAAGTTTGATTGATCTGCAAAGCCCTTAATTCTTCTTCCATTGCTATTCTCTAGCCAGAGCATTGTTATGCCTCAACTACTGACTTAGAGATAGGATGTTATTCAATAGTGGATAAAAAAGATCGAAAAGAAGGAGACACAGAAGAGTATGAGGCAAAGTTGGCAATAGAATGTTGAGTGTAAGTACGTGTGCCTTTGTGATAAGCAATAGTAAGATCAAGATCAAACACAAAATGAGAGTTGGCTAATGGCGGATTTGGAGGGGAAGGTGACATAATGGTACTATGAGGAATGGGGGAAGCAGTAGTTACTCGAGGACGTGGCTCCTTCAAAGATGGTAGAACATCTGAAGTAGTTCATTGATCGATAGTCACACTTATATCTTCATTCAATTCATACACATTTATTGGAACATTATAATAAGGTGCGGATTAAAAAGAATGAAACATCAGCAATAATAAAGTATTTTCTTAGTGACGAAGAATAATGATGATATCCCTTTTGAGATGGGAATAACCCAAAAATATACACTTGATGGCCTTGGGATCAAGTTTTGATACTCTAGGTCGATAATCACGGATAAAACAAGTACAACTAAAAATATAGGGTGGTAAGACAAACAATGATTTATTTGGAAATAAAGTAGTGAATGGAGTACCACTGTGTAGAACAGAAGAAGACATGCGATTAATGAGATAGCATGCAATCAGGACAACATCATACCAAAAGATTTTAGGCACCTTCAGCTCAAACAACATGGATTTAGTATCTTCCAATAAATGTTTATGTTTTCCTTTCAACAATACTATTTTGTTGTGCTGTATCAGGACATGAAATTTCATGAATTATATCATGTTGAGCCATAACATTGGAAAAATATGAAGAAAAGTACTCTCTAGCTTTATTAGAATGCAAAATTTTAACATGCACACCAAATTGAGTACGAATTTCAGAAATAATTGGTTAAATATAACCGACTCAACAAAAGTAACACAATATTTGAAACCTAAATTGGAAACCACATGACATGGACCTAAACATCTAAATGAACCAAACTAGGAGACGATGCTTGTCTAATGACTCGAGGTGGGTAATTAGTACGATGTAATTTGCCAAATTAACATGATTCATACTCTAAATTAGAAAGGGACTGGAAATGATAATCTAATTTTTGAAGACTATGTAAAGAAGAATGATCAAGACGACAATGGATCTGATGTAGGGATGTGACACTAGAGCAAGCAATGGAAGGAGCTTCCTCAAGCATATATAATCCCCTTACTTCATGTCATTTACCAATCGTCTTCTTTGTAGCCAAATCCTGAAAGATGAGAGAATCAAGATTAAATGTTATTGAACATTTTTAGTTAATTTGCCAATAGAAATAAGGTTAAACGGAAATTGTGGAAGATACATCACCGAGAAAAATTCCAATGAAGGAGCAACATGAACTATGCCAATTCCTTTAACTTGTGTAGATGATACATTGGTTAATGTGGCAATGGACGAAGATGGAGTAAACGAATGATATATACTTGAGCGACCTAACATATATGATCAGTAACCCCTGAATCAATGACCCAAGGATGAGAAGTAGCTGAAAGACATGCATTAACATTTCTTATCTATACCAAAGTAGTAGTGGAAGAAGCAGGCTGTAAAACTTGAGACTAGTTGAATCGAGAAAATTCATCTTCAGACATAATTACTACATTTCCTTCAAAAGACAATGGAGAAGATTCAGTACCATACACAGTATTTGCAAACTACTGATATTGCCTCGATCTTCCATGTAACTTGTAGTAAAACTTTTTAATATGACTAGGTTTACCATGACGATGACAAGTCCGTGTGGTCCCTGAATTATGAGTAAACATGTGGGATTGTCCATAAATATATTGTTGGCCTTTACGTCTCCCTGTATTTGTACCTCGGCCTCTTCCTCGACTACCGCGTCCATTATACCCTCCACCATTTCTGTTATAACTATCAACTCAAGATTATGGGACAATAGCTGAATTATCTATCGTAGATGTGGTGTCCTAATAAAACTCACGAGATACTCGAAAAACCTTAGCAAATATATCTTAGAGTGATGCAATTGTCTTTCCTCCAAGAATTTGAGACCTAATAGTTTCATATTCAAGACCAAGACTTCCTAAGAATCCCATTATAGCTAATTGTTCTATATGAAATTGCATTTGTTGACCATTGACTGAAATAGGAAGAACAACATTCAATTCCTCATAGTTTTGTGTAATAAAATGTCTCTTCCTTTTAGATCAGTTGTAAAACTTCCGTGATAGCTCATAAATCCATAACATGTTATTTTGACCATACTATAATACATCCAAATACTTTCACAGTTCTTTGATTGTATCAATACGAGTTACCAGATCAACCATGTGACTCTCCATAAAATTTTGCATCCGATCAAGGATATGTGCATCAATATAATCCCAAGTTGTATCATCTTTGAAAATAGGCTCAGTTAAGTGTGTATGTTGATTCCTCCTTGTCAAAGTAAGCTTCACAATTTTCTTCCACCGATGAAAGTTAGCACTACCCTCAAGTTTCTTGTTAGTACTTCGATTAAACAAAGAGGAAATCACCTCAATCATTACATTACTACTCTTCAAAGAATCATCCATTCTTCAACAATAATAAAACAATTACCATAGTATTTTTCGTTCAAACAATTCAAAGTCCCACACAAAACCACAAAATTTCATCCCAAAATTTCAGCTAATCATTTGGTGAACACATTAACCAGTTACCACCAAAGAACAACATACTTCATGAATCATCACTACTTTTAACTTGCACAACCAAAAAATCCTAGGCCACGTACTATTGCATTATTATCACTGCCCAACAAAATAACATAAATTAAGTGTCTCAAACCTGGAATGCCAATCGAATTACTAAAAAAACCACAAAATAGAACTCTAGTCTTCTAGAGTGCCTTACACGAGCTAGAGAATGAGAAATTGGCACCTCAAGAGGTTGGCCAGTCTTAGTCCAACCTTAATTGATGTTGATTGATGCCTCAAGAGGTTAGCCTGGGGTTTGTTGGCCTAGATCAATGCTGATTGACGTCTTTTGAGGGGGTCACCGGCTTTTTTTTTTTGGGGGTCGAAAAGCTTCTCTTCATATATTCATTTTGCAAGAAGATTTGTAAGACAAATTGCTTACTTCAGTACATAGCAAATCCATTAAACTTAGAGGGGGGTATTTGACCCAAGAAGCTGGAAGAGTCTTCATGCGATAGGCCTTTGCGGCCCAATCTGCAATTTTATTTGCTTCTCTAGGGCAGTGGGCTATCTGTAATTGCTTGAATAATTTGATTTGGGCCCGGACCTCTGAGATAACTGTACGAACGTCCCAGTTGATTTGATATGTGCTCGCGCAGATCACTTCCATGAGGGTTAGACTATCAGTTTCCAGAAGGACCTTTTGGTCGTGTAGACTTCTGAAATATTCTAGGGTTTTGAGGAGAGCTTCTGCTGTTGCTTGCAAGGCTGAGGAAACACGAAGTGATTTGGCAATCCCGTCCAGTAGGAAGCCTCTGTTGTCATGGAGAATACACGCCATGGCTCCTTCGCCTGAATCTTTATCAAACGAGCCATCAATGTTAATTTTGAGGACGCCTTCGGGAGTAGGGGACCAAGCCACTAGTAATTCCTTCTTTTTTTTCTATGGTTCTCTTTGGTAGATTTGCCCATCTTTTGAAATTTTCCTCATCTGTTCTAGCCAAAAGGATAATCTGTTGCGGATTAGTCGTTTGCTCTCAGAACACCATTTGATTTCTCGCTTTCCAAATTCTCCAGAGGGATTGAAGCGAGGAGCTCGAAAGTAACGTGGGTATGTTGAAACCTCGCCAGCCACTGATCCATGTGATTCACTTCATTTCTGTTGATATCAATGTTAATTGTTGAGTCTTGCCAAATTTCCCCTGTCTAGGGGCATAAAAGCATAAGATGTTCGATGGTCTCTGGACTTCCTTGCACACTGGACAACTATTTTCAAGTATAATCCCTCGGCCCTGTAGATTTTCTTTTGTTGCAATGGCATTTTGACTCACTTGCCATAAAAAGAATTGGATTTTTGGTGGTATGTGAGCCTTCCAAATGTGGAGCCAGAAACACCGAGGGTTTTGGTAGGATGTAGTACCTTGTTCCCCTTTGCAAGACTTCTGCTTCTCTCTCAGATTGTTGTATGCACTCTTAACTGTGAAATGCCCTGTTTTTGTATGCTCCCACACTAGTAAGTCTGCCGGCCTTTGGGAGTCGAGATGAATAGCTAGGATGTCATTAGCCGTCTCTTCTTCAAATAGATCTACAACTTTATCCTCATTCCACCGGCATTGATCTTCTAATAATAGCTCAGAGACTCTGGTGGGGTCATTCCTGTTAGTTGGACCACCAATAACTCCTTTTTCCAGCCATTTATCATTTCTAATATTAATTTTTTCCCCATTTCCGACCACCCATCTTGTTGAATCTCAAATTGCATCTCGCCCTGTCAGTATACTTTGCCAGCCCCAAGATGGTCTAGACCCTTTTGTTGCATGCATGAGATCAGTGTTTGGGAAATAGAGCCCATTGAACGTTTTGCCCCACAAAGAGTCGGGATTTTGAATGAGTCTCCAAGCTTGTTTTCCTAGCATAGCTTGGTTAAAGACAATCAAGTCACGGAAACCCAGTCCTCCTCCCTCTTTTCTCTGTTTAAGTGCTTCCTATTTTTTTCCAATGCATTCCTTGATGGTTTTCATTTGTTTTCCACCAGAAATTTGCAATCTTTCTTTCCACAGCTCGACAGATGGACATGGGGATCCTGAAGATTGACATGGCGTATTGAGGTAATGCTTGCACTACAGTTTTCAATAGCACTTCTTTTCCAGCTTTCGATAGATGATTTTCTTTCCAG
Source organism: Melaleuca alternifolia (assembly GCA_019926035.1). NCBI lineage: Eukaryota > Viridiplantae > Streptophyta > Magnoliopsida > Myrtales > Myrtaceae > Melaleuca > Melaleuca alternifolia. Next base: position 1,099,789 of record JAGKPW010002221.1, on the reverse strand, counting down.
CTCCCTAGTTTCCTATTAACCCTGTCTAAAATCCAGGAGAACATCTGCTTTTTTGTTTCCCCCCAATCCAATGGCATTCCAAGATACTGCCTTGTTTTCTAGATTTCTGGTACTCGCATTTCATACAACATATTTCTCCTTAGGTCTGCAAGGCACTCCCTACTGAAAAACATACCTGATTTGTTGAGGTTTATTGTTTGTCTTGATGCATAACAGTACTGATTTAGGATAGCTGCTACATTCTGACATTCAGCAACTCTTCCATCAAGAAAAAGCATGAGATCATCTGCAAACATCAAATGTGTGAGGGCTGGGCATCTATTGTTGGGTCTGATCCCTCTTATATTTCCTGCTTCCATCTCTCTTTTCAGCAAAACTGATAGAGAATTTGCCATAATTATGAATAGGTATGGGGATAATGGATCGCCTTGCCTGATTCCTCGCGATGGCTGAAAATAAGGTAAACTTTCCCCATTCATTCTGACACTATAGGAAATAGTAGTTATGTACATCATGATCTAAGACACCCATTTTACATCAAAACCCATTTTCAACAAGCTTGCTTCCAGAAAATCCCACTCCACTCTATCGCATGCCTTTTTCATATCAATTTTTAACAAGCATGAAATTTCCTCTTCCTCTTTCTGGTTCTTAGTTGATGTAGTACTTCCTGAATGATAAATATATTTATCTTGGATCTGGCGCTCTTTGATAAAAGCACTCTGTTCTTCAGCAATGATTTCTGGGAGGTACTGTTTTAGTCTATTTGCCAGAATTTTGGAAATGATTTTATATATAACATTGCATAGGCTGATGGGGCGGAACTGGTCTACTTTCTCTGGCTGTTGAACTTTTGGGACCAAGGTGATGTATGTTTTGTTTATTTCAGGATACATAGTACCTGAGTTAAAAAATTTCTGCACTTCCTGGAAGACTTCTTTGTGGATCTCATGCCAGTGGTGTTGGAAAAATTTTCCATTGAGTCCATTTGGTCCGAGGGCTTTAAAGGCTCCAATTTGAAAGGTAGCTAATTTGACTTTGTCCATTAACACTTCTTTTCTTAGCTCCCTATTGATATCTTCACTAATAATATTACGAATCTGTTCGATTACTGGAGTATAGTTCCTTTCCCTAGAAGTTGTGTATAGATCCTGGAAGAAGAGATTCACCATTTGCTTTAGCTGGTTAGTGTCCCTGACCCAATCATTTGAGTCATTTTTCAACATTACAATTCTATTCCTCTGTCTTCGTTGGATCGTTGTAGCATGAAAGAACTTGGTATTCTTGTCACCCCATTGCAGCCATTGAACTCGAGACCTTAAACCCCAGCACATCTCTTCTTTTCTCCATAATCCCTCTACTTCCCTTTTGAGTTCTTCCATTCTCCCATCCGCCACATTCACATTTGGTCTGTTGGTTATCTCCTGCATTTCTTTTTTCAGTTTAGCAATATGTGTCTCCCCCTTCGAGTATCTTTTTTTACTCCACTTGAAGAGATTTTCCACCACCTTTTTTAGTCTCTCTGTTAAGTCTATAGGTTGGCTTTGGTAAGATTGTCAAGTCCCGGAGACTATTTTCCCATACTCCTCATCTTCTAGCCAAAAGGCTTCAAATCTGAACTCATGTTTCCTTCTTGGACTTTCTGGGTTGAGGTTTAATACTAAAGGGCTGTGGTCCAAGCCAATAGCAGGTAGAGCAAGAACTTCAGCCGAAGGAAAGGAAATCCTCCAATTCAAGGTACAAACAGCCCTATCCAATCTCTCATTCACCAGATCCTTTCCCATTCTGTTGTTTGCCCATGTATAAGAACAGCCTTTACTTTCAATGTTCATTAGTTCGCAGTTATCTAAAAGATTCTGGAAAGCTTGAATTCTGTAATTTTCCCCTCTACACTTCCCCACTTTCTCCCAATGATACAAAACATCGTTAAAGTCCCCAAGACATAGCCAGGGTTCACTCTATAACTGAGCAAACTACTAAATGCTTTCCCACAAACTCTGTCTCTATTTGAAATCAGCGGGTACATGTACAAAAGTGACCCTCATTTTCTGTCTAACTCCCCCAAAATCACATATTGCATCTATAGCATTCATAGAGCTAAATTTAATGTCCAAACTGACATTTTCATTCCAGAAGATAGCCATTCCCCCCGCTAGGCCTACTGGATTCACGATATAACATTCAGTAAACTTCAATATTCTCTTCATCCTTCTTACAACATCTTCTTTATTTTTTGTTTCCATTAAGCATAATATAGTGGGTCTTTCTTGAGCCACTAGGGCTCGAACATGAATTGTCAAGGGGGAACCCAACCCTTGATAATTCCAACTTATGATCTTCATTTATTACCCGGTGGATTATTAGGGCCAGCCACCAAAGCTCGGACATTTACTTCTTCAGCAGAGCGTACTTGTGTTTCTAGCTGCAACGTTTCATCTAGCTCCTCTCTGTTATACCCCTGTGTATCATAGGGCATAAGCCTTCTCTTCCTCTTCTGAATAGTTGCTTTAGGACTTAAACCACTCCTCAACTTCTCATTTGTTTTGCTCCCTGTTTTATCTTCCTTTCCTTTTTCGCCTGGACTAACACTAAGAGGGACCAGCAACATCTTTTCTGCTTGACTATTTCCAGTGTATGCAATCATCACTTCCTTCCCTTTTGCATTATTCTCTTTCACTAAAGGGTCTTCAAAAATAACCATTTGGTTTGAAATCCTGGGGGTTTCAGGGATTTCCTCTTCATCTATAAGCTCTTCCACATTCTTCCCATAAAATAACTCCCAGTAAAGGCTAAATTCGTTTGCTTCAGCTTTTAGCCAAGACTCGTAGGGAAGTTTTTTCACATTTTCAAAACTATCATCTATAAGTGGGCATTTCTTACAGTATTGGGCATAATGACCCAGCCTTCCACACGCATAACAATAATGTGGGAGATGTTCATATATAAACTCCAGCCAAAGATTTTTTCCTCTGTTACTATAGATAGAACTAGGCATAAGGGGTTTTGTGATATCAACATTTACTTTGGCTTTTCCCACCTTGAGAGCTGTGTAACCACGTGCTTCAATTTCAATGGATGATACTTTACCTATTTCCTATGCTACCTTGGATATAACTTTTTCCGAGATCCATTCAATTGGAAGACCATAAATTTGGACCCAAAAGTCACACATCTTAAAATCATAACATGCAAGAGGGGTGTCGGGTTCCCAAGGTTTTAACAGCAACATGTGGCTCACAAAAGACCATGGCCCTTGGTCTAGGACTCTATCTTTATTAGTAATTGATTGAAATCTGAATTCATAAGTACCAGGTGTGATTAGGGCAATGTCTACACTCTCCAATTTCCATGCCTTTTTCATAGTACTCTGAAAAGCTTGTATATTAACTTTTGGGTTTTGGTAGAGCTGACCTATCAAGGATAACTTACATTCCTTGACTTTTTTTGGTGATATATCTTCATCCAATGCTATAATCTGCCTTTGTGACCATAACCCTCAAAGTTTCTTGCATAGGGCTGCGAGGCAGATGGCCGCAACATCAGGCTCTTCCATGGCTTCTGCTTGCAGAAAAAACTATCGGACTCTCATAAACTATTGAAGACAATCAAGACTCCATCGAAATCCCAATACCCACTTTTACATTTTTAGTGGGTAGTGTCAATCATTCTGGCATTGTGTATTGGGGGGGGGGAAGGATTTGTTATCGGCCTGAATCTGGGGTATTTTCGTGACGATTAGGGTTTTTGTGTGTTTTTTGTGGCTAGGGTTTTAAGGGATGTATGGTAGAGATGAAATGGCGATCCATGGTTTGGGACTTGTAAAGGATAAGTAGACAAGGTTTCGAGTATTCATCAATGGTGAAGATGGCTATGGTTTGTATGCAATTTGGATTCTTAGGGTAGTTGCCATTTGGCAGAAGGGAGCTCTCCAAGCGAGAGAGAGATCAGACAGACAGGAAATTCACATGATTAGGGGGGTCACCAACTTAGATTGATATTTTAAGAGGTTTTCTAGAGATTTGTTGTCATAGGGGGGTTGATGACGGTGAAGGGGGTTGGTGCCAAAGAGAATTGACATCAAAGGTTGACATTGAAGGTCGATGCCGAAGGATGCTCCTAGATTTGGTTGTTGACGTACGTTAACAAGACAGAAAACTATTGCGTTTGACGCTGCCGCTCGTGGTCGATGCCAAAAATATGTTGAGGCGATGGCGGCTAGTGACTTTTAAGCAACTAAGGGTTTTTTTTTTCCGTTTATGTTGGCTTCAATACCATGATAAGGGAAAAAGCTCAAATTATTTTGTTCAATAATGTTCAACATATATATACATTAGAGATAAAAAAATATTATAGGAAACAAAATAAATCTCAATGTATTACTTTACTCTTTATTCTTCTAACATTCACAAAAATACAACTTTATGCAATCTTTAGCCACTGTAAATCACGATATATGTCTAAAGAGAAGTTGTAACTGATTGGTATAATCATAAAATTTGATATGTTCAACTATCGAAAAAGGTTGTTCGTCAATTAAAATCATCTAAACAAGCATCTACCTCTATTTTTTCTAATGAAACTCCAATGGCATTAAAACACTAGCATTTCCAATATTGGTGTATCCCTCTATCATTTGAATCCCATCTACTATGTCTAATGTAAACAATTTTGGCTTCTTATCTATATTTCAAGGATGCTTATTGCACTTTCTCAAGTGTTTCAACATATGTAAATCACATTGTACGGATACTTGGCCCCACAATAATTGTAGTACACATAAACTTTTCCATTCCACAAGTTATGCCTTTAGGAAAATGAAGCCAAGCTGCTAATTTTAACTTACTTGGAGGTTGACAAGAGCCATATACAAGGTTGTCTTCATCTCCTTTATATTCTAGTGACCCTAATTCCATAATCATTGTAATCAAGTCATAGGATTTCTACACTTCCATTGATAGGTTAATAGATCACCCGCTTGAATCATGCAACACATCATCAATTGGAAAAAAAATTCAAACTATATCTTATTCTTATTTTAAATGGCATCCTATATGTAACCTAGTCGAAACATATTGTAAAGCTTGCTTTACTAGAAGTAGTATACATAAATATGCACGCGACCTCAGTAATCAACCCATAATGTAGAAGCAGAGCTTCATTTTGTGGCCTCAAATCTCTACAATATGGTTGATCTCCAAGCATTTGTGACTTGATATTTTGTGGAAAATGAACAAATGTAGCTAAATCTAGAAACACCCCAACAACAACAACATTTTTTGGGTTTTGTAATATTGAGAATCTAATCTTAATTGATCTAACTCTCTCTAAGTTGCTATCTAATTATCGGCTTACAAGGGAAGAAAAAATAGAAATATATTTTTATCATCACCCAAGATGGAGAGAGAGAGAGAGAGAGAGCTATAAAAAAGATAAACCCATGAAACAATCATTGTAATAGCAAGATAAAGAAGAAAAATAAGGATCTCATACCATTGGGGTCAAAGATCAAATCTCTACTTCCATCCCTCATCTTTTTCCTCACCCTTCTTGAAAGAAGAGGAAAACTTCATTATTTCAATGATGGATTACATCAATATATGTAGACGCTCACAATGAAAAAGACTAAACTACTCTTCAACACTCCCCTTCAAATTGTGATAAATATCAAAGAGTTGGGACATAAATATCATAAAGCCCCAACTTGTTACATAAAGTAGTCACTCTATTACCCCTAAATGATTTAGTAAAAAGATCAGCAAGTTGGTCTTCAGTTTGTGTGTATTGAAGCATTATGTCCTTGTTTTGAATCTTTTCTCGCACAAAATGACAATCCACTTTAATCTATTTTGTATGCTCATGAAACACTAAATTCGAAGTAATATGCATAGCTCGTTTATCACAATACAAAATTGAGGAAGCTAAAGATGGCATGTTAAGTTCGGATAACAACATCCTCAACCAAAGCAACCCATTGGTCAAATGAGCCAGGGCCTTATATTATGCTTCTGTACTTGATTGAGACACCAAGTGTTGCTTTTTTACTTTTCCACTTACAAGATTGCCTCCTAAGAAAACACAATAACCAGAAGTTGATCTCTTATCAATAGGACATTCAGCCTAATCAGCGTTAGAGTAACCCGTGACAATAAGATCTCTATGATTTTTTAACAGAATCCATTTACCAGTTGCTTCCTTCAAGTACTTAACGACAAGTAGTACTACCTCCCAATGTGTAATACGAGGAGCACTCATAAATTGACTAACCACACTAACAGCAAAAGAAATATCTGGTCGGGTGACAGTTAAATAGTTGAGCTTACCCACTAACCTCCGATACCTACTTGGATCATGAAGTAAATCTTTAGTTCTACATCAAGCTTCACATTAGGATCCATTGGAGTATCAACAGGCTTAGCTCCAAGAAAAAAAACATCACTGAGGATATCTAGAACATATTTCCATTATGATCATGAGATACCATCACATGAGTAGGCTACCTCAATACCCAAGAAATACCGCAAACGACCCATATATTTTGTATTGCATTCTATCTATAAAAATTGTTTCAACTTTTGCATGCCCCCAGATCACTAATAGTGATAATAATAATGTCGACATATACAACTAGAAGAACATACCACGCGGAGGAAGTGTAACTAAACACCGAATGATCCACGGTACAACGCCGCAAACCAAGCCGAATGACTGCATCACTAAAACGACCAAACTAGGTACGAGGAGATTGTTTCAACCCATATAATGTTTGTACATGTGACAAACACTATTAGACTCCCCATGAGCAACAAATCCTAGGGGTTGCTTTATATAAACTTCCTATACCAAGTCACCATGAGGGAAATCATTTTTGACATCAAGTTCATGAAGAGTCCAACCATATCAATTAGCAAGAGAAATGAAAACACGAAAAGAATAAATCTTTGCGACGGGACAAAATGTATTATCATAATCAACTCCATAGGTTTGAGTGTAATTTTTTACAACTAGATGTACCTTCAAACACTCAACAAAATCATCTAACTGAAACTTCTCTGTGAAAACACATCGACATACAACAACTTGTATACCAATGGGTAATGGTGTACGATGCCATGTCCCATTATCTTGTAGAGCCTGCATTTCATCCTTCATAGCACGTCGCCAACTTGGATGAGCAAGAGCCTCTGCGATAGTACTTGGCACATACACAACCTATAAAGAAGCAACAAATAAAGAATATGTGGGAGAAAGACAATTATAAGATAAAAATTGAGAAATAGGGTGAGGGTATGTGTATGAGAAGAAAAACCAATATGGGGAGCTAATCAGGAATTAGGTTAACTAACGCAAGAACGCGTACCTTTGCACAATGCCCTTGTATACTAGTGGGTAATGATGTAAGATGCCATGTCCATTATCTTGTAGAGCCTGCATTTTATCTTCCATAGCCCGTCGCCGACCTAGATGAGCAAGGGCCTCTACGATAGTACTTGGCATAGACACAACAAATAAAGAAGCAACAAATAAAGAATATGTGGGAGAAAGACAATCATAGGATAAAAATTGAGAAATAGGGTGACGGGTATGTGTACGAGAAGAGAAACCAATATATGATGCAAATCGAGAATTAGGTGGAGGCTGAGGCATTAATTTGTGGAGAATCATGCATGTCCAATGTGGGCGGTGGCTGCACTACCTCATGTTGAATAGGACAACGCCGTTGATAGGTCTTGTCAGCAAATTGAAAATCAGATGACATCTAGGTATACCTAGCGAAGGGATAGGTGGTAAAAGGGCCGATGACAATGTATCTTTGGAAGGGGTCAAAGGTTGGGCAATTGATGAATAATATGACTGATCTTAAAAAAATGTTACATCTGCCGAGACATATAATCACCGACTAATCGGATTATAACACTTGTATCATTTTTGAGTTCGAGAGTACCTAAGAAATATACACTTGTCAGCTCGTAGATCGAGATGACCAGAAGAAAGACAATGCACAAAATAAGCACACCAAAAACACTGAGTGGTAAAGAAAAAAGTGAACTCCTTGGATGGAAAGTAGAAAAAGGTATGCCACTACGAAGCATAGAGGATGGGAGGTGATTTATGAGATAGCATGTTGTAAGGGATAGCATGCCCCCAAAATGTTTTGGGGAGGTTCATATAAAAAAGAAAAAGAAAACAATGAGCAATATCCAAGAGATGACGATTTTTTCGTTTCGTTACTCCATTTTATTGGGAAGTATAGGGGCAAGAAGTTTGAGGCAAAATCCCGTGAGATATAATAAATGATTGATAACTAGAAGAGATGGCCATATATATTTTGGCATTATTAGACCAGAGACATTTTACAGAAACATGATACTAATTAAGGATCTCAAAATGAAACATACAAAAATAGGAAAAAAACTTCAGTTCGATCTTTTATCAAATATTACTATGTTACACGGGAATAATCATCCGCTAATGTAACAAAGTACTTAAAACCATACATATTAGTGACACAACAAGGCCTCCAAACATCAGAATGGACCAACTCAAATGGACTTGACCTACGACTCTGGACACAGGAAGGGAAAGATACTTGATGATGCTTGCCAAATTGATAAGCATTAACAATAGATAGGACTCATAGACGATGAAACATGATAAAAATGACGAAGTATGTGAGGTAGATTATGACCCCTACGACAATACATTCGAAAGAAGTCGGAAGCGACATCTTTCCGAATAGTTGCAGTAATAAGATCTTTGTTGAGGTAGTATAGCTCATTGGACTCATGCCTTCCACCAATCATCCATCCAACCCTCAGATCCTGAAAGACATAATTAGTGGAGATGAAAGTCATAGAACAATTCAAATCTCTAGTAAGGTAACTGATAGAAAACAAGTTATATTGGAAAGTTGGTAAAGTAAATATATGAAAGAGAAAGAGATATGGGCCCAATGTTACATCCCCTTGACAAGTGGTATGGGATTGTGAACCATCGGCAAGTGTAACAGAACCAAGTTGCATATGGATAATACTAGATAAAAAGTTAGAGTTACCAGTCATATGATTGGTGGCACCCGAGTTTACGACCCAAGAAGTGGGCGCAGAAGAGAGTAAACAAGATGAACTATCCAAAGAAGTCTATGCCAAGGTAGCAGTAGGAGCTAAGGAATCTACCATATGGTGAAGGCCTAATAAAGATTCATATTTGGCAAGAGACATTATAATGGTACTAGGCGGTTCTTGTGACTGATCAGGAACCTTCTGCACTGGGGACTCACTTACATTGGCATAAGCAACTTATGCACGAAGCTCAGGATGTAAAATATAGCAATAAGCCTCAATATGACTAACTCGTTGACAGTGAGTGCAATAACGTGAACTTATAGAACCCCTAGAGAAACCAGATCTACCACGACCATGGGAACCACGCCTTCGGCCTCAGTGACCACCAAAAGACTGAGAAACCACAACATTTGCTACATGTGCATACGATAAAGTGTACATGCAACAAAGAACCCAAGAGAAGACCTCATCAACTGATAGAAGAGTACTTTGAGAAGTAATTTGTTGTCGAAGAGAAAAATGAGCAAGACCAAGCCCCCGGAGAATTAATATATATCTTATATCTTCTTGACATTTGGCCAACTCTCTAACATCATCAGTGGCAGGCAAATAAGTGTCTAGTCTCTTGAAAGAGTAGTAAATCTAAAATAGTACTCGGATATAAACATATCTCCGACACATAGCTCAAAGAGCTCCAACCATCACAAACACGAGTCATGTTATCTCTTCCTGAAAACATGAGAGCACACTTATCCCATATGAGTTTGGCTTATGTACACCTCATAAATTGAGGACTAATCTTGGAATCCATGATATTCCATAACAACGTTCGAATGGTAGCATTGCTAAAGTGCCAATCATCCAACTTCGTTTTATCGGTGTTGTCTAAAGGTGGAAGCGAAGGCAAGTAATTCAATTGTTTGGTGGCCAACAGATATGTCTTGACTGCCATGGACCAAGAAAGGTAATTGGTCCCATCAAGCTTGACAGAACTCAACTTCAAATTAGTAAGACCGATATCCACGCTAGATCATCCAAATCTAACACAACTAGATCAATGACAAAACCTCTCAAAAGTTTCGTGATAAGCAAAGCCACGTCACTATTGGTTGAGAAATAAATCCATTAGGCATCATATGAATAACCAACCAATCAAGTTTTAAACAATTGCATTCAATGCATTATCCTTAGTCGTTAATCAGCGGATTACCTAGAAGAGCTTTGTTGCAAAAGTCAAACAAAGGATCGCTGCGTCGACCGATAATTCACACATCATTAGTCCAACGATCATGCAAAAGACCTTCTTGCTTTAGGAACAAGGGAGCTAAGTGACCACAATATTTAGGCGGCCTCCATCTGCCCTCCGCAACTTGATTGAGTCAACTTTGGTCATAGCTATATAGATACAAACATGTACAAGACTCTTTCATCCCCAATTAGAAAGAGAAGTCGGGACCTTGCAAAGTGACTGGCTGGCTAGAGAAGGGTCAACGGACATGGATGAGCACACCAAAAACACACTAATTGTGCAGCAGGTTGAAGAACCCTAACGCCTTTCAAATGCTTTGAATGAAGGCAAATTTTGCCCGCTTGCAAATGAATCGGGCGTATTTAATTGAAATTTAGACTCGACTTTAGCTCCGCACATCCGGCGACGTCCACATACTTGCTGTGCTTAGGCGCACCCACGTGGCGAGGGGAAGTGAGGTTGCATAGTGAGGCTGGGAGGCAAGCCCGTCACCACAACAAAGGAGCGAAGCCAAGCCAACAAGTGAGCGAGTGCGCACTAGCAAGCGAGAGACAGAGAGAAGGATCAACGAGAGGTAGAGGAGGCAGAGAGCGCCATGACAGCGAAGACAAGCGTCACCACGACCACGTTCGCAAGCTTCTGCACGCCTTTTGAGAGGTTGTGAGCAAAGAGGAGAGAATGAGAGCTAGGGTCTTAAGGGAAGGTCTTCGACGGGCCTTAAAACTTAGAGGCTTGGAGCTTCAAGAGCAGAAGTGGCAGCATAGCTCTAACAAAGAAACAAATAGAGTGAGCTCATCTCCTTCATTTGTTCGAAGCCCGCCATAACCGTGTTCCTCCCGGCTCTAATACCATGAAAATAAAAGAGGAGAATTTCATTACTTTAATGATGGATTACATATATAGCGAGCATTAGGGAACACTCAAAATAAAAAAGACTAAACTGGCCTTCAATACTTCTCATTCTCATTCTTCTTTAGTTTTCCTTACAAGCTCTCTCGTTACCGCATTAGATTGTTCAATCAATAAGCTTCAATGAATGATGACAATCTCTTACCATGATCGATGCACAATATTTAGAAACATGTCCGATTGCCCAAAAAAAAGGAAAATTTTAAATAAGGACTCGAAGTGCCATCATTTTTTCAAATAAAGACCTAAAGTGGACGTTGTTTCAAATAAGGGCCTGAAGTGCCTTCATTGTTTCAAATAAGGACATGAAGTGGTTGTAACTATTTCAAATAAGGGTCTCACTTACCCGGTTCTCCAGCGACTCCCTTTTTTGGCCGATCAAGGGTCTTTTCGCAAAAAAAACAATTTAAACTTCAATTTTAGTTAACTTGAATTAAAAAAAAAAGATAATTTTTTAAAAAAAAAAAAGAAATAAAGAAAATATAGGGGAGGGCTGGAGCCCTCCCACCTATGGCCGCCGCCCCGTCGCTGGTGGGGCGGTGGCCATGGTTGGTGGGTTGCCAGCCCCTCGGCAATTGCCAGCACCAGGAGAAGGCCACGACTCTCTCCCAAACAAGGAATCACTACCCTCTCCACAGACGAGGGATCGTTGGCCCTCGAACAGGGCCACTGATCTTCCACCAGCCCCGTTGGTGTCCAAATCTGAGGCCAGCGGGGCTGGGCAAGGGTTGCTGGCCTTGCTGGAGGGCCGGCAATCTCTTGTCTGCCCAAATGAGGGAGAGGGCCACGACCCTTTCCCTACCAGGAGAAGGTCGCCAGCCCTCGCCGAGGGAGGTCGTCGGCCATCGCTAAGGGGTTGGCAACCCACTAGCCATGGCCGCCGCCCCACAGGCGATGGGGCAACGGCCATAAATGGAGGGCTTCAGCCCTCACCTGATTTTTTTTAAATTTTATCCTTTTTTGTTTTTTTGGAAAGAATTTTTTAAAAAAAATTGAAAGAAGAAAATGCTCTCATCTGTAGGTATAGTCAAGTCCTTTTTTGAGACTGATTAGTCACTTCGGACCCTTATTTGAAACATGATTCACTTCGGGTCTTTATTTGAAACAATGATGGCACTTCAAGCCCTTATTAGAAACAACGTCCACTTTAGGTCCTTATTTAGAAAAAAAAAGATGGTACTTCGAGTCCTTATTTGGAACTTTCCCCCCCCCCCCCAAAAAAATAGAACCCATTCGAATTATAACAAGCACATATAATAGAACAATCGGGATAAAATAACAAGCGAAAAAGGAGAAATCACAGAGAAATGAGCATGTTGGAGAAACAAGCACATAAAGAAGCTTCCAATCGAGGGGAAAAAAGGTAACAATCACCGAAGAAGCAAGCCAAAAGAAACAAATCCCATCACTAGTAGGGAGACTACTAATTCGATTGTGACTGAGGAGAGGGAGGAGGAGGTTGGGCAACGATGAGTCTTAGACAAACAAAGACAAGGCGAGGGCTGAGGTGTGAGCGCAACTGAGCAGCTAGGGCGATCGTGACTGAGGAGTGAGATGAAGCGACGCCGAGCATGATTGCAATTGAGGAGTACGATGAGGTGAGGGCAAGCATGACTGAGGAGTGAGGTGAGGCCAGTGAGCAAGATCATATTAGGATTTGTAACTTTCAATTTTTTCTTTGATTTTGACAAAAACGGATGGGCAGTTTCATACTTAGGACTGGGACTGAACTGTTACTCATTGGTTCCCTCTGATTGGGATCAAGAATCTGGACCAATCTCCATGGGAACTGCCAGTTTGGTCCGGCGATTCTCATTCCTTTGCACACTTCTTAATTCTTGGTGTTGTTGATGCTCTTCTTAGGTTGGTGCCCCATGATTTACTCTTTTCTTATAGAATAAGCTTTTAATTAAATTGGGATATTGTTACTTGACTTGAAGTATGTCACTCATAGACTCGTATTGGACCGCTCGTGTCAAGAGCTCTTTAAGAACACAATGTAAAATTGCGCAATCGCGTATCCGAAGTTTTGACCATGCAAAGAGTGAAAATAACAACCGTGGCCTTACTTGGAGAAATTCAAGAAAGCAAAAGCCAGTCAGGGACTGTTTATATTTGAAGATTGAATAATGGGTTAGGATAGGAGTACTTATAGGCCAGGGCAGGCATGGCAGCTGAGTTGTGCCTCTTCTTGGGCCCACACACGTCTCCATCTTGTGTCCCGTTTGCGTGATTCTTCACTGCGTTGGGGCTGTTGTGTGGAGAGTTTTTCAACAAACCCAATATTGTGAAGTAAAATATTAAAACTATGGACCCCAGAGTTTGAACAATAATGAGGTTTAAGGCTTGAGTCAATGAACAAAATTTCATTTTGGAAAATTGACATTCTTTTAAATGATTATATCCCATAATTTATAGGTCTCGAAAGTTTCGTTTGATTCAAAGATCTTTAGGTACGGTTTTCGGCTCTAGGACTTTTTTCAGGTATAGGAAGGTTTGATGGAAATTTCCCATTGGTTACTTCCCCATTCGACATTTGAATGATTTGATTTTGTTGCATCAGAATGCTTTTGATCCCTAGTTTCGTGATATGCATATCAAATCGCAGATTTTCTAACATTGTGAAAAACAAGAAACAAATCCCAACTTGTCAAAAATGGACTCTTCAATTCGAGTGGTAATATGGATGTCAAAATAAGTGTTTTGACAAGTAAAAACCCATTTTTGACATTTAAAAGTGTGCTTCATGCCTTTTATGTCATTTGTTAAATCTAACTCAAAATTAATAGTTGAAAATGGGGGTAAAATTTGAGGCGTCAATATTCACGCGCAAGTGAGTACATTCCTCTCCCTCTTCAACATTTTTCGAGGTTCATTTATTTTTTAAGGTGCGTTTTTTTTTTATAAAAATAAATTATTTGAATTATTAAAAATTATCGTTTGTAGTTGTTAATAAAATGAATGAACAAAAAATAATTTCACTAATCACAAAAATATTTAGACATAGTTTTTTTTATAGTTGAAATATTTTTCATTAACTTATTATTCCTAATGATACACAAATTCATTTTAAAGATTTTTTTCTAAATTTTTCATTTTTCATTTAATAAATGAAGCTTTAACTTTGATCAAATTTGCCGATGTGACACCCATTTAACGGTGCATCAGTTTTGAGCACCCCAAAAGTAAAGTAAAAAAAAGAAGTAGCATTAGTTTTTCATTAATTAAAGCAATGAATTTTATAAAAATACTGTCACTACACGATTCTTACAAATATTAAGAGTGGTGGTCTTCTCTTGCAAACAAAATGTTCAATTCATCCGTATCAACAAAATTAAAACTTTGGGAGTGATTACGAGAATGAATGAGACTTAGATGCGCTTTTTCCATAAAAATGAATTGAAAAGTTACTTTTCCTTTATAAATATCCTCGACATGTGATAATTAGTCCTAAACTCATCATACAATACTCAAATACTCAATTTAATTTTATATTTCTTACTTTAATCAACTTAATTCCCATCAGCTACCCGACGTCATCTGATTGTTGTTTGACTTGCTTTTTTTCTCAAATAGGCTCCTAATCATGACGTGAATATCATATTAGGTGAGAGAAGGCAAGGGTGCGACCGATTTTACTAAAACACATGATCTGACTCAGGGGACACATTCCGACTCCGCTCCCATGTATCTTTTTTCCAAAAGATGGCTAATTGGGCCAATGAATTTTAAATCCTTCGAAGGTTTGACCCGGATCGGCGATCATAGCCACGGGGTGGAGGCTTCTCCCTTTACTAGGGAGGGCATTTGGACGGCCAGAATGGCCTGCAGTACTACAGGCAATCCATTTCGTCCAAGTAGCAGCACCACAGGCAATTCGTTTCCTCCAAGTATCTTTCAGTCTAAAAAAACACTTGTCTTGGAACGGCAAACGGTAAACGTCAAATCGATACTGCACGGATGGAAAACAATATATTCAAAAACCAAAAAGAACAGGCCCTGCTTTTTTTTACTTTTTGGTGGAGACTAAGGCCCTGCTTAAAACTCTAGATTTTGACGGAAAAAATTCTGTCTCCAGCAACTCGTTGCATTGAGTACTCTAGATTAGTAATTCATTCAACAAAAAACCCTTCCCAAAAAGGGAAATGATCAAGGAGGAAAAAATTAATTCGACTCGACGATCAAATTCTATTTGTCGAACAATTCCAGCTGTATCAAACTGCCAAAGTAATATTCTGAACTCCCTCCAAATCGGCCCATATATGACGTATTAGTTTAATTTTCCCGATGCTAATTATAACGGAAAACTTGACCCAAGGAAGGACAGCTGCTGGTGTACAAAAATTTCACATAGAAGTCGATTACTGTTGACGATTTCTTATTAAACTTTGAAAAAAAGGGAAATTTTCATGTAGCTCAATAATTCTTTTGTTCTGAAAATAAGATTCGACTCATTCCACGAATTGTCGCATACAAAGTATTGCAATAGTTTGCGTTGGCAAGTATAAAAGCTTTTAGGGTGGTTTGACTTGTGCTCCGGAAAAGAATGGTTCAATCAACAGCTTTAGGATGAACATCACATGATCAGTCACTCTTGTGAACAACTCGTTACTAAAAATTTTCCGTAAAACATTTTCAGTCCCCTGATCTGGTTCTGAGGGCACGCAATGGCATTGATGACGACCATAAATTCACACTAGAATGATAAGACAACACAAAAGTTGGCATAAACTACCTGCTTATAAACTCTCAATAGAGGCCATAAAAGGTCGATACAATAAAATTTGTACTCGTTACTACTCACGGACTGATTGAACATAAGATGAGAAGATCAGGCAGCAGTAGCATTTCGATTAAACATCAGAGTAGCGTATAAGCAAAGCACTAGCGAGTTTCTACTGCAAAATAATAAGAACCCATTTTGCAACACTTGATTTTAGCGTAACCATTGCTAGTTGTTCGCTAAGATATAGATAATGGAACTTGCACCTTGGCACAGGTAGTGCTGGCCATTGACCGTGTCAGAGAAATTAGGATTTGCTTATAGTTAATACCCCAACCAGGCGGCTCTAGTTAGCGGAATAAGCAATCGGTTCACTTTTGTTCAGTTGCCGCCAGTAAGGGTAGAGACCATCGTCTAGACTCTGTTTAATGTAGTTAGTTTAGACCATCGTCCAGACTGTTTATGCAGTTAGTTTGTCGCTCTAGTTGCGCTGATTGCAACACCAGATGCGACCAGAACTGCTTCTGGAATTTGTCATCTGAACTACCGAGTAGTCTAGACCACACTGATAGACTACACGAATGTCAGAACAGGGGACTTACCTTCTCAAATACTCATCTCCAGTAGAATTTGCTGTCTTGGAACTCGTCTCGGGGATAAAGATGCATGATCTGGCTCAGAAGAAAGCGATTAGACACGATGAGCAAAAAGAAGTCAAATTAATGATGAGCGACAAATCTTGCATTGCATGAGGACACATTCATGGCCCAGGCCAAGGACAGAACAAGGCAAAGCGATTAGTATGTGGCTCCTAATAAGCAAACGCATGCATTGAGAGATACGAGTTTCTCATTTCCCTTTCATGAACTCAAGCAGGTACGTACTTGGCAGGTGTTGTTCTTTTATCTAAACATAAATTGAGACAGATTTATTCGTCAGATAAAACTAATAGAAGAGGGTGTACAACCATACAGCTACAGCACGGCCACATTACTCTATCAAATGGGCTTCTTTGAGGGGAAAAAAGGGCTTAAACTTCATGTCCTTTAGCTTTCAGAAATAATGAAATCACAGCGTCTAAGTATGTCTGCACTTATATTTTAAAACTGTTAGATGATCCATATCAAGTAAAAAGTCAAATTCCTAACACTTACAAGACTAGAGAAAAATCTAAATCAATCTAATACAACATAACTCATTCAAATTGTATAACTTGTCCCGATAAAAATTTTGGATTCGAAAGTGCTCCTATTGACTTTTTGTTTGGATGACAAATGGCAAATCACAAAAACTCAACCACTGGCCTTGTCCATAACATATTATGTTGAAATATCAATAGACTATTATTGTACAGCTTTCAAACTAAATTCTTTTTCTATGAAGCAAGGGTTGAAGTTGCAAACAAACAATATGGTAACAGAGGCAGGCATGATGAGAGAGGCATCAGTTTGACAATGCTCACCTCCCAACCATCATCGGACCATATGGTTTGTAAACCATCATTCAGCTAATTATTGAATTAAATGTAGTTTGTAAACCTGGAATGGTCAGAGATCTTTTAAACATTAAATAGGATGCAGGAAAAGAGTTGAACCTACCTGCATTCACCATAATGATTCGTAGTGTGAGGATTGTATCAGTTCAAACTAAATGATCTGTCCATACTCCTGCTATCAATGGGGACCAGAAGAGAAGTAACTAAGCAACACAATACTCTATATATCCATATAGGAGAAAAATTTATAATCAAGCTCCAATCAACCATGTAGAATGTCTGAGAAAGTACCTTAAAAATAATGGTACACATCCAGTAAAGCAGCGGCCAAGCACTTGTGTTCCATTCAGGGACAAGAATAATATCAGCTCGTACTCCATCACCAGCTGTGACTCAGATATCTTGCTGATGATATATACTGTGTTGCCAAAACAATTACCAAACCTAGATATTTCTATCCCATCGGGGGTGAAGGAAAAACAGGTACTGGCTTAACTAACCAACTCCTTTGAAGCTTAAGCTGCTTAAAGAATAAATACAGAAGAGTCATGATTACTCCTGCATTGCTCCATTCTCAAAGATGTCCAAGAACATGCTTATTTCCAGCTCATTCATACAATGTTCACCCCATGGTAAATCAAGTGTAAATCAAACAAACAGGACATGCATGACAAGTCGGATCAAGAAAATTAAAAGCAAACAAGTCCCTCTATGGCCGCCATGATAAACTGAGTGACCTAAGTGCAGGTATCATACAAAAAGTATAAAGCAAATGAGTAAAAGAGCTCCTAAACTTCATTTTACAATAATCAAAATTCAACAGATTATACACTGACAAAGATCTTCAGATTAAAATTACTGTATATAAGCTATTCTATCCTGCTAGAGTTAGTGCCTATAGTTGCAAGAAGCCCCCTTCTTGCAATGACCACTCTCATGATACCATCTACACACCCCTTGCTCCCCTCTAAAGAAAGGCCTGTTTGAACCTCCTCCACCCCCACCTCCATTTCCACTACCAAATGAAGACTGCCTATTCCAACTCCTACCTCCAGTGTGACCCGAGTCTCGAGCTCCTGGACCCCTGTCCCTTTTACCTGAGAACCGATCCCCATGTTGATTCTGTTCATTCCCCCACACACCCTGATTACCTGGTGCAACCCAACCTGTATTTGCATTTTGAGGTGGTCCCCCTCGTCCCAATGACACCGCTGGTCCAGGATTAGAGTTTCCTTGCACAAATCCTTGGCCCGTTGGGACCCACCCCGAGTTCGGAACTCCTGATGCTTGCATTTGACCAGGAACAGACCAACCAGGATTCACATTTCCAGGAGCCACCCAATTGACATTAGTATTTCCTGATACCTGGCCACCCCATCCACTAGGAGGATTTCCAGGCATTTGGACCCAACCAGCATTTTGGTTCTCCGGTGCCACCACAGGAACATTAGTGTAAGCACTTGTATTGGCACCCCAATTCATATTGGGTGGTCCAACGGACTGGAGACTTGATTGATCACCTGAACCAGGTCTCCACGGATTTGCAAAAGCACCACTAGGGTTACCCATGGTGAAGGAAGCAGAGTTTTGGACAGAAGAGGCAGCTTCAACCCACTGACCATGTACAGAAGGCTGTGATTGTACAGAAGATTGTGTGGTCATACTACTTGGCTCTGACTTCTGAGACAGTGAATTTCCCCAGACTTGAGCATCACTATGGGACCTGGGTGATGACCCCACAATATCTGTTTTTGACACTGGAGCAGATGCCCATCCATGAGGATTGACCGGAAGGTTCTGGCTTCTCATAACCTGGACTAAGTTTTGCATAGTTGCAACATTACTTATCATATCATTAGCAGTGCTCCCAGAAGAATTAGCGAAATCAGCTGGTAGTTGAAGATGACCTGATGCTGTTGACTGAGGATACACTTGAGAGGCACTTCCAGAGCTCAAAGGCATGCCTGTCTCTGGCCTAGGTGCAATTGCCACATCATGAGAACCATCTGGACCATTCATACTGCCCGACCTCACAAAAGATGAAGCCGATGACTGCATCACTTGGCTACTGCTTGGGACAACATTTGTTGACGGTTGCGTAACTCCACTTCCAGAGATGATATTAGCACCAAGAATAGAACCAGCAGGTGACCATTTGCTTTCATCTGCCTGCCCCTTTGTTGCAGGAGTGGCATTTTGGCCTGGAGTAGGGGATGGGAGGTTTATACCAGCACCCCATTCAGTGGCAGAAAGCTTAGGTATCTCAACTGAAGATGGAGTCCCTCTACCGATACTTAAAGCCTCTTCTGATCCCCGTGTCCCACGATTCTGGTCCAAGTTTGACTGCTTAACAGCCAGAAGTTCCGTTGCTTGCTGTAAGGGTGCACCCTGTGCTTTGCTGGAGTACAGAGATGATGTATGTGGACTTTGTACCATCTGAGTCTTCAGAAAACCACCTTCTGGTGGGTCTTTCAGAAACTTTCCGTTCAATGCATCAGCTAAGAGAATGGAGTCATCCTGCTTCTCAGAAGCTCTCCAAATTCTCAAATTGGCAGGAAAATACCCAGTGTTATTCCATTTACGCAGTTGTACCATGGAAAATGGCCCCTGAACTTTTCCAGATGGATCCTGGTAATGCCAAATCTTCTCTGTTTCATTGACTTTGGGAGCAGCTTGAGGTGTATTCACTACATGAGAGACCCCTGGACTTTCATGGACAACCCTCTGAAGTGACTCAGGCATTGCCCCATGATTAGAAATTCCTGCACTGATTTCAGAGGTTGGAGAAAATTTCGACTTCTCCCAACTGCTCAATTGCTTCGTTTCTTTCTCTCTGGGTTGATTCCATGCGCTTTTGTTCATTGTCTCAACAGCTTCAGCAGCATCATCCCCTCTAATCAAAGTGCCTTTGCTAGACAAATTTCTGGTTAATTCTCTGCCAGAGTTTGTATAAGCCCTTGTTCCACTCCAGGAATCAGTTGGTGAAGAACCTACTTTCTGGGGAGATATTGGATCCCTCCCTCTCCCACTCAAACTAGTACTACCTCTAGCTCCTACATAACTCTCTGCATAGGCAAGAACTACGATAAGAACAGAGAGCATATGCGGAAATGAGGTATTCAATTTTATACTGCCTACCAAAAAATGAAATGTACCTTGTCTTCTCTGATCTGCTTCACCTTCATCATCTTCAGATTCGTAGCTTGGATCCATTTTTGGATCTGAATGTATTTCTGGAACCTCCTCAAGTCTTCGTTGGCGCTCTTCAGGTGTCTTTAGAACCTGCAGCTTTTCTACACATTCTCTAAGCGTAAACAAATGTCAAGGATAACTTCAAATCCACTGCAATGATGTTATAGAATAGTAGTTAGATTTCAGGCCCTCTCCTGAATGGGGAGGCAGTCAGGAGAAAACAATGTGGTCACATGACAAAAACAGAGTCCAAGCTTATGCTGGTCACAAGAAAACAATGTGGTCACATAATAATCAGATTTATTGTAGGGGAGCTTCAGAGTCTAAGCTTATGCTAAAAACATCATCATACGGGTCAGGGAAACAACCAATGTCTGAAGATGAATTCAATGTCAAAACCACCCTATTACAAATTGTTTCACTACCCATGAATGCAAACAACAAATATCAGCGCAACAGTGAGAACAGACGCAATCTGAAATGCAGGTAACTGAGGGCATATCCGGATTGCAATTACATTTTACATTGTACTTAATCTAAATATTGCAATGCACACACTTTTGACTTTTTCAACCCAAGAAGTTTGAAACTTTCACAAAATAAATGTTGACAAGTACACTTGCCTACAACTTCATCACAATTTTTTGAAGCAGGGATAATATTTGCTGGAAAGCGAAAAGGTAATTATCACTTCTTTTTAAGCGGAAATGGACTTAAACATAAATATAACTTATGAAAATGGATTTACATTTGTCCAGCCAGTCGGATACACAATCTATTCATGTTTGTTCAAAGTTAACAGAAAACTCATACATTTATATGATTTTTGCCAGCTAACACCACTGAATGATTTCACTCACACAAAAAATCCGAAGTTTGAAGGAGTATCAGTGCTCGTCAAAATCACAAAATCACTTAGAATAGTTAAATGTGGTTGCTTTTTAATTAACTGTTTCATAAAATTCAACCAAGCATAACATGTATGATTCACCTAAAAGCTAATATAGCCTAACCCCTTGAACAGAAATTTGAATTAGAAATTAAAGATCTGATAATTTACTATGCTAAGCAACTAGATCAAAGCTCAAAAGATCATGTTGAATGCACTGACTTAGACAGAAAGGAATTTTCCTATAATGAAGCTAACCATCAAAGGACTTCTTCAACATTCTTCTCCTTCATCTTCTTCTCTTTGTTATTTAACAAAATGTAGGAGGCAATATTAACTTGTAATTCTTCACAATCATGATTTAGGTGTATGATATTGACATATGAATCAGCATTGCTATTTTATAAGGGAGAAGAGAGTTAAAGAAAAGAAGGGCGCTTTTTTTTTGCCAGGGGAGAGAGGGTGGGGGGAGGGGAGGGGGGGGAAGGAGTTGGGAGAGTCCTCGTAGAAAAGGCAGGAGTCGTTTTTTGGAAATTATTGCTTTATTTGAGCTAGAAACATAGTTCTTTTTTCAAGAATCACGAGACATGTGAAGACCTGCAGCCCACTGCCAATTTGCTTCAAAGGAATATACTAGCAAAGTAAAAACTACAGAAGACATGCAGACAAAAAGAGGGACAAAGGAGAGGGAAGGGGGACAGAAATGAAAAGGGAAAGGGAGACGATCAATCAAAAACTGAAATTTGGCCCCTCTTTTCACACATGCAACTTATGAATAGAAAGAAAGAGATAAAAGTGTTAAAGACTACTATGTCAACATGCAGCAAATCAGTCCCACAAGAGCATCACTAAAGCATTACTCCATTGTGCAGAATGATCTGCGAAAAGTGACCACAAATTAACTTAAAATACACTGTTGCACTTAAGAAAAGTTTAAAATGCATAAGAAGGATATTCTTTTCGGTGACCTTTTTCACTTGCTCGATCACGAAGGTGGCTGAGTCGCAAAACCTCTGCCTCCAGCCACTGCATCAGGAGAAAGAAAAACATTCCTATCATTACCAGAAATAGATAGCAATTTATGTTCATTGACTGGGCCCTAATCACAAGATAAGAGGGAAAATATGCTACTGTTCAAAAGCTGAGAGCTATTTTTGACCTGCAACGAATTTATTACTCTAGGTATAATATATAACTGCTCTAAGCATGCCTGACACTGTAAAAATATACTGATGTACAGCAAAGTTAATTGAATAAAAATAAGTAATCTTCATTTTGACCTACAATCCAAAAAGATCTTCGAGAAATTGACTTGTCTATCTCTCTAAATGCTCAAGTTGCAAACTTGAAGCCAATGTCACTACAGCTAATATCACACACCGATTCACATTTTTTTTGTCTGGCTTTCTTTGAAAACAATTATGAGCAAGATTCTAATCCATTACGCAATTTTCATTCCTGATACCATAAAGAAGCCTTAGACACTTAGACTATGTTCTTATTGCTATAGTTTGGATTCAGAAACTTTGATGCTTTGTTGAGCTGCGTTGTGTTGAACTCTGTTAAAGATAACCATTTAGCAAGCAAATTCCAATATGATCCAGCGATTAATGAAATTAAGCTTTCTATATGATTCAAGAGTAAAGTAGTGCCTCCAAAACGCAAAGTAACTCTCCTTAAAACATTTTTTATTTCCAAACATACTAAAATTAATTAAAGTAAAATGACATAATTATTAAAAATTTAAAGCACCCTTTAATTGTAGCTTGAGAATAGACTTTTGACTGCTTTGCATTAGCTTTCACCTGCTTCCACCTTTAAGGATTTGCCATATGCTATATGAAAATGCTGCAACTATTTTGAAAGCAGAAGCAGCTGCCAAAGTGTTGCAGCAGGTACTTTATCTTTTAATTAATGCCATCCTATGTGACATGCCATCAATGCCAAAATTACCATACATATTTCACGAAGAAACCTCAGTGGAAAGCTTGAGTATCCTGGCTAGAATCCAAATGAGCGCAGAATGACTAGGTCAGTTGGCAGGAACCCAACCAAATATCACTGTTTATGCAGCTGATTTTGACCCAAATTTAGTTCCATTTACTTCTCACATATGCGCTCTTAATCCGCATATCCATAAGTGATTTGGGTGGGAAAATACAGGCACAATTTCAATATAACATTAGCTAACTTGAATTTTATTGGTCCAACATAGAGATATGTCCCCCAATTCCCACCCACGGTGCACTAATCCCTCGATATTCAACCTGCCAAGTCTTTGAAAAAAACAAACACAGCTTTACAGACAGACACAATTACCCAGCTTGACAAGATGAACAAGAACCGATAGTCTGCAAGTAGAAATTATTTACGAAAGTAGCAAATGTTATTAATTCCAAAAGTTCGACGAGATCAGAGCAAGAAAATTACATCTTTGACTCTTACTGCCTGTAACGCTATGGCCTTTTCCTGAATATCACCCTACAGAAAGTCATAGAAAAATTTTCAGGTTGAAAAAGTTATGAAGAAAAGAGATAAAAATATGGATAAGAAATATTACCACAGTCAGACGGTTGATAAGTCCACATTTTATGCTCTGCCGCAGGCGCTTGCATTCATCCTACAACAGCAGGAGAAGATCACTGTTTAACAAACAGAATACCCTATACTGTCGAAGCAGGAAGCACAATTTATCTACAAAATTTCACTTATATCATCTTATGAAGCAACTGGATTAAATCACTGGTTCTCCTAGTAGCAACTTCTGACAGCAAGCTATTGACATCGATAGCTCAAAAGCAAGATCAAGAAAATCCTTCATTATCAATCAAACAATTGAGTCATCGTACCTACTGGAAAAATCATCAACGACTAGAACTATGCTAGTAAGCAAACTCAAGAAGCCTCATCTCACCTACATCTAACTGCAAAGGACTTAAAAGAAAAGGTCGCGCACAATCAACATCATGCAAATGGAAAATATTTAAACCAATTGAATATTTAAACGCATTACCTCAGTAAAATCTTGATTGGAGATTATATCAACTGATATAACCTCAGACTTGTTCAGATTATATATTTCCAGAAGATAATCTGTCATCTTTTTGCCAACTTTGTATGGCTCCGGAGCTTTGCTAGTACCTGGAGGAACAATGGTATAGACACTTAACAATCTTGTTACTCGTTTGGAAAAACTTCACTATTTCTACAAATTTGATGAAAAGCAAGATACAATACCTATTACTGGGACTAATCTATACAGATCTTGCTTTTGATTGCTACCAGAAATTCTTATCCTGACAAAAGAGCCAACAACTTTATCATGAAACGCCCCAACATCTTCAATCAACTCCTCCACCAGATTACGACGCAAGTAAATCAGATTGACATTGTGTGTATCAATAGCTGCATAGTCATCAAGGTTAGACTGAAGTCCTCTCTCGTCATGTTTTTTCCGCGTTCTGCGTCTCTTCTCTTTAACCACCTTTACTGATGCATCAGAGTTCCCATTAACATCAATTTGATTGGAATCAGTATCAACAACACTCCCTTGAAGATCATCTGCATCTTCCTTCATAAGAAAGTGAGATTCAAGAAGCCTCAGCATTTCAAAATGCCCCACACGTGGCTTGCCAAAGAGATTTTGAAGCCTTGAGTCACAAATTATCTGACTTTTCCGCCGAGGATCTCTGAGTTTGTTGCTTTTTATATATTCTAACAAGAGAGCCTGTACATCAAACTGAGAAAGAACTGATCTATCACCATTTCTCATGTGCATCACAAATTCCAAAAGCTCTTTTGATGCCCACTCAACACCGTCATCTGCAGAAGGATCTTCCCTACTAACTTTAGTTGATCTGGTCAATGAGCTCTTTTCCTTGTTGCGTGATTTTGACTGTTTCTTTGCCTTCCTCCTTCTGGAGACAGTTACTTCTGCATTTTCAGAAGAATTTTCTGACCCCGATCCTCCATCCTCATTGGCATCATAAAGTTCATCAGGAGATTCTTGTTTCCCCGAAGTTATATCAGATCCTTTCCATGGGTTCTTAGCCCGTGCAAGCTCCTCTAAAGTTAGCGAAAGCCTCTCCTTTAAGCCAGTATAGTAATCCTTGAACAGGTATTCCCAGCTGCTTTTGTCATCAAAATCCACTTGACCCTGCAAAGACATTAAATACCAAGCATAAGTGCAACAAGATGACATCATGGGATTGAGAGGATACAGAGTAAATTTTGAGAAAGGAAACACGTATAACAGCTGAGAATAAGAGTATTCCCAGCGATAGACATCAAATATGCAAATCAACAAAAATCCTGCTTAGCCCAAAAGCAAAGCATGTATTCTGGCAACACATATCATTGCACAACTTCTCAAGAGACATTATGGATTTTAGCTCTTTTTGTGAATTGGTTGGGAGCCCCTTGGTGCCTCATAGTATATTTCCCTTCACTATTGAAAAAATATCATTTCAGGAGACAATTTACCTCATAGTTACAAAGTTGAATTAAACAGATGGAGGAAAACAGAAGATAGTTGAAGAGATTGCACTGTCCAGTCAAATACAGAGAAAAAAAATTGACATGTTCATTTTCGCGAATGTAATGCAAGAAAGGACCTACCAGTCTCTAAATGGAAGTGCCAATTCATTCCAATAGTGTTAGGTGTCGGTTCAACAATAACTGTGAAAGTATAGTGATTAAATTTTTGAAGCTCGAAGTGGAGTTCATCTGTTCACATGAAACCCGGTTCAATACTTCTCAAGACCTGTAGGTTACTAGAATAGAAGACAAACCAATCACACATTTCACACTAACGAGTTTTACCACAAAAATCCCTTAAAAAGGCCATGCATTTTGTTAAGGTGACCTATCATAACATGCTACAGCTAAATGGACTATATCATAACATCAATAGTCAAGCCAGTTGTTACATTTCACTGCTCAAAATTAAATTCCAATCTCTCCATCTTACAATATTAAAAGTTTTTCCTAAACTGATTTTTATCATTAAACATCTTATTCCTCTTCACATTGTGACAACATTTTTTTTTTATCCACACGTGTAAGTATGCTTTTTTTGCTGTAAAGATGATCATTGAAAAACAAGAACCTTTACCAAAAAAAAAGAAAAAGAAAAAATAGAACAAAAACTACACAAAAGATGAATGGCTATTATGAACTTTGGTTCACAAAAGAGCATAGCTATCAAAGACTTATCTTTAAATTGGTCAGACGGAATTTCCCAAAGTATAATCTATGGTTAATTGTGACTTGAATTGTTTGACTGCAGACCAAATTGTACCAAATTTGATAAATTTTGTGATGGTTGAAATGAAGGAGGTGATGAATAGAGTCGAGATGGTGGTGGTTGTATGGTCTAGGTCAGGTGACGGGAGGGTGTTGGAGGAGGAACATCCTGGTATTCGATATTGGCACTCTACTACTCCTACATCTTTTGAGTCAATAAATGCTGAGAACAAGAGAGATTTGTATGTAACAGAGTGAAAAGGCTCAATATTCTTTTATTGCTACCATTTTAATGATTCCAACTACTTCAGCAACTAAGGAAAAAAACAATGAAAATCCAAACATCAAAAGACCACATCAAAGGGAATAGGCCTCTTTCTCGATATTATTTAGAAAGTTTTCAGTTAAAAATGTTCACCCATACATAACGGTGTCGAGGAACTTTTAATGTTGTCATTGTGGCCTCCACTTACCACTCATGCAAATTAAATAGAAGAGTGGATGCGAAATAAACCAGACTTGCTGCTTGCACTCCCACTTTGCCCTTTTCGCATAAATAAGTCAAACCGCTATGACAATTTAAATCCTTCAAGCACATTTTTAGAACATCTGAATTGAACAGAACAAAAAGAGCTGCTGATAGTCTCGCCGACATACAATTCACACAAATAGACAACTAACGGAATTTCTAAAAGTAATGAATCAATGCACAGGACTCTCTCTTGGCCAACAGCGACCCCACCACCACAACAGCTTCAATGTGACGTGAATATTTCAGCTGTGCAGTCATCTAAAACACATAAAAAGGGGAATGATGTAAGATAAGAATCACAAGTCACCGATCACTGGAATTGCAAGTATCCATCCACAAAAAGCTGCATTGGAGTCTTTGAGCTACACATAACAATTAGAAGAGCACATACCACATCATTGCTCCCCTGCTCATTACTCTCGATCATCATGACTGTTCTCATGCATGTTTCACAGAATCCTTTGTTTCCTCTCACACATAGAATAACAGCATCTCTGATGCAACCCTTGCATAAGGAAAATGTACAAGTATAACACATATAGTATGCATTCTTCTCACAATTGCTACAGAGGTGCCAACCTGTATAATAACAAGCAAAGTACATTATTTGACAATTGAGAAGAGCATTAATGGAAAAGATCGGGAAGCTGAAGCAAACAAAAAGGCATTAGCATGAGGCCACAAAGAATTAGAGGATAAACAACGAGACAGAGACATTTCATATTCAAACTGTCTTAAGATTACCAAACCTTACATGCTATGAATTATAGCCTTAAAATTATTCTCATGTCTCAGCAAATTACAGCAATGATGACGCAATGAGAAACTACCTAAAAAAGTTTAGAGTTACAACATGTGTAATAGATGATGTAATATAGCAACTCAATTAAGTGACAAAACCTCTCTGGCATTATGGATGATTTAGTTCTCCGCTTCCATAATTTAAATGGATTCGGCAACACTTGACTGGCTCTTGCAGCACATTCCAGAATCACCAAATACATAGTATAACAAACAAGGCAGTGAAAAGCACTTTTTTTACCTATCATTTGTAAAATCTCCATCCAATCAGATAGTAGGACATTAAGATAGTAAACTTTGTGAAATAAAATAAAACGAATTAATGAATTTCATACAGATTGATTACAAGCTGCATACAACTATATTAGAGAGTAGAAGCAAAACTAATAGTTTCGTCCTCACAATTCCTAAGGGCAAAACGAGCATATTAAATTCTTGAGTAATATATGCGCACAACACTAGTCACAAACATAGTTTAAATTTGTTTCATTACATTATTATTCACATAAACATGAAAAGAAATCATTCAAAATTCGAATCATCAGAATTCCCATCTAGACTCTAATATAAGTAAGAATGATCATAACATCTAGACAAAAGATAAAATTTACTGACAAATGAATAAAATTTTGAACCAAACATATAGAAATGGACTCAAGTTATATAAGGAACTTAGGATCACTTTCTGGTCATCGCTAAAGCTGCCAAAGCTAACCATCACATAACATAAAGCCTACCAACAATGGCATTGCAAACTAGAGATGAGAGTTACAGCTCAGTTTTAAAGTTCTTTCAAGTTTCAACTTTGCAAGTTCTCATTGCCCTAATCTTTTCAGAACTCCAAGCTTGCTTTCATCTTCTTCCTTTTCTTCTTGCATTTGACATTAAAGGAACAATATGTTTCACTAAAGCCAAATCGAATATTTTCACCTTATAATGTCTTGGACAATTAAGATCCCCAACAAAGAGCACCTATCAATTGAACGGCCAATATATGATCCAACAGGCCATCTTGTGCAAGTTCACAACTCGTAATTCTAGGCCAACACCAAAAACTGAGCCAATGCCATTCTTCATTTCCGGCTCATAAAATCACACAGTTTAACATGTCAAATTGCTATATCAAGTACGATGTAGATTATGCATAAGATACTTTCCCAACTGCAATAACTTATAAAATTTTGTTGCACTTAGAATCCATCCAACTTTTAGCATCCTTGATTTGAAGTGCAGTACCCCCTTTGGTAGGCAACAAGCTAATCTGTATTTAACCGTCTCAAAGAGTACTTTGGCAAGTGTTTATAGTGTACAAGTACAAGCACCAAAAATAAAAATAAAAATCCATGAACTTGAGTCCAGTCCGAATGTGAAAGTTGCAAAAACTTAGGGTCTGTTTATTTCAGCTTAAAAAGAGCTTTTTTTTTCCTATCCAGATTCTGAAACCAAGAAAAAGTATGTGGAAGTCTAAACAAATTCTAAAAAATTCTAAATGACCATATATCTCTTTAATAATATGCTTACAAAAGTTTTGAGTGTTCACCATTAAACTGAAGTCAAATTCTAAAAGATACAAGAAAAGACAAAAAAAAAAAAAGGTCAGATGATAAATCATTCCAAAAATACCCTCAATTACAAAGTATCAGTAGGTCCATCCCATCGTAAAATTAATCAGAGTGTCCCTTTTTTATAAAGCAAAGCCTATCGGAAAATGACAAGATGTCAAAAGGTTTCAGATGGAACAAAAAGATAAAACAGATTAAAACACCATGCCAAAGACACACAAAATGAAATGCAAATCTAT
The DNA here is from genome assembly GCA_019926035.1 of Melaleuca alternifolia. Classification (NCBI taxonomy): domain Eukaryota; kingdom Viridiplantae; phylum Streptophyta; class Magnoliopsida; order Myrtales; family Myrtaceae; genus Melaleuca; species Melaleuca alternifolia. The sequence continues at coordinate 1,069,892 of JAGKPW010002221.1, read as the reverse complement.
CAGTACTATTACTCACAAAATAGAGATGGCTGGATCAACAATTCAGGTTGAAGAAAGTTCAATGGATGGCTATTACAATAGTAAAGTTATGAAAAGAAAAGCTTACCACAGTTCCAGCGCCCCTTAGTTCGGAAAAAAGCCTCATCACGATTCACACATGAAGGATGATATACCTTGGGGCATCCCCTAAACATAAGAAACAAAAACATCAGTCTCATTTAAAAATGAAAATGATTTTGCTTCAAAACTAGTTCCTAATCATATCAAAAGCAAGCAAAGACAAAACCACAAGTACACCCATCAAAGGTAAGCAATCTCAGAAGCTGGGTACACCTGCGATCACATAGTACGAGTTGACCCCCATCAAAACAGATGAAGCATACATCCTCTTCCATCTTCTTCCTTGTAGGAGCCTTCACTCCCTTAGAAATCCTTCCTCGCTTCCTCTTTTGACCACCAATTCTATCTGCTTCCTCAACCTTCTCCATCTCATCCAACACATCTGTCTCCTCAGCAATATCAGTATCCTCAGGCACCTCCATTTCATCGACTGTTTCTGTATCCCCTACCACATCATCCATCTCTTGATCCTCCACCTCGAGATGCTCCACTACATCAGAAAACTCCACATCTTCAACCGCATTCTGACCTAACACCGTACCCTCTGCAACATCAGTAGCCTCTGAAGTTGCCCTCTCCTCAGTCTCCACCAAGCCCACGCCTGCTGTGCCAACAACTGCATCATCAACCACCATATCTTTTTCCAAAACGGCAAGGCTATCCATATCATCCAATGGTGCAATGACTTCTGTGGCACGAGCTGAGCCCATGTCCTTCCCAATGTCCTCCAGCGCCTGAGTTTCTTCCCCATGAGCAACATCTCCATCCGTTACTTCCACAACGCCATCTCTTCCAGAATCCTCCTCTAGCACCCTAGCCACATGAGCACCCTGTTTTGCCTCAATCTCTTCATGCTCTTCTGCGCCAATTTCAGCTTCCTCCATTGGTTTCTCATTCCCAAAAGCACCACCCTCCTGCTTATCGTCTGCCACCTTCCCATCCTCCACTTCACCAACCCCATGCTCTGCCACTTTATTGAAAGCCACAACAGCATCAACCCCTTCAAACTCTCTTTCGTCCTCAGCTCCTTCAACCTGCTGTGCAACTACCAATACATCATTGCCCTGCACAGGGCGGATCTCATTAACCTCCATGGCCAGTCCCTCCTGCTTATCCCACGCCACCTTCCCCTCCTTCGGTTCAACAGCCCCAACATCATCCTCTTCCACTTTATCGAAAGCCATAACACCACTGACCTCACCTTTAACTTGCTGTGCAACTTCCAACACATCATTACCCCGCATGCTGCACATCTCCTCCCCCTCTGCGGCACATATTCCCAGCTCCGCATCATGGCCAGCCATCACCTTCTCTCCTTCCACATCAGACATTCCTGCCTCCTCGGCAGCTGCTCTATTCTCACCTGCATCCGCTAAAAGCTCGTCCATCTCATTTACAACCTCAACCTCTTCCTGTACCGCATCATCGACCGCAACTGCAGCCCCTGAACCCTCTGACTCATCAGCACCTTCCTCCAGCTGGGAAAACTCTGCTTTCGTAACCTTCACTCCTGTTTCTTGTCCGCCGACTGCATCCCCACCATCATTTGCGCTCTGAGAAGGTGCTGACTCCTCAGCACCTTTCTCCAGCTGGGAAATCTCTGCGTTCGTAACCTTCTCTCCTGTCTCTTCTCCGCCGACCGCATCTCCACCATCACTTGCGCTTTGAGGAGGTGCTGACTCCTCAGCACCTTTCTCCATCTGGGAAATCTCTGCCTTCGTAACCTTCTCTCCTGTCTCTTCCTTCTCTCCTGTCTCTTCTCCGCCAATCGCATCTCCACCATCATTTGCGCTTTGAGGAGGTGGTGACCCTGGAAGCAACGGCTTCAATTCCATCCCTATTGGCATCTCCGCCACAGAGACGGACTGATTATCACCCAAAGCAGCACAATCCCCGTGTTCCGTCCCAGAAACCGGCTCTCCATCTTCTCCCGCCACGACCGGCAATGCAGACTCGGGCTCCACTTCCAATTGCTGCCGAGGCGATGCTCCACCTACCGCCTCCCCAACCCGAACAACACCTCCGTCGATCTCCTCTCCCCTCCTCGGCGACTCGCGCGGCTCCGTCTCCGACCTCGACACACTCTCTCCGTCGCCCGGTGCAGGAACGCATTGAGCCTCGGCGAATCCGAGCTCCCGCCCCGCGCCATCGCCCTCCGGGACAATACTCTCCGGCACGCCGGCGCCATGCGAGGCATCTTCCTCCTCGGCTTCCATGGAGCTCCCCCCGCACGAATCGAGAATCCTGAAGAACTCGCGAAATCAAAACCCTAGGGCTCTCTTCCTGACGAAAATCGGTGACGTAATGAATGAATCGCAGATAAAGAGGACACGAGTCTCGCAGGGACCGTCGCAAAAGGGGGAGAAGGCAACCTTTTCGATCGAGTGACCACCCTCGCTTATATAGAGAGAGTGAGGCAACAGAGAGAGAGCGAGCGAAGTGTGTTCTTTTCCGCCTGCGCGACGACGCGAGAGGACGCAATATCGCGATAACAACGAAATGTCGATACGAAAAATTAATAGTAATCGTAAAGTTAAAAATGGCCTCCTGGAGAAGTGGTGACGTCATGGGGGATATCTCAGCGGTTAATTTTGTTTCGGTAATATCGTCATTACCGTCGCGTCCGGTTAACGGTCTTCCCACGTTGTCAGCCGGAGTGGAGTGGCGTAGCGGATCTCCTTTTCTTCATGGAAAATTAAAAATGAGTTTATTCATATGACCGCGAACTTAATACACTGACTGAATTTTAGGTGCAATCTCAATTTCACCCTAAATTTCCTCTTTTTTTATTTCGAAAAAAGTTTACAAACTTTCATCCTAATTACACTCTCTGCCCCATCAACTCTCTATTCAAAAACTGCCCATTATTTTTTTTTTCAAACTACCAACTTCCTTGGCACTTAGATCAGAGTCTACATTTTCCATAACGTCCTCGCCTCTATATGGAGAAACAACGGCCTACTAACGATGATGATTCCGAAGAAATTGGTGGTGGTTATTGTATGGAGAGTTAATCGAGACAGAATTGGGACTATAATGAAAATTGAATTTTTTTGGGTAAAATTAGAATTAAATCTAAAATTTGAGATTTTCTAAGTAATTAGGCAATATGGTCACGCTCACATCTCTATCTATGCTTGTGCCAATAAAAGGTTCATAAGTCTTGTAACTCGGTAATAGAGTAAGGTCATAGTAACCTCGTAAGTCATTGGACTCCCGTTTCAATTAAAAATGTGATTTTCAAGCAAAATGTGCATGTACTTTCGCACTTCTGCTTTTTCTTGTTGGCAGTTTTTATACTAGCATTGCATAAATTCCATGGAAGTTATTGCATTAATTGAATGAATAGCCGTTTGATTGTTCTTCATTCTAGCTCCATTTCCCGCAACTCTCTTCTCCCTTCCAACCGTCGGCTAATTTGAAAAGTTCATTGAAGACTTGCTACAAACACTACTCGTTAGTACTCAATAGGGGAAAAAAATCTTCACCTAAACACACAAATTGGTTCACTATAAATTCTCAAGGATCATTCACTTCACTATTATGGAAAGAGAAATCTATGGAGGAGGTAACTTTCTTTCCTTGTTGTATAGGCAGCTAATTTTTTGCCTAAGGTTTTGGGAAAATTTTTTTGGCTAGCATGCATATGGAAAATATAAATATGTGGAGAAGATAAATTGCTTTCCTCATAATAGGCACCTAAATATTTCCCTAAATATTTAAAAAAATGACTAAAATATACCCAAAATCAAGCTCTATTAAGAATATGATCAAATCTATAATTGGATTTGAAAAGTAGATTTGAAAGATATCACAAATTTTAAACATGACCAACCGATCTTGAGGTGTCAAAAAAATTATGATTTGACCCAATCAATTAATTTCATCTTGAAAATCAAGTCACAAGCTTACTATTACAACTTGAAATCATGTCAATCAATTAGTTGGCAAAGAAAATATTATAACTTTTCACCACGATCATCTGTTCAACTAGATTCTAGAATTACATGATCTTAACGCTCCCATAAAGATCAAATTGCACTTTTTTGAAAGTTATCGAGGAGACTTCCATGGACCCAAAACTCAAGCCTATTGGATGTTGGGCAAAAAAATTATAGTTGGTCAACATTTGGTCGATATTTATTTATCTTTAAAAAAAAAAAAAAAAACAGCGACGGTAGCCTTCATGGGCCTAGCGTGATCGAGAGGCCTCGTCTAACGTGTTTGGATCTATGTAGTGCAGGCACAAGCCTAGCGTGAGCCAATGGCCCACACCATGTCAGTCGCACGTCAGGATCTACATATTTTAACCACGGATGGGCCTAGGGTGGGCCCATGGCCCAAATCCAATAGAAAACATTTCATTGGCTCCTTTTTGTAACATGTTTGTCATGATAGACCTGTCAAACATATGGATCAAGTTATAAATGATACAATCTAAATTAATCTATATAACCTGTTTATGATCTATATATTAAAATGTCAATTTCTCGATCCATAACCAACTCGACTCATGGTCCCAATCAATTTTCCCAAAAACACTTTCATAAATAATCCAATTTAAGAAAATTTGTTTATGATAAATTTTATATAAAAAATATTGCTAAAACACTACATAATATTTTCATTATTTTTTCAAAAAATCAAGATTTTAAAATCTTTTCTCTTTTTCTCTCTTTTTTTTCTTTTTTACTTTTTCTTTCTTCTTCAGCTAGTCATTGCCGCTAATTGTCGGCGACCACCATAGGCAAGGGACAAGCCTTACTAGCCTATAGGGAGGCTCGAGCCCATCAATCACTAAATCTAAGGACTCCTGACCTCAAGCAAGCTTGAGCTTCACCAGCCTTGGGCGAGGCTTGTCCCTTGCTTGTGGTCAGTTGTTGGCTATAGCTGATGATTGGCCAAAAATGAAGGAAATCAAAGCTTAAAATAATATGTTTATTTTGACTCAATTAAAATAATTAATTAACTCATTTAAAACATATTTAACGCTGATTATGTTATTAAACAATCCATTTGTAACCGCTAAAAGCTTATTTTTAAAACTTAAGGTGTGACACCCCGAACACCAATTAATATAACCAATATAATCTAAATCCAAATACTCAACGACTTTTAGACTATCAGTTCGTCTATGCATAAGCATGTAATCTTTTGCACCTTGAAAGTACCTCATCACCTTCTTTGTAGCTCTCCAGTGATTCATACTTGGATTATTCTAATATCTTCCCAACATTCCTACAACAAAAGCAATATTAGAACAAGTGCAAACTTGAGCGCACATCAAATTTCCAATAGCAAAAGCATGTGGGATGTTTTTCGTTGTTCCCTTATGACATCATTATTCGAGCACTGATTCAAATTAAACTTGTCACCTTTCACAATAAACGTTATACTTGATGACAATGTTTCATCGAAAATCTCACTAGGACTTTAATGACATAGGTTTCTTAATATAGTCTTAAAATATCGCAACGTCTATCTCTATGGATCTTAATGCCATTGAGATAAAATGTCTCACCCGTATTTTTCATGTCAAAATACTTAAAGAGGAACTGCATCACCTCATGTAGCAATCATTTATCACTGATACCATCCACATAGAGCACAAGAAAATAAATTTTGCTTCAACTAACCTTATAATATATATATGTTGATCCATGACATTATTTATAAAGCTAAATGAAGAGATGACATTATGGAACCTTAAGTACGATTGGCAGAATACTTGTTTCAAGCCATATATAGAGGTCTTAAGCTTTCACACAAATTGTTCACCATTACTAAAGGATAATCCTTCAGGTTGTTTTATATTAGACACTTTCCTCTAGTTTTCCATTAAAGGATGTTATTTTTACATATGTTTGATATAATTCTAAAAAAAAGGCAACCAATGTCCAAATGATACCTAATGATGGGTAACTATGTTGGTTAAGAGCTTCTCCCTCATTGCCAAAGTTGAGAGTTCGAAACCCGCAATTGCTAGCATCTTAAGTAGGGAGCCATGGTGTTGGGGTCCTATGCTAGTCTCCCCTGAGGTATAGAGGCCTGGCCTTTTGGTGCCGTTCGAGCACGGGGGTCAGTAGTGGATTCCTTGATCATAAAAAAATGTCCAAATAATGTGAAGAGAACTTTTCTTAGATGACAAGATAAAAAGGTCTATGTGGAATCGAGTCCCTCCCTTTGAATAAATCTTTTTGCAACAAGTTTAGCTTAATATCTAAGAAATGAGTCATTTTTAGTTTTGAAGACCCATTTGCAACAAATAGCCCTAACACAATTAGGTAACTCAACCAAATTCCAAACCTCATTTGACACCACAAAACTTATTTCTTTCTCCATGGCGTTGCACCTTTATGGCATTGTGCATACAAATTGAATTCATTGCAACTCATAATCTGTAAAGACGTCTTAAGATTATTCTCAGCTCCAACATTATAGTCATACATAATATAATCATTAGAAATTGCTGGTTTCTTTATTCTAGCAAAACTTCTTAATATTGCATCAACATTCTCCTAAAGAGAGTGTTGTTCAATAGTTTCTGGTAATTGTTGTATAATTGGATCTATCATATCAATATCAATATGTTGTAAAACTTTAATGATTGATTTTTCAATAATTGATTGAATTGAAGGGGTGTTATAAACAACAACTAATTTTATAGGTTAAATATCTAAATGATCTTTCTCAAACCAAAGGTCCCACAATTGATCCGTCTTACTAAGTAAGTCATTTTCTAGAATTTAGTGTTTTTCGATCTCACAATCCTTGTAGCATGAGATGGATTATAAAATATGTATCGCTATTATTTTTCAATATATCCAATTAAATGCCCACTTATATTTCTTGGGTCTAACTTTTTTTCCTCATGGATTGTAGACTCTCACTTCATACGAGCATCTCCAAACACGTACATGTCGCAAGTTCAATTTATTACCTTAAAAAAACTCAAAATGCGTTTTAAGATAGCCTTGGTCAAAAGTTAGTTCAATTTATACACTATCATTTTAAGAACTTTAGTCCACAAGCACTTAAAAAGTTTAGAGCTACTAAGAATATTTCACGCCACACCCAACTTCAATTTCTTCTTTATTTTACACCATATCGGTCTATAGAATTAGGCATGATGTATTTAGTAATTATCCTATGTTCTTGAAAGAACTCTGCAAATGGACTAGTTGTTTTTTCATATTTAGTGTATCTATCAAAGTATCCTTCACTTCAATTTAATATCACGATCTTAATTTGTTTACTGCACCATGTCTCTGCTTTAACTTAAATACCTTATAGCATCTAATACTTTGAACTTATTATGAAGCAAGTAGAAATATATACATCATGAGTAATCATTTATGGAAAAGACGAAGTAATTTTGACAATACAAGGCCATAAATGGACCATAAATATATGTATATATGATTTATAATATTGTCGTACTATTCTTGGAATTGTTTTTTTTTTTACTTATTAGCATGCTTTCCCTTCATGCAGTTCATTCTAGTATTATAATTAGTAAAATCTAAAGTACTGAGTACTCCATCATTCACCAATTACTTAATTCTATATGTGAAGACATGTTTCAATCTCTACTGCCACAACATAGATGAATCATCATTCACAACACATATTCCGTGCTAGCATCATCATGATCATACATCGCATTATCAAAGATATTGTCTTGCGAATTATCTAAAAAAAACACTAGACAAAATTTTTACTACCAACAATTCCAAATGTAAATGATAAACTTAAAATTGAATCTAAAAAGTTAAATGAGTAACCCAATAGTAATAGTCTTGAAACTAAAATCAAATTCCTAGAGAAACTAGGAATATAAAAGGTCATTTCCATATACAATACAAACCCGAAACTAGGAATATAAAAGGTCATTTCCATATACAATACAAACCCATTATTATAAACAATCTATATGTCCCAAAAATTTCCACATGCGAACGCTTTTTATTTTCAGAATAGATGCTTTGTTCACTTCTCTCTGATTTTTCTGTGGTTCTGAATATCCTACAATTTATTTAGAATATGGATTATAAATACAAATCAATGCATCAAGTATTGTGACTCACGTAAACTATATTAGATTTGTTACAAACACATTATATTGGATTACCTTTTTTCTTGAGCTAGGCCTTAAATTTGACACAATCCATCTTCATATGCCCCTTCTTTTTAGAGAATAAATATTTGGATTCTTTCCTACTATCAGTTTAGGGTGATATTTAACCATTTTCCTTTTGCATGATTGCCCCTTATTCTTTCCTTGCGAGCACTTTCTCTCAATTTTATAAGTAACCTTTTTCCTCTTGAATACAAATGATCATGAACTTATTAATTGACCATTTATACTTATATATAATAGAAGAGATTTTCAAAGGTGGAAAATGTTGTGGAAGAATGTTCAGAGTGTAATACATAAGCAGGACTCAAATATCTCGACCTTATAATTCTTAAGTTGAGTCTACAATGTTCTTCATCTCCACAACATGTTCACGCACACCTTTGACATTAGTGAGTTTTAGATATGAAAACTTCATAATCTGAGTCATGGCATGCGCACTTTTCTAAAATCTCAAACGGCACATCAATGGTCTCCAATAAAGCCTTAGCATTACTATGCTAAGCGACCAAACCGTAAATAGTATGAAAATCTTTAGTTCTTATAAACATCACACTAAGATGGTTGATTGCTTCCATTGCAGTGCTTGTATCATTTGAAGCATGTAGTTTCTCTTTCCTTATAGTATAATCAATATCCATACACCCTAATTGAACATGCACTCATTCCTTCCAAACTTTTTTATTTTCACTATTCTACACAAAACGTCATTCTTAAATTCAAAGAGGTTCACAAGTTGTAAAACTTAGTATCAAAGATAGATACTTATGTCATAAAATTTGAGGCAAATTAAGTATACAACGTGCTTTACCAATATGTAACATGTCATAGGATATAAATCATTTCACATAGAAATAGTTTATGGGCTAAGTTTTTAATTTAAATAGATTCTTCATGATGAAACTGTCAAATTATGTTCCTTTTCTTTGTTGGCAAACTGAGGAAAATAATCTACATTTCATCATAATTAATAATATTAATGTAATAAAAATTTATGTGAGATAAAATTCATTATATTAATGAGATTAATCACAATCAATGTTCATTTCTAAATGTGATCTGAAAGCTCTTAATATATAACTTAATAAAGTAAAGATGTCTCGGCCACTCCCTAATTATCAAAACATATGGATCGGTAGACATTTAATTTCGTGCATAAATTATCACCAAATTGCATGCAATGACAAAACAGGAAATTCACTCAATGAGATACAATCAGAAAATAGTAGGAACGAGGGCGGCAAAATCAGAAAAGTAGAAGAGAAGGGCAAAATAGTATATTGAATAGCAAAGGGCAATGTAAGATTCATGTGGAGAGGAGCAAAACGGAAATTGACACCCCAAGGGTAGAAAAGTAATTGCACATGAGTCCTCATTGATGAGTAACCCACGCGTGCCTAAACACGAGAGCATGCCTGCTTTGTGCACCCAATGCATGGCGCGAGGAATCCACATGCCCTCAAATCTCTGCGGCGCCTTTCACCATCTGATTCTCTCATGACAGCCCATCTTCGACCAAATTAAGTCGTGAGTTTTGAAGACCACGCCGAAGTGACGAAAATAGGTTAACGAATGGCAAAAACGACCAAAGATCGATCCGAATTAGACAAAATGCCATTGGACACACAAATCCCAACCACCATACTCTCTCGGTCAGAAATTGCTGAAGATTGTCCTAAATTATCTTCGTTCGAAAACCCTTCCAGATTCATCAAGACAAATATAATAACATGCTCTTATTCCAAATTTTAGAAAAATTGAAGGACTGAATTTCCTAAGTACACATAAATGAACAAATTTCATTCGTAATTAGGATTGGATGTGGAAACGTTAGGAATTTTTACTAACATCCAACCGTTAAAGAAATACGATTAAGAACCAGATTCGCAAAGTATCGAACGATTAGAGAGCGACTTTATCTAGCCAATTGCCGTATAAAAGGTTGATGATGTGTTTCTGAAAAAGGAGAGAAATTAGCTAGGAGACCTTATTAAACTCCCAATTTGCTTCCCTTTCCATGTAACTTTTTCCTTTAAAAAGTTGTGCATTTTGTGCGGTCATCATGTAACTCAATGTGAACAATAGACACTAGTGAAATTAATGCTACATTATAAATCGAATGTGATATCGCATTATTATATTATAACATGGCTAAGCCATGACATGAGCCTTGCTCGTCCTTGGTTGGCGATGCCACTACTCCATCAGTATGTTATTAGTCCATGGCCCAAACACGGCATTATCAACCCTACCTATGGTAGTGATATGAAAGATACAAAGGCATAGCTCAAAGTAGGGTTGAGCACAGTGGATTGCCCAACCCGAAAATCGTCCAAACCAGCCGAGTTGGTCTAATTCTTTAGAATTTTGGTCCGATCAACGGTTCCTAAAAATAGAATCGGTTCTCGGGCGGTCTAGTTCTCAGTTCCTAGGAGGGTCGAGCTAGACCGGACCACTTGAACCGAACCACCTAAACTGGAATTATAATTAACCCAATTTCCCTTTCTTTGAGTTCTCTCCATCTTAGTATCTTTCTCATTTCCTCCCTCGAGCTTAACTCTTCAATTAGTCAAGAGTCGAGACTTTGTCGCTCTATATTAGTCTACACCGGTACGCCATTCATCTCTCTCTCTCTCTCTCTCTCTCTCTGTCTCTCTCTCTCCGGTCCCATTGGACCAACTGCCCAGGAGTCGGATTGGATCGATCCTAGGATTGGTCAGTTTGACTCTTGATCCTAAATATTAGGGACCAGTCCCATCGGTCCGGTTCTCGATTTTAGGGGGAACCCAATCGCCTAAGGATGATTATGCTTGAATAAAATTGGAAATTTTAGTAAATGTAATTCATCGCCGCACTATTATAAAGATAGACTCTTTTCTTGAATAAATAGGTTTTTATTCTATTAAAATATTGAAAAAAATAAATTGCAGACGTTATTGTGCTTTTACTCTTTGCATCGGAAAAATCCCTTCATGTAAACTAAATTACAGGCCGTAACACCGAGGGAATCAACTTTGACGAATCTTACGTTGGAGAGACAATGGTTGTAACCAAAGCCTATGTCGCGTTTCCTCAAAAATGCTTTTCAAAAATCTATAAATATTTTCCAATCAAAATTCATATATGGTTAAAATGATGAAAATACCCCCTCTTTGATTACGCCAAATAACAACATAGCCCCGATTTTTGTTTCAAGATTACTTATCCATCATTGAAAAACAGTCAAATTGCACATGCATGCATGCATTCACAGTTGAGCTCATGCATATTTGTCATATCATCATACATACTTTCGAAAATACAAAATCAGACGACATATGAGTCATGCTAGAACGTACAATGATATAAGATTTTTCACCAGTTCTCTTCCTTGGACAAATCAAAGTTGCATTCATGATTGAGGAAATCATTTTTATGATTGCATTCAAGAACATGATTGAAGAGTGTTGTGGGGATGCTAACCTATCTCCACAAACATTCCAACCACCAAATTGCAATTCTTTAATTTTCTAGCAAAATGAACAACATTTTTACTCATGCACTTTGCTCTTTGATCATCCTAGGTTTCTACAGAAAATGAGCTGGTGGCAACTTACTTTATTTTTAAATTTAAAACCTCTATTCTCGATTTCCTGAATCTTTTTTTTTTTCGATTTTTCCCTCCGTAACGCTTGACTTCCTTACTCAATCCGGAAGGGAAGACGCTATACTCAGTGTTAGCATTATGCTCGATTTGAACGTAATTTAGCTGCAACTCCTCAATTTAGGGCAAGGAAAAAGCCTAAACAACCTTGTTCTACATTTGTTTAATCACTTAATTCTTCGTAGCTAGCTATGCTGGACGATTTCATCTTACATTAATATCACATCAGATTTTTCAACAAGAAAAATATCAATGTCACTCAAGTGAACATTTCTTAAAAGTTATAACACTTAAGTAATCGATTGGAAAAAGACATCAAATGAGTGTTATACGAAATTCGAAATACTGTTGGCATCTTTTCCCCGTTTAGATGACTCTGTGTCTCCGAGGCTGATACTATGTGAGTATTGTAAACATCTCATGCTGAATCAGCCAGAGCATGATGTCTTGATTATTCCTTGTGCGTGGACCCCCTCCTATGTTTACTTTGAAGAAAGTCATGCAACAAAATCAAGGCAATGAAACTTCTATTCGTTGGGTATTGATGAATTCGGTTCACAGTTGTTCTCTCTTTATCCTGATGGTCACGTTAGCTATCTCACCTTCCTTAAAGCACCTGATTACAGGTGAAGAAGACAGCAGCAGTAATGGCAGATACTGGATGGAACTGCTGGAGTGTAGAACTCATGCTCTCGTGTCCGGACCGCTTACGCAGAAGGAATACATACTCGTGCTGTAAGCTGTTATCCGTGTCGCTGAACATCTCCATGCTTTTGCATAAATTTTCTTGGTTCAACTTCGTAAGCATCTCCTCATAGTGGATCGTATTGCATGCCAGAAATGACAACTTCTTGGCTTCCCGTTGAAGTATTTAGCCGAATGCTGGATCTAACACTTTAAGTATTAGTTGAATTGACACCGTAGAGGAGAGCTCAAGTATCAATTTTCTGACTTCATTGTTCTACTCATTTCGAAGCTACATACTTTCCAACACCATGTCAAGTGGGATGTTTCCGCCGGTTCTTTGAGTTAAAGATAGCAGAATCAGAAGATTATAAGTTCAACTTCAACAGTTCTTGGGCCGTTCTCTCTTCCCTGTTATCTTGGCTTAGCTCTCCTGACCCAAAACAGATGTTTGGTATTGATGAGAAAACTGTGGTAGCCCAACAACGGTTCCACTTTTTCTTCCTTTCCTCTAATTGCATGTCATTTGACATAATGTATCTGCATATAGAGCGCATTTCACACGCTAAAAATGGACTTCAGAGATCTCCGAAGACATTCGTTTTTTCTTTTTGGCCATATTTCTTCGCGATCCCCTGTTCACATCTAAGCCACAAACGTTTAAGAGCTCTTCAGCAAAATGTCACCATCTCAATCCGGAGAACAAATGTGTCCTCCTGTTATGCGATTTCTCTCAGCAGGTAATCCGCAGTAGCACATTGCCAAGCACTTGTGAATTGCTCTAGATGCGTATTTCTGCTCTCTTCTATATGTTAGTTCTATGCTACCGTGGTCCAACTATAGACATTGTTTATCTGCAGAGTTCATATGCGAAGTAGCATGACTAGCACACTGGGATAGAGCCAGTTCCGATGCCTGCGAAAAAAGGTAAGTCGAGCTAAATCATGCATAAAATCCTCTACTGAAATTAATATAATAGACTGTTTCAGTAAATGAGCAAACTGAGCACCTTGAGCACCCCTTGGGCTTATAAAAGGAATTGCGATTCATTTATCAAACTGAGGCAGCAATGAATGGTAGAAATCAAAAAGTACCGCTGGTTCTCATTTCGCCATTTTTATTTTCAATGATTGGCTTGCCATCTTAAATTTTCATTTGTTGTCCATGCTTTAATCCTTTACTACGGAAAATTTTTAATGCAATTGCCACAGTGATTAGGACAATATTAGTCTGAACAACAACCCGTCGATTAGTCTTGAGATATAAAGTCTCTGCTACATTAATACATCATGTATCTAAGAACTGAAAATGTAGAGCTCATAGACTGGTTGTTTGCCAAATATAACGACGCATAAACTCACCAAACTAAATAATCTCAGCATCACAATAAGTTTATAGAGTGGCTGAACAGTACATTCCATGTGCAAAAATAGTCTCCGTGGCTATAATCATAACACGCTGAGAGAGATTGATTCTTAAGTCTCCCAACTTGATCGTCCTCTTCCAACTATGGCGAATGGCTTAATATACGTAGCCCTTGACGAACATTCCTTTCTTGGCCTCCTCAGACTCACCCTCACCAGTGTACTTGCCAAGCTGGGCAAGAGAGTTGGCCTTGGCACGGACAAGCAATGTGTCCTGGGCCGCCTTCACATTCTCGGGTCTTCCTCCCCATGTCTTCAAGCAGGTATTCTGGAGGGCTCGGGCATATGAGAAAGACACATGCCACGGGTTTGGCGATTGGTTCATGGCATTCAAGTTCAACGTGGCTTCAACTTCAGATTGTCCACCAGACAAGAACTGCTCATATGAAGAAGATTGCTATCATTAGAATAAGCGAAGATAAAGAAGAAGACAACTGAAAAACCAAATAAACCAGGGCCAACAGAGCCGAGTCATAGTTTGCAGTTAAAAGCAAGGGATTGATAGTGAGACTTGCCATGATTCCAGGGACTGCCGGGGGGATTCTGCGGTGAAGAAGCTTGAGGGTGTATTCAGCGACTTGTTGAGGAGTGGCCCTGTCCTTGCACTCAGCACCAGGAGTGACCATGCTGGGCTTGAGGAGGATACCCTCGAACATGACATTGTTCTCAGCCAGGTAGAAGAAAACCTCAGCCCAAACCTTCTGAGCAACTTCAAATGTCCTGTCAATTCCATGCTCACCATCAAGCAAGATCTCTGGCTCCACAATTGGTACCAAACCGTTGTCCTGCCAAAGGTTAAGTAGACATGCGTTCACAAACTGTAACAAAGAAGGGCAACTGCAAATAGACAAACACAGAGTGCCGAGTTTACCTGAGAAATGGCAGCATAGCGGGCGAGACCCCAGGCAGCTTCCTTCACAGCCAGGGCAGATGGGCCATTGGGGATGCTCACGACAGTACGCCTGATTCAATGACAAATATTTCAATGAGTTCTATACGTCAGGACATTGCCAATGCGTGATTGGGTCAAAAATAGTGAATTAGATGTTTAAGTTAATGATTTGACACTGATGTGGAGCATTTGAAAGTAAAGGATAGAGGAATAAGGTTTGTTGTACCATTTGGCGAAACGAGCACCTTGCTGGTAGTAAGCTGCTGAGCGGGAAGCAAGGCCATCAAGACCTTGGCACCAGGACTCATTGTTCGAACCAGTTAAAGGCACCAAACCCTGTCATTTCCATGAAAAATTCCTAAGAAGTGACTCCACTTGCATTCCTCTTCCAAAAGTGTCATATCTCGAGGACTTCGCTAGCATATAATCATACAGATAGGTGAGCTGATTTACCTTGTCGACTTTGATACCGGGGACGATCTTCTGCTCAACGAGCACGTCGACCATCTTGCGTCCGTCGACTGTGGACTGGTAGAGAGTCTCCTCGAAGAGGATGGCACCGGAGATGTACTGGCCAAGCCCCGGAGCGCTCACCAGCAGAGTTCTGTAGGCTTGGCGGTTGGCTTCGGTGTTCTCTAGCCCAATCGAGGCAAGACGCTTCCCACAAGTGGCATTTGATTCATCCATAGCCAAAATTCCACGGCCTGGCGATGCGATGGTTTTCTGTTTGCAGATAGTAACATGTATCATGATACCAGCAGTTGAGTGCTTGGAAACAACAAACATGTGAAGCTAAGATTAGATGCAGGTGCGTTTTTTGCACCATAACATTCGGAATATGCTTAGGGTGGAAATATGGCTGCCACACTGGTGTATCTCGCCTTATTAAAGCTGGTGATATATGAGTTCCCCGTGCATGTAGATTGGCGAATGTGCATAAACATTGGTGGCAACTTTTTTAAACAAAGAAGTGCCCCAAGACATGTTCTAGCTGTGTCCATCTCCTGATATTTCTTAACAAAACTGAACAGGATGTGTCGGAACCAATTACGTGGGAGAAGAACAAGTCATGAGCAACAATTAGCTTAAGCAATCAATTAAAGCTTAACAAATCACTAATCAGGTTCTCATTTCCGGTGAAGTATCAGATGGAGAATCCTAATCAAAAGTTTAAATAAGAGCTTTTGTTACCAAACATGCTTTGCATTGGACACAGCACAAGTCAAGAACTCTTGCCTCGCACTTAAATTGTCAAACTCACTGGATGTGCTGACACTGATATCCTTCTAAATTGTCTTTCAAAGTATATTTGTTAAAAGTTAGGGAACAAACTGGAGAAAAAAATGCCATGGCCTAGTTTAGTTTTGCGAGATATATTGTTAGATGAAGAACACACATCAGCTATCATCTAAGTTGTATTCAAGTAAAAGAGAACAGCGAGAACCATACCGCAGTCTTGACGAGCTCATCGGCATAACTGGCTTTGACGGTGAGGGCAGAGGCAGCAGCAGGGGGAGAGCGCACGGTGGTGGCCAAGGTGTGGCGGAGAGACTGACCCTTCACCCACTCGGACTTGTCAAGAAGAGGGGATGACTTGAGCAGCGTTGCAGAAGCAGAGGCCATTGTTCTTTGCTTTGCTTCTTTCGCCTTTCAAAGTCCAAATGCAAAAATATGCAGAGAAAGTGTGTGTACTATGTATTTATCTTCTTATCTCCTTGTTGGGAAGCTCTCTTTGCCTCTCTTTACCACACAAACTCTCACTCCCTCACTCCCCAAGGATTTATAGTGAACTTGTCAAAGATGGGCAACTTGAGGCTGTTGTGCACTGCCCAATCAGGCCCAGCCACGTGGATGATAACCTGCTAACCTGGCATTCTTGCGTCCGTGGTTGGAATACAAAGATTTATGCCCACCTCGAGATTTTAAAGATTAGTCATCGACCCAAAAATCTGTGGGCGTTTGAAGAGTAGACAAATGTATCATGTTCACCAATACAGTGAGAGTTATTGGGCTCAGATTCATGGGGAGAGTGATTTCGAGGCTCCCAATGACTTCCTTTGCTCTGTCTTTTAGTTGCTATCTTTTATGGTCACGGTTGCTAGTTGCAGAATCTGAGGTCTTTATGAATGATCTCTCATGTCGAGTAGACCAGTCGCCAATTTTTTAGAATTGTAAGGAGGCCCAATTTGTTTGGATAGGCCTGAAAATGAGGCGATTGTGACAGTTTTTGCCATGAAAGAATGAAGTTAAGAGGCTCGACATACAGAGAAGTCATTAGCGATAATCACCAAACCAGTAAAGATACAGAGTCCCATAGAGTTCAACATTTTCCCTAAGAGGAAGTTCAGGATGCAACTAATTTCTGAACAGGGCATGAAATGGCGTTGTATTTTCGCTGCATGTAGGTCTCATGCTGATACTTTCAAGTAAAATTGATAAATTTCTCAGTGAAACTTAAAGAGGGTGACTCGAGGCTTGCCTCGGTCCCGGCAACCTGATTTCTGTAGGAAAGAAGGTTAACCAACATCTTCATAACCATGACGAATTCTGTAGAACTGACATGGAAAATTACAATCAATGACTAGTCTTTCTAAAGAGCAAGACAATTTTCTAATCGATACCTGACAGGGACCTGGCAACAGCAACAAAGGTCACGAAAAATAAAAAATTCCAACCGTCTCACCTTCAAATGTTCAGTAAAATGAACGTGTGGTTCTGTGAAGCATGTCCTCCTTTCCAACATCCATCGGGCAAGAAAGTCTCCAACAGACACCATTTAATGTACTTCTTTTTCCCATTACCAAAGGTGAGTTTGACCTCAGTGAAAGTCTTCCGTTCCTAGAATTATAGACTTCCAGGTTGGATTGAGATTACAAGGAAATTTTTGGTACTTAGCGACACTAATCTCGAGTTCTTAAATACCTGGTAAGAATTCCTAATGGTCCCCAACGACCATGTCAAAGTGCTCAAAACAGATAGATGTAAGAAGAAGAGAGAACACCATTTGAATGTATGAAAAGCGCTACTGAATTGGTCGATGTTCTCGTGGAGCTAATCTAAATACTCATACCACCCTTCGACCCATCCAGACTTCAAGATCCCCAATCGAAACACAAAAAACTTAATGTCCTCCTCTGTTTACAATAATTTCAAGCCAACCTATAAACAAATATGCACCAAAATACTGACCTAGACAAATCTATGGCAGTGAATCTTGCTTTAGAGACAGATCAGCAATCCCGGCAACAAGGTTTTCAAGTATGTCATCCTCTGAGTCTTTCCATGCAATTGAAGATTCTAATTGTGACAGAGAAGGTTGAATGGAGCTTCCTGCAAGCGCCTTATTCAACTCTTTTGCAAAATTGTCTTCCTCATCTGGTACATCTAGATCCCAAACCTTGAAAATTTCCTCACTTGATAACTCTGTCTCCTGGGCTTCCACGTTCAATTCCAAAACATCATTTCTCTTCTCTTCAGGGAACTCTCGAAAAATAGGTTGAAAAGCATTCCTTAGTGAACCTTGTGAGGAAGGACCGTCACTCAATGGAGTACTTTCACCGTCTGTTGCTTCCTTATCCATAGAGATGAGATCCTCAACCGTTCTTCTGGGAGATTCGATGGCAGTAAGTATTTCAATGTCATCTTCTATCAAGGGATCATCACTCTCCATTGAAGAATGATTGATAAAATCAGGTTGGGAGTCAAGGAATCTCAGCAAGGCATCTTTTAGAGAATCCATGCCACTTTCCAGAATTTCAGGATCTTTGATCAGACAGGAGTCAATCCACGCTATGTCCTCGGAAGAAAGCAGATCTTCATTCTGCTTAGAATCCATTGATGAAAGAGAAGCTGAAGATATCAAGCCTTCAACATTCTCATCCCCAACAGCCATGACCATATCTATGGTGGAAACACACAACGTTTAGACACAAAAGGCAACTTATACTGTAGAGAGAGCAATACCATTGAGCACCACCAGCAACATCAAAACCAGTACTAATTTCTAAATGAGATTTCCCAAATCTTTCTACTCAGCCAAGCAATCATGGGAAAAAAGACCTCCCAAGGGCATCCCTAGTTTAAGTTTCAAACGATTTTAACATTAAATGCAGTGGGATACTAATAGAAAAAGACAAACAAAAAGGGCATGGAGTCCTCCAGACAGCAAAAGAACCACTTTGTTATGAAATGGCACATCAGTGATGAACTATGTCAATTTACTAAGCACAGCTCTAGGCCTCCCAGGTTGAGCACGTACATACAGAATAAACTTTTAACATTTCTTAGAACATAACTCAAAGATGGCAGATTTCCTAATAGTGCTATAACTACTGACAAATGCCGCAATGCATTAATGCAAAAGGTCTGATCTTTGAATTCCAAGACATGGTTTAAATTTGACAAACAAGGCAAAACAAGTTAAAAAGTTTCCAATTGGAAAGATGGAAAAGACGTTTCCCTTTGTGTAAGATCCATATCGAAAAAACCACCCAAGTCCAGCAAGATTAACCAAATCCAAATCAAAAGTCATTTCTACTGAAAATTTGTGCAAAAAGGAGGCCACCAAGCACGAGACACGCCACAATTCATTTTCAGGATGCTCAAAACAAAACCCAAATTTGCCATGGGGAACAACAATGAAACAACCTCGCAACATCACCAATACGAATCGGCCAGAGATAGCATATCAAGTTTCACAAACACCTCGTAGCCCTACTGAGGATAACCATAACCAAGACGAAATAAGCATAAAGCACCACCTCAGTCGAGCATCAATCATCCACTATACACCTCCACTACACATCAACCATCGATCAACTACTTGACGGAATAAGCATTCGCACACACCCACAAACAACAAATGCATCGTGCGAGACTTCAAGTGGGTACCTTCGGCAAACGGAAAAAACGAAAACCCTAATTCTTTTGCGGTCGGATGTGCAGTGTGCGAGAGGGGCAACGAGAGAGAGTCACGAGCAGAAGCTGGCAAGGCTTGAATTCGAATCCACCAGAACACTAGAGTAAGCAAGAGAAGAGAGAGAGAGAGAGCTCCCGAGGGCGATACAATGAAAATGAGAAATTCTTTTAATATATATATTTATATGCGAAAAATGAGAAAAAGAAGTTCCGTTGCCGGGACTTGAACCCGGGTCTCTCGGGTGAGAGCCGAGTATCCTAACCAACTAGACTACAACGGATACGCACGTTCATTACTTATTCTATTTTAGAAATTTCTTTGTGAAGGAGGTTACCATTCGATCCTGTCAAGAATGTTTATTGGCAGCAAGGTCAACGGCACCTTCACTTGGATAACTAGAGTGTAGCTACCAGGGGTGTATATGATTCAAGGTGGTTCAATTCCTTCCCAAAATTTGGAACCAGACCGCTTAGTCGACTCGATTTCTAGGAAATCTAATGGGACCGATTGAGAATCGAGAAAATTCTAAGAAAATTGAGCTTCTTTACTATTTTTAAAAATATATATTGGTAAAGTTGGGTAAAGATTAAAACTTTTAAATTGAGTTCTTTTACTTTTTTATATATTTATTTTTATTAAAATATATATAAAAAAAATTATCGGTCCGATACGGCTCTCCTAGGAACTGAGAACTGGGCTGACTGGACACTGGTTCCACTTTTGAGAACCTGAGACCTAACTGAAACTTTTGATCCAATCTAGTTCCTGGCCAATCCAGTCATTTCTCGGTTTAGGCAGTCCAAGTTGCTCACCTCTAATAGTTGCTCTTTCATCGATTTTTCACTAAAACTGAAGTCATGCATGGCATAGTCGCATTACTTTTGTCCCAGCATCAGAGAAAGATCAACTGACTCAATTAGAGATGCTCTCTCACATTATTGGCAAGTTTAAGTAAGTAGTTATATCGATCTTTAAGCATGCAAAATATACAAGGCATTAGACCGGTACCACACAACTTGCACTCATCACTACTAAGGGGGTGTGAATGTAAGGGTACCGAGGTTCTAATGAGAGAACCAAGAGAAGATGCCTAAATAGAGGCCATCTAAAAAGGAAAAAAAAGCATAAACAGTGGCATCAAAAATACCTAGGAACTGGTTATCAAGAAAAAGAAACAATTGCCAATTTCACGAAAAGTACCAAAAAACATCAAGAGAAGATGGATGAGTCAATACCCCACTTCCAATGGATCCTCCTATTTCTAGAAGAATCCACTACCTCTTGGAATGTTATGGCTTTGTCTTTGACCATCATAACCAGCTCCGTCTTCATTGTAGAGACAAAAACATCACAGTTGCAGAACAAGGCATCATCCTGCGTCTTCTAAATAATATGACATAAAGGACCCAGTGTAAATCTGGCAATGCACTGATGGAAGTGATTCCCATCAATATATCTAGTGGCCCAATCAAGTGTCTCCAGCCGTGATTCATTACTCCAAGATAAATTACAATTCCCAGCCCAAAAGGATGCAAGTTCTGAAGTAACTCAACATCCAAAATATAGATGATCTACTGAATCAGGTCTAACATGACAAAAGACACAGCAAGCATCATCCAACAAGATTACCTAGGTGGGTAACCTGTTTCGCGTCATCAGCCAGATATGGAACTAATGCTTGGGAGTAATAACTTTGTTCATATAAAGGAGTGCCATGATACTTTTCGGCCCGTAGGATGAACAATACTTCATGTAGAGGCCACCAAAAAAGTGCTAGAATGATCACTCATCCATCGAAACGAATCTGACTGGTCACTCAAAGGAGGGAGTGTCCCTCCCTTAGTATCTAACTCATCAATAAGAGTAGAAGACCGTCCTCTGGCCATTAGAAGTCAATCAACTTGGCTTCTCTAGAGAAACCAACTGGTATATATCACGGTTGGAGAATGATAGACTTAACAGAACGCAAGCATGCCAATGATCAAACCATAAGGATATCGATCGCTCATCTCTAATAAGCCACTAGAACAAATGCATGAACTTAACTCAAAGCTCTAAAATTTCTCCCATGCCCATGAACAAAAGGTAGATTGCTTCACCACCCAGAAACTCTACTTACTCAGGAAAGTAGAATGCATCCACTTACACCACAATGATTTCGTATCAGTGAAAAGGATCCAAATGTGCTTCAACATGGCAGCCTTATTACTCCCCCTAAGTCGTCGAATACCAAGGCTCCCTTCCTCCTTAGGGAGACAAACATCTACCCAAGAGACTTTGGCACCCCCCGGGCCAAGGTTTGGACCCTTCCAAAGGAATTGTCGGAGTATGCGCTCAATTCTCTCTATGACTAAGCTAAGTAAAATAAACAAATCAGACCAATAAACTTGAATGGCATGGAGTACTGACCTGATAAGCTGTAGGCGCCCTGCAAAGGAGAGGAACCCCTGGGTCCAAGACTAAGCACGTTTTGTAACCTATTAACCAAGGACATGTAGTTTGCCTTCCCTAATCTTCTCGCTATCACTAGGATCCCCAAATACCAGAACGAAAGCTTACCAATCCTGAAGCCAAGCAAGTCAACAATAAAAGCCCGAAGATCCTCCGTACCTCTCGAAATATAAACTTCACTCTTATCTTGGTTAGGTTCCAAACCTGACCATTTCGCAAAGGTGGTAAATGGCGTCTTCATGAGTGCAATAGATGTCACATTAGCTTCACTGAATAGAAGTACATCATCAGCAAAGAATAAGTGGGTTAAACCTGTAGACTTGCATCTCCAATAATATTTGAATCTCGGTTGATTGATCTGTCTATCAATGATCCTCGAGAAAACCTCTATAATCAGTGTAAAGAGATACGAGGAGATAGGGTCTCCCTGTCTAAGACCCCTGGAGCTAGCGAAAAAACCCTACAATTCCCCATTAATAGAGATGGAGAACTTGGGAGTTCGCACACAAGACATGATCAACATAACCAAGCTAGACGGGAACCCAAAATCACAGAATGTCGACTCCAAAAAGTCTCAATCAACAATATCATATGCCTTCCTAAAGTCCACTTTCATAGCACATTTTGGAAAATAGGGCACATGATGAAAATTACAAAATAACTCTTGAGCTAGCATATTATTATCACTGATACGCCGGCCTTTGACAAATGCATTCTGAGATGTACTAATGATCAATGAAAGAACCGATGCCACTCGATTAGCTAGCAATTTAGTGATGCACTTATAAATGGTGTTGCAACATACAATAGGTCTACAATCATTCACTAAGAAGGCATTGGGAATTTTGGGAACCAAGGCTATAATGGTGGCATTCAACTGGTGAAGCATGTTCCCTAAATTCAAAAAATCTATAATAGCCGCAGTCACTAAAGGGCCCACTATATCCCAATACTGCTTAAAGAAATCAACAATAAACCTATCCAGGCCCAGGGCTTTCCCCAGAGCTAAAGAGAAGAGGGTATTACGGATCTCTAAATCAGTAAAAGGGCAAGATAGGCATCGTACCTGGCTATCTTAGAGTGTGTGCTTGAGGATCGCCCGTGTATCATGAAGAGACGGTCGAGCCCGTTGTTTGGGGGAGGAGAAGAGTCTCTCATAATGGGACACAAATATATCACTAACTGATCAGGCGTAGATACTTGGATACCAGAATCATCCATTACCGAGATAATACGGTTGCCGAGCTGCCTATTCTTCACAGATTGGTGGAAGAATTTGGTGTTCAAGTCCCCTTCCTTTAGCCATTGTATGCGAGACTTCTGTCTATAGAAAAGCCTCATCCTGTAATCGGAGAGTAAAGACGGCCTCCAAGGCTTCCTTTTCATCCTGAGTTAACAAAGAGTTATAAGGGTCTTGCAATAAGGACTCTTGCGTCATACTAAGTCTTTGCCTAGCCTCCCTCGTACGGTTAGAGATATCCGAGAAGGACTCCTTATTAAATTGCTTCAACCGAGCCTTGAGTAATTTAAGTTTAGTACAAAGCTAAAACATGAGTGTACCTCCAATACTAGTATCTCACACTTGGGAAACCAATGACATGAAATCCAGGTGCATCATCCAAAAGTTAAAGAACTTAAAAGGCCTTCGTGCATAAATGGGTGGCAAAATACACATTATCATGGGAGAATGATCAAAATACCTGGTGTGAGGAAATTGGCTTCTGAGAAAGAGAACACCGAACTCTACTGCTGGTTAACCAGGACTATCAATTTTCCTCTTAATTCAGTCCATCCCCCGATGAGAAGACCAAGTATATCTGCACCCTACATAACTCAAGTAGTCCAACTCAGTCAACAACAAACAATAATGTAAATCATCAAATGCCAGAATCCAGTTCTCAGTACCCCCAATTCTATCAGATGAATATCGAATAGCATTAAGGTCACCGGCAACTAATCAAGGCAACTCACAGTTCGATACACTCCTTCCAATAAGATCCTCCCATAAAGGTATTATAGAGACAAGAGTATGTGTTGTATATACAATAGATAAAGCAAGAGAAGTATCTGATATAAGCAATCTTAAAAGGCCATGTATAGCTTGGGAAGAGCTATTAGTAATATGGAACTCCACTATGAATCCTACCAACCCATATCATTCCAAGATCCGAGTGCTCATAGTTAGCACACCACAACCAACCCAGTATAATATTAGCAGAAATAGCCAAAAAGGCCAACTCCCATGCTTTAGTTTTGACAATGCCAATGCAACATAAATTGTAGCTCTTCACCAAGTGTCTAACCTCGGCTTGTCTAAGCGAATGAACAACACATCTTATATTCCAAACTCCTATATACATATGTACAAACAAGCAAAGATGGTTACCGAATCTTGACCTGACGACCAGATCTCACTGGGTTCACTCTAGGAGTGGGCCGCGGTGGAGGAGTTGGAGACGACAAAGGTGAAGGAGCCTTCGCAGGTAACCCCTCTCCACCCGAAATTGTTCCCTCTGCCTCCAACAAGACTTTATCGTTAGCACCATTATCAAAATCATTAGAAGAAACATCTGAGTCAGAGGGCGATACCCTGGTGAGTAAGGTAGCTTCAAAATGGGGGGATGTCTCACCCTGAATAACACCTGAGAAGTAAGAGATATAGTAACCTCTTGGGAGGAGGTCACATTCTTAGAAGATTTCTTCTTCTTTTTCTTCTTATTGGACTTCACTTTCTCCTATTTACCTCCACTCGATGCAAGATCGGCTTCAACATCCGCTGTATGTACTCTATCCACGCACAGATCAGTCGAGTCAGCACCATTCGGGCAGCGGGATCATTCGATTCATCCAGCTCATCAAAGAACTCATCCATCTTTCCCTCGTCCATCCTACCCTCACCAATTTGCAGCCCACAGGCAGAAGATGAAATCACGGGTGAAGGGCGAACAACGTGGGCGTCTGGATGCTACTGCGGGCATTCCTGAATAGTTGGAAGCAAGGTAGGATTAACAGCTTTACCTGGAGTTAGAGCAATAGGAGCTTCAGCCAAAGCAAGTCCACCAATACTTGGGGAAACACTTGAAGTAGCAGGAGTTTTCATCGAAGCTGGCCGTGGCACATCCCTAGGGACTTGGGACACCAAATCCTTACATTTGTGGCCAAAAGTGCCACATGTGTTGCATATGTCAGGTCTCCATTCATATTCACAGAGATAAAGGACGACTGACATTTCATATGGATGGGAATAGAAGTCTTGAATGGCTTCTTAGCACCCACTTCAACGCATACTCTAACATAAGCAATCATCCTCATATTCTCGGTTTGGCTATCCACGTATAGGGGCTTGCCTAGCTTACTTGCAATTTGACTTATGATCAATGGAGACCATGGAGTTAAAGGAATGTTTCTCAACTTGACCTGTGCCGGTGAGTAACATGTTGCCCTTTTTTTGAGCTCCAATTGATGGTGCCATTGTTGGAGAATGAGAGGCACCTTAGCAACAACCATATGACCACCCTCAAGAATTCGTCTCCTACATTCCGAGTTCAAGATATGAAAGTAAAAGAATCCGTCTTCATTGGCCAACACTTCAGACAATTGACCTCTCCAAGTTTTCTTAAGGATTGCCTCCGTGAGTTTGAATGAGAGCTTCTTTCCCACAAAGTAACCCACTAGATACTCTTTCCATTTTGGATCACATGCCTCAATAATCTCAAGAGAAATAACCAGCTCACTATCATTGTCGCGACCTCCTCGAAGGTGCACCACCGAGGGGTTCGGATAATGGATTGCTAAGTCTAGCCTAGCTCGAGCTCTCCCAAGCTCACACCAATTCACGACTTAGGTTTCAATTCTTAAACATGCAAGATTGATTTCAATTGGAGTCGCCACTAATCTATTTATGGTGGGTCGATTAGAAACCCATGTAAAATACTGGGAGTAGTATTTTACCCCTACGAACCAGAAATTTTGAATTCGGGACTTGAGAACCTATTTCTTCTATTTCAAAAAAATAATTTGCAGGCAGCTTGAATTGATTTTTATGCTTATTCCCTAACATGCATGGTGATCACGCGGGTGCGCAAACAATTATTTAAATGCTCAAAGAGAAAGAATAATAAGCAAAGCAATAAACAAAGATGAAGCAAATCAACAAAATGATCTTTTTTTTGGGTTTTTCTTAGGTGTATGCAATGCATGTAATGGAAAACTAATCCTATATGCAACCCTAAATGAAATTCTAAATGCAATTTTTATGAATGAAACTAATTATCTATAGTTAAATAATATCTAATTTAGACTAGGAACTAAGCCCCGTTAATCCCTAATTTAAACTAAAATTTTATTTGAACTACGGATAATATTTTAGAATACGAAAACTAAATTAACGTGCAAATGCATGAAAATCTAAACTTAATGACATGACCTAACATGACTTACAAACATGCAACCCCTAAATTAACTTGGACTAGATGACATGCTGTCTAACTATATGAATTAAATGACATGCAAAAGGGGATTTTTTTTGACACTTTTCTTATTTATTTAATGAAATTCAGAATTATTAAACTAATTAATTATGAAAACCTAACTTAACATGACTCCTAAGTTATCTAGATGTAATGTTCTACCATGCTATGAATCTTTATGCAATTCCTAAATAACATGCAATTTAATGCGCCTAAACTAAATGTCAGGCAATGACTAATAATGCAAACTAAAAAGAAAAGGCATGCATGTGATTTTTTATTCTATTAAACTTGAAATTAAATGTGAAAACCTAATTTAAACATGCAATTATACTTAAAATGCAATCTAATCACGCAATGCAATATTACCTAAATGTGATTTAATCTAAACATGAAAATGTAATTCAACATGCAATTCAAATAAACAGATTCATTCAAAGGGAAATAACATCGAAAACAAAAAAATTCTCACAGATGGAATCAATAATTGATCTTAAGCCTTAAAGATCAAAATATAAATTCCATTCCCGCTCAATTTATTACCTCGTCTAAAGCCTTATAGACGAAATAAAAAAATTGATAATGCGGTTGCGAATTGGAAAATCAGTTCCAATTGATCAAACTTATCATCCAAAGGGATTAAGTTAGGCATGAGAAATCTCGTCAATTTCAAGTAAACAAATATTCAAGAAAACTTGAGATAAGATTTTTACCTATTCTTTGGATAATATTTCCAAGCTTGAACCAATGGCGGATGATGAGACAAGTTGGCTAGCGGTAATACTTGACGGAGAGGGTGCAAGTTGGCAACCAAAATTTGGACTTGCGGTGATGATCGACGCAGCAATCTCTCGAGCAACATGCATAACAAAAACACCACACTGTCGAATGTCCTCCTTGTCAAAGTTTGACTATGAAAGAAAGAACAAAAGTCACGGTGTATTGCTTCTGATGACTTTCTCTCCTTCAATTGTAGTGTAATCTTCTTTCTTCTCCTTTTTTTGGATTTGGAATCCTCCTTGCCTCGAAGATGAGTCCTTCTTGCGCCACTCATAATTTCTCACACACTCTCTCTAATTTTCCTCTCTAATTCTCCCCTCTCTCTCCCTTTTTCTCTCCTTTGTTTTTCTCCCCCATCCTTAATGTGGCCAAGACCCCCTATTTATAGGTGAAAGGAATAGTCCTCTCCAAGGAAAGGAGAGGATTTCCTTTCCAATTTTATGTGATTGTGCCAATTCAACAATCTCTCAATCCCCTTGATTTTCCTTTTCTTATTTCTTCAATATTGTGTGAATATCATCAAATTTTCCTGCCCTCATTTTGACCGAATCTGGCTCAATTTTATGTCTTTGTTCAAGATGTTCCTTCCAATATTATTTATTTGCCAATCCACACGCAATCAACTCACGTATAATCTTGGCCGAAAAAATCTACCAAATTGATGCACAAAATATATTCTGCCCAAATTTCCTTTTCCTGATTCATCAATCAAAATTCTTTCCCAAGTCGCCGCCGATGATCTTTCCTAAATGCAAGATGCTATGAATATACCTTTTTTTTAGGAATATAAATTCCTATTTTCTATTTTTTATACAATATATATGCTAAAAATTAAAATTAAGTGTCAACAGCTGCCCCTCTTTGAAGGTGAACTGGTAGAGGTTGCATTCAAAGACCAATTGATACCTAATTTTGACTATGCAAATATTTTTTGTTGAGATTAACTCTCATTTTCCAATGTGATTATGACATGATACATGCAAATGAAGGAAAAAGAAACATACTTGAAATTACCTACCAGGTTGGATTACATGAGCTTTGAAACCGTCCTCTTAAGCCCGAGCACTTGCTGCAGGTTCTTCCAATGAAATGAGACTTGGGCTACAAAAGCACGCCAAGCTGTCGCGACCTCCCCGAAGATGCACCACCTAGGGTTTGGCTAATGGATTGCTAAGTCTAGCCTAGCTCGAGCTCTCCCAAGCTCATACCAATTCACGACTTAGGTTTCAATTCTTAAACATGCAAAATTGAATTCAATTGGAGTCGCTACTAATCTATTTATGGTGGGTCGATTAGAAACCCATGCAAAATACTGGGAGTAGTACTTTGCCCCTACGAACCAGAGATATTGAATTCGGGGACTTGAGAACCTATTTCTTCTATTTCAAAAAAATAATTTGCAGGCAACTTGAATTGATTTTATTTCCTAAAATGCACGGTGATCACGCGAGTACACAAACAATTATTTAAATGCTCAAAGAAATAAAACAATAAGCAAAGCAATAAAATAAGATGAAGCAAATCAACAAAAAAAAAATTCTTTTTGGGGTTTTTAAGGTGTATGCAATGCATGTAATAGAAAAATGATCCTATATGCAACTATCCTAATGCAATTCTAAATTAATTAATGAAACTAATTATATATAGATAAATAACATCTAATTTAAAATAGGAACCAAACTACATTAATCCCTAATTTAAATTAAAAATTTATCTTAACTATAGATAATATTCTAACATATGCAAACTAAACTAATATGCAAATGCATGAAAATCTAAACCTAATGACATGACCTAACATGCTTTGAAATATGAAAATCCTAAATTAACCTAGCCTACGTGACATATTAATTAACTAAAGTAATTAAAAGACATGCAAAAAGGCATTTTTTTAACATTTTCTTATTTATTTAATGAAATTCGGAATTAATTAAACTAATTAATTACGACAACCTAAACTAACATGATTTCTAGATTCCTAAATGTAATGATATAAAATCTAATGCAATTCCTAAGTGACATGCAATTTAATGTGCCTAAACTAAATGTCATGCAATGACTAGTAATGCAAACTAAAAAGAAAAGACATGCATGTGATTCTTTTATTCTATTGGATTGGAAATAAAATATTAAAAGCCTAATTTAAACATGCAATTCAAGTAAAACAAGACTCATCAATTGGAAAATAATATCTAAATTCAACAAAGAAACTCGCAGATAGAATCAATAAATGATCTTAAGCCTTAAAGATCAAAATATCAATTCTATTCCCGCGCAATTAATTATTACGTCTAAAGCCGTATAGACGAAATAAAAAAATCGATAATGCGGTTGCGAATTGGAAGATTAATTCCAATTGATAAACTTATTATCTAAAACAAACCAATTAAACAAAATGACATGAAAAGGTAAACAAATTAACATAATAAGAGACTTTTCTTGCAGAAAAATGTTTTTTTATTTTTTATTCTAAACGAAATTAACAAAAAGTCAGAATCAAAACAAAACTAACCGGGTTGGGTTCCAAACCAAGTCAGATTCGGAGCCAACCCAAGCAGGCCCCAACAAAATAGAAGCCCACTTCGGCCCCCCCCATCCACGCAACATCCGGCCCAGCTCATTGTCTCCTCCACGCGGGCCTGCAACAAAACAAAACAAAAGTCAACCAAACTATCTCCACATGCGCGAGCCCAACCTCCCTTCACACGTGACATGCTCGGCCCAAACAAGAATCAGGCCCACCAATCTTCTTCTTCCTCGCGTGACTTCACAAACGGCATCCCCGCAAGCGTACAGAGCTCGTCGGTGCTCTGTGCATCATCAAACGGCAGCGAGGTGCGGCTAGCTGGGCGATTGGCTCACCCACGACTCTCCGACGTCAACTTAGTACCAACAAGCAGCAAAAATTGCACAAAGCAAACTCAAAGAACAATAAATTCATGCAAACAAAGCATCGAACATGGGATGTGCGTTGAGGAGCTTGATTGTGGGATTAAAAAATAAAAAATAAAGTCTAAGCCTAAACTGCAGCAAAATCAACCTCAGAAGCAAAAGCAAACATATGAAGTTTTAAAAAAAACAACCAAACAGACCAACTCCCCCTCTTGTCCTCGAAGAACCCGGTGAGACAAATATAAAAAGATGATGGAAGGAAAGAGGGGAGAACCACAGAAATTCTCTACGTAACTCGAGAAACATGAAGAGCGGGTGCAATCGAGCGAACTAGAGGCAAGGCGTTGCTCGTTCGCATCCTTTCTCTTCCGGTCACGATCCTCGGGACATCAACGACGAAGTGGCTATCACAGGAGCTTACCAAAAGAATGCGAACAGTGGAGGCCGAGAGTCACCACGCCGGGAACAAAAATTTTCGAAAGAAAACTCACGAAGAAAAGAATCGGTGACTAGGGCTTAGGCTCAAACTTCTCTCTCTCTCTCTCTCTCTCTCTCTCTCTCCCCTATTCTCTCTCTCTCGTTCACTTTCTGAAACTCTCTCTCTCGGTCACCCTTCTCTGTGCGTGCATGTGTTTCTTTTCTTTCTATTTGCTTTTTGGTCCGACCAGTCTTCTCCAGAAAGTCCCTCTTCTGGGCACTTATAAGATGGGATAAAGAATATCTTGGTCAAATCTTCTAGAGATTTGACCAGATATTCTTATTCCCTTTTTTTTAACCACTTATCATCTTTCCTTTTTCCATTTTGTTCTTTGGACATCTCCTTCAGGCTGGGGTACAAGTATTCGGTCGAATCTCCAAAGATTTGACCGAATAAAAAAATCCCCTCAACATCTCATTGATTAGACGCTTTTCAAGCTTGGGGCAAAGGAAAATTTCGGTTAAATAAAAAGATTTGACCGAAATTTCACTTCGCTATTTTTTTAAAGATTATTTCTCCGAGATTCCTCCGTCGGATTTCTTTCCCCGAAACTCATCAATCAGAATTTTTCCCAAATCGCCGCCGATGATCTTTCCTAAATGCAAAATGCTCCTAACTATATGCAATGTTATTTTTTTAGGAATATAAATTCCTATTTTCTATTTTTTATGCAATCTATATGCTAAAATTAAAATTAGGTGTCAACAGCTGCCCCTCTTTGAAGGTGAGCTCGCAGAGGTTACATTCAAAGACCAATTGATACCTAATTTTGACTATGCAAATGCTATGCATGATATTTTTGTTGAGATTAACTCTCATTTTCCGATGTGATTATGACATGATAAATGCAAATGAAGGAAAAAAGAAACATACCTGAAATTACTTACCTGGTTGGAATGACAGATCATGGTATGCATGAGCTTTGACACTGTCCTCTTAAGCCCGAGCACTTGCTTCGGTCACAAAAGAAAGATAGTGAAAGAACCTGATTTGTTTGTTTGAGGCCCGAACTCTTACTTTAGGTTTTGTGAATGAAATGAGACTTGGGCTACAAAAGCACGCCAAATCAATGACAAGTGACTACGGGTTACGAAAGCACGCCGTGTTAATGAATTGAGACTTGGGCTACGGAAGCACGCCAATGGGCAAAAAGTGGCTATGGGCTACGAAAGCACGCCATGTCAATGAAATACGACTCGGGCTATGGAAGCACGCCAAGTAGGTAAAAAGCGACTACGGGCTACGAAAGCACGCCGTGTCAATCAAATACGACTCGGGCTACGAAAGCACGCCAAGTGGGTAAAAAGCGACAACGGGCTACGAAAGCACGCCGTGTTAATGAAATAGGACTCGGGCTATGAAAGCACGCCAAGTAGGTAAAAGCAACACGGGCTACGAAAGCACGCCGTGTCAATGAAATATGACTCGGGCTACGAAAGCATGCCAAGTGGATAAAAAGCGACTACGAGCTACGAAAGCACACCATGTCAATGAAAATTGACTACGGGCTACGAAAACACGCCGTGTCAATGAAATGCTCAGATTCAGACTAAAAAAATGAACGGGAAATAACTCATGTCCAGAATGAGATGCTTCACATATGTAAATTCATGACACCTAGATCCAGACTAGATCCAGACTGGGGTATAATGATATGTCAAAAAGCATTCATATCCAAAATGAAATGTTCGACAACTTGGTTTGGGACATCTAGATCCAGACTGAGATATCCTGAGCAAAAATTCAAGAGAATCGAAAAACATTTATATCCAGAATGAAACGTTTAATGATAGGTTTAAGACATTCAGATCCAAACTGAGATATCTCGAGATAACAGAGGTGAGATTTCCGTATTTGAAAATTTTGATACTTACCTGAGGTTCCTTACCTGAAGATCAAGTCAATGAGATTTGAGTTGCCAAGGTTGATGAGGAGACATTGGGCTATAAGAGTATGACACTCCAAGTTCTGCACAAAATTGATTCCTGGCAAGAAGAAGGCTCAAGAATATTCAGGGAACTCAAAAAGTTTTAGAAAGCAACCTGATTATCATGAATTCCTTGGTTTTCAGAAGAAATATCATCTATCAAGAGAGATCTGCATTCTGTCATTCAAAATTATGCATATTGATTTTTGCATCATCAAGTTTCCACTGAGGTGAATTATTGAGCAAAAATGATTTTCCATTCAATTGAGTGAATTTCTTAAGAATGGCAAATGAGATGCGGTTAGAAAGGACTTTCGCTCGCTCTCGTTGAAAGGCTTTTGTCCCGGCCATTAATGCGGGAATAACTGTATCACTCTATCTCACCATCATCATGTCGACAAAGATCCGAGTATTCTCGCAAGTGGTACGACCTTACCAATCTGAGTGGTCTTTTAATAGGACCGTAATTTGGGCTTGGTCATCGGCTAAGCAAAAAGGACTCCTTGAGTCAAAGCTTAGAAAGAATTGTCTTCAACAAATATCGCCAGGTTTACAAGTCAAGAACCTTGCAAATGCAATAGAAACAATCTTGCTCAAACTTCTTCGAGCTAAGCTTAACACATTAGGAACCTCGCATTAATTCAAGTGCCCTAATTAGAAGAGACTCTGCAGGCTTGGCTTAAAAATGTGTATGGGATGAAAAACTGGGAATTTTTCCTTGGACTCAACATTTGAGCTTCATACTTTGTTTTACTGGGGATGCTATATGATGTCAAATTCTCTGACAAGATTGACTCATTCATCATTTTTTGAGAACCCGAACACATTGAGGGCTAACTTTTTGCAGATTCGAGCCTTTGGCTCTGACTTCTACGAGCATCGGCCTTGCTTTTACCAGGCACACTGCTTTTTCCTTGCCCCTATTTTTCACTTTTCTTTTGGATTCGGGCATTGGCCTTGCTTTTACCAGGCTCACTGCTTTTTCATGCCCCATTTTGCATTTTTTTTCTATGGACTAGACTGGATAAGGGCTAACGTCTCATGATGTAACGCCTATACTCTGCTATTTCTGATCGTCCTGATTTTTCCATGCCCCAGTGTAAGATCATTACCAACGTGGGTTTAATTTGAAATCAAATCACAGGCTCAAGGTGGCTAACGAAGGATAAGAGTGTTTAGGATATAAGAATGAATGCTCTTCATCATCCCTAAGGCACTTGATTTAATACTCGGTTCCACATGTAAAAGCAACACTCAAAAATTGATGCAAGTGAAAGCAAGAAAATTTATATCCATTTTACACCTTTTAACATCAATGATGTAAATGTACCTCCAAAATGCCCCGATGTGGGGTTGTTATTGACAGGGGTAATATGAACTGAAACTTTACAAGTGTTTAGGCTCAAAATGGGCAATCAATGGATCATTATAGTGTTTGGGATAGAGAAATGAACTGCCTCTCATCATTTCAGTTATTGTACCTTTCGTGAGAGAACTCTTTACCTTGCAAACATGGAACTTTGTGTGCTCATCTCACAATTGTATAAGTAAGGGACTGTGTGTGAGTAGGGCTTGCCTTTCATCATTCCGATACATCTCATTTAACAATCTCAATCAATTGTGCAGTACTCATCAAATTAAATTGGCAATCCTCAGTGGAATAATGAGCAAAACTATCATGAAAATTTTCAGCAGATATGAGCATTTTGAGATTATTGATTTTAAGCACAAACAATTCATCCCTCTCAAAAATATCATGAACATGATTCAATTTCAAAAAAATTTATGGGAATCGAGAGTCCATTGGCCAACTTTGTCTATAAACTCAATCCTTGATACCGTATTTTTGTTCCTGCCCCCTGCATAAAAAGAAAAGTGCATGAACATGGCTCTAAGTAAATGTAATCTAAAATTTGAGAAATTTTCATCACCCATCAATGCAATGTCTCATCCAGATTGGAAAATTGCCCCGCAGTTCTGCATACTAACTTTTGCAAATTATTTTCCTTTAGAAGTGTCACCTCTTGATCGGACAAGAAGAGTTAGATTCTGACACATGAAGCAAAGAGGTTAGAAAAATAAACAGGGATTATCCAACATGCATTTTTTCTTTTTTCTTTTTTATGAAAAGAAATTTCTTTGAATTTTTCTTCGCTTTTCATGGAAAAAAAATCTTAATGATGATGAATTTTGACGCAAAAACCATCATGATGACACTACTGACCTAGACTAATTCTGAAAATGAAAGTCAAAGAATAGGGATAGAAGACTTACTTTATAGGTAGATCAGAGGCAATCACATAGACATGCGCATGACAGGTGAAGCTCGATTTCTACTCTAAAAGGCTTAGCAAAATGGAACTACAAGGATGGAATGATTAGTCATAGCCTCACGAACTAAATCAAAGTCCTTGCAACTCCGGCTCAGCCAAAAGTGATGCCCCAATGTGACGCAGCCTCGCGGGCAGAGGCAAACACCTTTAGCACCACGAAGGAAAGTTTTCGGGGTTAAGTTGGGCAACCTCTACTACGCGGCCTCGCGGTCGAAGTTGTATCCAACCTAACACCATCCTAAGTTATCCTAGTGCAACCCAGGTTCAGCGGCGGGTTGTGTGTGCAAGAGTGTAGTGCAAAAATCATAAAGCATGCACAACAGTTAATATCAAACATCACTTCCAAATAGAGCAATTAAACACTCAAAACAAAAATCAACCTGCAAAAACAATCAACATATGTGTTAGGGACATAAATGGAATTTTCACTACCAAGCAATTTCTGAAAAGAAGAAAACAGGCCTAAGTCCACTAGAGTTCTTTGAACCAAGTCCCCAGTGGAGTCGCCAAGCTATCGCGACCTCCCCGAAGGTGCACCACCTAGGGGTTCGGCTAATGGATTGCTAAGTCTAGCCTAGCTCGAGCTCTCCCAAGCTCACACCAATTCACGACTTAGGTTTCAATTCTTAAACATGCAAGATTGATTTCAATTGGAGTTGCCACTAATCTATTTATGGTGGGTCGATTAGAAACCCATGTAAAATACTAGGGGAGTATTATTTTACCCCTACGAACCAGAAATTTTGAATTCGAGGACTTGAGAACCTATTTCTTCTATTTCAAAAAAATAATTTGCAAGCAGCTTGAATTGATTTTTATGCTTATTCCCTAACATGCACTGTGATCACGCGGGTGCGCAAACAATTATTTAAATGCTCAAAGAGAAAGAATAATAAGCAAAGCAATAAACAAAGATGAAGCAAATCAACAAAATGATCTTTTTTTTTGGGTTTTTCTTAGGTGTATGCAATGCATGTAATGGAAAACTAATCCTATATGCAATCCTAAATGAAATTCTAAATGCAATTTTTATGAATGAAACTAATTATCTATAGTTAAATAATATCTAATTTAGACTAGGAACTAAGCTGCGTTAATCCCTAATTTAAACTAAAATTTTATTTGAACTACGGATAATATTTTAGAATACGAAAACTAAATTAACATGCAAATGCATGAAAGTCTAAACTTGATGACATGACCTAAAATGACTTACAAACATGCAACTCCTAAACTAACTTGGACTAGATGACATGCTATCTAACTAAATGAATTAAATGACATGCAAAAGGGGATTTTTTTTTACACTTCTCTTATTTATTTAATGAAATTCAGAATTTATTAAACTAATTAATTATGAAAACCTAACTTAACATGACTCCTAAGTTATCTAGATGTAATGTTCTACCATGCTATGAATCTTTATGCAATTCCTAAATAACATGCAATTTAATGCGCCTAAACTAAATGTCAGGCAATGACTAATAATGCAAACTAAAAAGAAAAGGCATGCATGTGATTTTTTATTCTATTAAACTTGAAATTAAATGTGAAAACCTAATTTAAACATGCAATTATACTTAAAATGCAATCTAATCACGCAATGCAATATTACCTAAATGTGATTTAATCTAAACATGAAAATGTAATTCAACATGCAATTCAAATAAACAGATTCATTCAAAGGGAAATAACATCGAAAACAAAAAAATTCTCACAGATGGAATCAATAATTGATCTTAAGCCTTAAAGATCAAAATATAAATTCCATTCCCGCTCAATTTATTACCTCGTCTAAAGCCTTATAGACGAAATAAAAAAAAATTGATAATGCGGTTGCGAATTGGAAAATCAGTTCCAATTGATCAAACTTATCATCCAAAGGGATTATGTTAGGCATGAGAAATCTCGTCAATTTCAAGTAAACAAATATTCAAGAAAACTTGAGATAAGATTTTTACCTATTCTTTGGATAATATTTCCAAGCTCGAACCAATGGTGGATGATGAGACAAGTTGGCTAGCGGTAATGCTTGACGGAGAGGGTGCAAGTTGGCAACCAAAATCTGGACTTGCGGTGGTGATCGACACAGCAATCTCTCGAGCAACCTGCATAACAAAAACACCACACTGTCGAATGTCCTCCTTATCAAAGTTTGACTATGAAAGAAAGAACAAAAATCATGGTGTATTGCTTCTGATGACTTTCTCTCCTTCAATTGTAGTGTAATCTTCTTTCTTCTCCTTTTTTTGGATTTGGAATCCTCCTTGCCTCGAAGATGAGTCCTTCTTGCGCCACTCACAATTTCTCACACACTCTCTCTAATTTCCCTCTCTGATTCTCCCCTTTCTCTCCCTTTTTCTCTCCTCTGTTTTTCTCCCCCATCCTTAATGTGGCCAAGACCCCCTATTTATAGGCGAAAGGAATAGTCCTCTCCAAGGAAAGGAGAGGATTTCCTTTTCAATTTTATGTGATCGTGCCAATTCAACAAATCTCTCAATCCCCTTGATTTTCCTTTTCTTATTTCTTCAATATTGTGTGAATATCATCAAATTTTCCTGCCCTCATTTTGACCGAATCTGGCTCAATTTTATGTCTTTGTTCAAGATGTTCCATCCAATATTATTTATTTGCCAATCCACACGTATAATCTTGGCCGAAAAAATCTACCAAATTGATGCACAAAATATATTCTGCCCAAATTTCCTTTTCCTGATTCATCAATCAAAATTCTTTCCCAAGTCGCCGCCGATGATTTTTCCTAAATGCAAGATGCTATGAATATACCTTTTTTTAGGAATATAAATTCCTATTTTCTATTTTTTATGCAATAGATATGCTAAAAATTAAAATTAGCTGTCAACAATCATCCTCAGACAAAGCGGGAAAATGAGTTAGAGCGTACCTTTTAGTAGCCACCCGAGCCACACTAGCCCATAAATGAACTTGGCCATTATTCTGTATTGGCCGAGAAGCATCTCCTGAACCATCAGCTCTCCTCTGGCTGTTGCTTGCCCCCAACATGTCTCTACCATTCCTCAACACTTGTCTACCCATCAGACCAACAGCTAAACCAGGAAGTTGAGCACCCTGGCCATGTGGTTTCGAGGTAGCTGGCCGCCGAACTCGGCTCTTAAACGGGCACAACTCCTGGAGCAAGCAGACCGTCGAGCTCCTACAGTGCTGCCCCCTAAGGACCCATCATTCTCGTTTGGTCAATCTTTCGAACATCTAAACGACAGGCCTGCAGTTCATTCTATCTGCATAGCTGAGGGAGGGCAATTTGTCAAGCATCTTGCGAGCACTCCATCATAGCCTTTTCTTTGACCGTAGCTTGTAAAGTTACGGAAGTCACATTCTCCTTATTCAAGGTCGTGGGTGAAGGTAGGAGTTGGTCCTCTCCTTTATACGAAAACAATGCACCAATGAGACTAGGTTCAAGCTTGTAGACAATTCCTTTGCTGGCCATTAGGGAAAATCGTAAAGCACTTGAGGAGCCCGCGCCTCCAGCAGTATTTTCAACGGTTTCAGCTTGCCATGTCAAAGACCACAACTTACAAATAGCTTTCCTAGTCCTTGAGCGGCATCTTATGTCTGTTAAATTGCCAGTAATTTTCCCAGCAACATGACAAAGATCCTTGGGGACTTCATAGCCCAC
This sequence comes from Melaleuca alternifolia, assembly GCA_019926035.1. Taxonomy (NCBI): domain Eukaryota; kingdom Viridiplantae; phylum Streptophyta; class Magnoliopsida; order Myrtales; family Myrtaceae; genus Melaleuca; species Melaleuca alternifolia. The sequence continues at coordinate 1,031,086 of JAGKPW010002221.1, read as the reverse complement.
ATCACTCACGGCCACCACTCGGGCCTCAACCAATCGATTGCCTCTCCACCTCTATCAACAAGGCCTTCTCTTCGGGTTAGCAAATCAGCCATACAGCAACTCACCAAACAGCCCGACAAAACATAGGACCCCGAACGAAAAGCCCATAACAAAGCTAGACAATCTTCAATGAACAGTGAATATCTTTAATCAATATTCTAGAACCCAGCACCATGGTCAGCACTTGAGGGGTCACCAGCTCCACTAGCAGTCAAGACCAGCTCCAATAAACCTTAGGGGACCAAAAAAACAACTCAGGACATACAACAAATCTGCAACCGCTGTGTACAACAAACCTAGAAAATACAGTGTATCTTCAATCTATAGTACCACGAAATAGTTAGAGATCAAACCAGGGGGTTGAGCTTCGGATATGTTGTAGAGTACGTAGAGCTTAGTCTCTCCACCAAAAACGAGCTCTAACCAATGACCAAAGCCTTAAGAACAGCCACGAAATAGCTCGCTCGAAACCCAAAACACGCCTAACCTCCTAGAAATTTCATTGGTTGATTCCAGCCATACGAAGAAACATTAGAGTGATTCCTTCATGGGGCTTGCAAATCGACAAAAGATGAAGATCTCCCCTAAAAAATAGCCCATTCCAACCAACATAGCTCCCGAAATCGAAGATTTTCAGTTGGATCTACAGTATAGCGAACCAGCAGAAGAACCCTAGATTCAAACACCGATAACTTTTTGTGGGGATCAAATCTTGTAATGCCATTCAAAGGGGTTTTAGGATGGGGAGAGGAATCATCCTTCCAAGAATCAGCCCAAACCGATCACTAGAGCTCCAACAATCTCAGATTTCCTTTTCAGCCAGCATTCTTTCTGTAACATCCTCGATTTGGGGCCCTGATTAATAAAATGATTAAGCTGTCAAAACCTAAATAATAAAATGGGGTAATCAGCCCGCTAAAGAGAAAGGACTATTTGAGGTCACCGAAAGGCGACACTTAATCACAAAGTTATTAGATTAATTTTGGGCACTAAATTGATGGACTCTAACCCCAATTAAGAAATTAGAGGTGGACTAACCTAATAAGACTAGAGAGGTGGACCAAGAAGCCTGGCCCAAGGTGGGCCAAAGCCATTCGGCCAAGGGAGGGCCGAATAGAGAAATGGAGAGAAAAAGAAAAAAAAAGAAAAAGAGAGAGAAAGAGAAGGAAAATAGAATGATGAGGCTATCTTGAAATTAAAAATAGCCATGTGAGCTATTGGGCATAGGATGATGTAAGCTTGGTGATATAAGGTGCCTAGATGTAGGTTGATGTCATCCTAGAAAGTTATTAGAAGAACATGCAATTAAGAGTCTAATTATAGTGTCTAGAATTAGAAATAGCCATGTGAGCTATTGGGCATAGAACGATGTAAGCTTGATGATGCAAGATGCCTAGATGTAGGTTGATGTCATCCTAGAAGCTATTAGAGGAGAGGGCAATTAAGAAGACTATAGTCTCATCATGAGGAGAGAATTAGACATGTGGCCTAGTGAGCTTAGGGTGATGTAATGTGGGTGATGTAATGCACCTAGTTATAGCATGAAGTCATCCTAGAAGGCTATTAGAAGAATAGGCAATTAAGAGTCTAATTATAATGTCATCATGAGAATTAGATATAGCCATGTGAGCTATTAGACATAGGGTGGTGTAATATTGATGATGTAATGCACCTAGATGTAGGATGAAATCATCCTAGAGAGCTATTAGATGGATAGGCATTTAAGAAGCTAATATAAGTTATAAATTAGACACATGGGCTAAAGAAATAAAGGACAAGAGCATTAAATGTTGAATAGTATACCTAAGCTAGTGACCATAGGCCATTAATGCATTAAATGTTGAATAGTATACCTAAACTAGTGACCATAGGACATTAATGTATTAAATGTCTTATAAACTAGCTCTCCAAGTTTCTTCTCTAGCTTTGGCCCCAATCTTCCTTGCCTATAAATAGAGAGCAGCTTACTTCATTTGGACACACACCACAACCAAGAACACACAAACCTCTTCTACCTTCTTCTGAAAATTCGTAGCTCACCAAACCCAGCCACTGTTCTGCCTTCAACCACCCACCAGCAGCCATTTTCTTCACCAAAACCCTCCACCACCTTCTTATATACTTCCATACCGTCCCTCCTGCAAAATTTCAGCCCCAACGGAGCTCTGGCTCCTCCCGGACCAACTCTGGAAGTTACAGACCCCTGGACCGAAATACTGCACCATCGACTGTTTTGTTTTTCCCTGGTTGACTCACCAAAAGACCTCCGAATAGAGTGAAATCAGCGCCATTCTCTTCGTAACATCCAGAGCTTTCCAACGCCACCAACCATGCTCCAAAATGTTGAGCATTCGCTGCTGTACGTCCCCTAGAAGTTGTCCGTACGGTCACCGAGTTGGACGACGAGTTGCTGTTTGCCTGCTCCGATTAGCTCCTGCTTCTGTTTCTTCGACTCTTCTCTGTGTTTTTGAGTAACACCTGTCTATAAGTGGATTTTATAACTCTCGGGTAGGGCGTGACGTTACGTAGTTAACTTGTGAAGTGGTTTTCTAAATCTATTGCTCGCTCTGGTCTTACTAATCTTTACAGAAAATGTTTCTGTTCTTGCTATGGTTTCTAATCCGTTTCTTGAGTTCAAAAGTCTATCTTTTGGAAAAGTTACATCTATTTGAGCTTTTAAAATTATCATGGAGCTTTGGTCTTCCCAGTATTGATTAAAAAGATTGTTGTTTTGATCTCAAAATTGCATCTTACTTCTTGAGTCAAAATTCCTTTCTTTTGTAAAATGATGTCTTTAATTTCAAGAACAAGGTGAAAGAAATGATTTTTGAAATGGATGATCTCTTTTGCAAAGAAAGTGCCGGTTATAATCTCAAAGATAAAATGAAAGAAATGATTTTTGGGAATGGGTGATTGTGTGTGATGCATGCTATAAGACAAGACCCGCCACTCAACCGAGGTTGTGTTGGCGATGATGATGAACCCGGAAGAGTTCCGGATGATTAGCCTCCTCGTCGGATGGACTTCAGGGGAGACGCGCTCTGCGGGGTATGCCCGGCTTTTGAGTTGGAGGGTGCCGTCTAGATGGGGCTAGGCGATGCTTGGGCTGCAGTCCAAAGGGCCGGATCATTATGGAACCGGGGCTAGGGAGGGCCAAAAGATTATAAAAGATAAATGCATGCAATGATGTGTGGAGTCTTTGTTGATTTTTAGGATTCATGGGTGATTTTTGGAAGTCCTGGATATGTGATATTTTCAAAAGAAATGGCAAGGTTTTTGGAAATGATTTAATAACTCTTAAAATGTGGTTTTCAAACCTTTGCTTGTTGATTGCGAGGCCACCTCCTAGGCAAGGTTTAGAATTTCTACTTACTGAGTTATCTCACCCCGTGGTTACTAACATTTTCAGGATTGTTCCATGTTTGACTATGTGATTCATTTTGGTGTGCCATCGAGATGATTACTGAAGTAGGAGCAATTGACGGTGAATGTCTCCTTGCTCCCTTTTGTTGAAGAGGTTAAGTTAGAGGAGTTAGGGATAACCAACCCCCAATCTTATTCCACTCATGTTTAAAAGTGCTTCTGACACGTCTTGTAATCACGTCGCATTTTGTTGGGGTTGTATTTGATGGTTACTTGCTATAGATAATGGTGATTTGTGTTGATATGTAAATGATATATGAAGTAGATATTTATGTCACATGTTGCTTAGTTTGCCTAGTTAACTACCAAGTAATGTACGGGGATTGCTTCCACTTGATGATTAAGTCAACAATGGGTCCTGGGATAATATTGTCGCAAGTGATAAACAAATTAATGGCCATGTGGGGATTTGTGACATGCCCAACAGACCAGGGCGTGATAAATCCGAGTATGGCGAGCCCTTAAGATTAATTAAAATAATTAAGTTCATTTTATCTATTAATTGGTGTTCGGTGTGTCACACTTTCTCACTGTCTATGATAAAATTGTATATTTAGTGGTTATTATTTGCAAGTTGATTAGTTCTTATTAAAAAAAGAATTAAATCGGGAACTTGATGGGATGAAACAAAGCTCTTCGCGTAGTGGAACAAATGTAAGCTTTTTTTTTATGAATTAATGCGTTGTATTTTCTTACCGTCACTAGCAAAACAAACCCGACGCTATCCTGATACTCCAAAATTTTTCTTTAGTAATATTCGAAATGCCATCTACAGTCTGTAAAATTCTCGATCGATTCATCCATAAGAATGTCAACAAAGTCAACCATAAAAGTCCATAGTTCAACTATTTCACCAAACTAAGAGTCGAAAGTAATGGTTTTTTTTTATTAAACGGTGAATGTAAGGGAAGAAAGACTCTAGCTTTTCAAGAGTAAAAAAAATTAGATTTTGGTAAAATGAGATTATTATGTTTGAGTCTAGTGAGAAAAAAAAAAGAACTGGGGAAGGACAAATTCCAATATTTTAGGAAAATAATATAATAGAGTTTAACATTGGAAACTTAGGCTATAAAAGATTAGAAGCCCAAAATGGAAAGTTGGGACCAACCCCCGACCTTATTCTACTCATGTTTAAAAGTGCTTCGGACACGTCTTGTAATCACGTCGCATTTTGTTGGGGTTGTATTTGATAGTTACTTGCTATAGATAATGGTGGTTTGTGTTGATATGTAAATGATATATGAAGTAGATATTTATGTCACACGTTGCTTAGTTTGCCTAGTTAACTACCAAGTAATGTACGGGGATTGCTTCCGCTTGATGATTAAGTCGATAATGGGTCCTGGGATAATATTGTCGCAAGTGATAAACGAATTAATGGCCATGTGGGGATTTGTCACATGCCCAACGGACCAAGGCGTGATAAATCCGGATGTGGCAAGCCCTTGAGCTTAATTAAAATAATTAAGTTCGTTTTATCTATTAATTGGTGTCGGGGCGTCACACTTTCTCACTGTCTATGATAAAATTGTTTATTGAGTGGTTATTATTGGCAAGTTGATTAGTTCTTATTAAAAAAAAAAGAATTAAATCGGGAACTTGATGGGATGAAACAAAGCTCTTCGCGTAGTGGAACAAATGTAAGCTTTTTTTTATGCGTTAATGTGTTGTATTTTCTTACCGTCACTAGCAAAACAAACCCGACGCTATCCTGATACTCCAACATTTTTCTTTAGTAATTTTCAAAATGCCATCTGCAGTCTATAAAATTCTTGATCGATTCATCCATAAGAATGTCAACAAAGTCAACCATAAAAGTCCATAGTTCAACTATTTCACCAAACTAAGGTCGAAAGTAATGGTTTTTTTTTATTAAACGGTGAATGTAATGGAAGAAAGACTCTAGCTTTTCAAGAGTAAAAAAGTTAGATTTTGGTAAAATGAGATTATTATGTTTGAGTCTAGTGAGAAAAAAAAAAGAACTGGGAAAGGACAAATTCCAATATTTTAGGAAAATAATATAATAGAGTTTAACATTGGAAACTTATGCTATAAAAGATTAGAAGCCCAAAATGGAAAGTTGGGCCAATAGTGCCATAAGACTATAAGCCCAAGCAAAAGCTTATGTATATTGGTTTTCTCATCGGCCCAAACCGAAAGCATGTCATCCTTCCTATTTGAGGAATAAATCTTCCTCTTTAAAGGAAGAGACGTAATCCCTTTTTTTTTTAATCAAGCAAAATAAAATTAACTCCTAAAATACACGTACATAATCTTACTAGGAAATACGAAAACACTTATGATGTATCACAAATTTACTATTGTTGACAACAAAGCAAAAATTTGGGTTTAAACGTGAAAATGCTAATGGCCCAAACCAACCCCATACACTTAACCCATAAAACCCACTCTTACATGATACTAGGTAATAACAATACATTTAGCCTACAAAAAACATACATAGCATGGCTGAAGAGCTCATAGATGTAGCCAATATAGAGAGCTTAAGTGAAAATCATGTCAAATTTGAAATCTAAGCCAAGAAAGATGCATTGACCAAGAGATCATTAACCAAAGGAACAGAGCCTAAGCCAAGAAAGATGCATTGACCAAGAGATAATGGTAAACAAAGGATCTAGAGCGGTTACAAGTTATCCTTGAAGTAAAGTGCCAAGTCAAAGAGGCGGTTAGAGATTTTTGCTAAGAAAGATCATGATGTACAACATAATGCTCCACTAAAGATGCAGGGGGAATCATTCACTTAAATCTTTGAAGTCATTCAACATAGATGCAACTATGGAGAAGAATCGCACAGCACCAATCAAGGACGCCATCTAATCATTTGGATTAGGTTTCATTTAAGCTTTGAATTTCAAATTCTTATTAGTTTAGGTTTCTCTTTATCAGTATTTGTGTTCAATTATGAAAGTCTTACAGCCATGTTTTATAAGCTTTTTACCTTTACATGGCGCTTTATTATTTTCCATTGAGAAGTTTGATCAAATTCAGTCACCGAGCAAGCATGATATCTATAAGCCATCTAAGCTGGTTGGATAAAAATCCCACATAATTTCCTTACTGTTTTCCATTTGTTTATCTACGCATTATCCTAGTAATTCGAATTTTACAAAGCCTATGAGGTTTCAAGGCATATTTGAATCTATTAGCTTTTAATTTGAAGTCAAATTTGACACTTTAATTGAGGAAAAATAATATCACAAATGCCGCAACTTTTATATGGTGCTTGCTTTCATGTTAATTTTTTTTAAGTAGTCACTTCAATGCCATTTTGTTAAAAAATTATTACTTAAGTGTCATTGCCAATTTAGATTGGCGAAAATCCAATGCTGCTTTGTTGTAACTATCGGAAGGGGTTCGGTGCTAATGTGAGTTGGCTTCAATTCCCCCCATGACATTGTATAGCACAATTTGCCCCACATTAAAGAGTTTGAGACAAATTCACTCCTCTTCAAATCCTAAATTGAGAACGACCATATTTTGGGGCGAAATTTGTAGCTCAAAGTTGCAATGGGTAGCATAACATCATTATAGTACATCTAGCCTGCGTTGCAATGCTCCAATTGTTCAAGGCAATGGGCTACAACTTTTCTTTTTAGTTGGAGACAAATTTACTCCTCTTCAAATCCTAAATTGAGAACGACCATATTTTGGGGCGAAATTAGTAGCTCAAAGTTGCAATGGGTAGCATAACATAATTATAGTACATCTAGCCTGCATTGCAATGCTCCAATTGTTCAAGGCAATGGGCTACAACTTTTCTTTTTAGTTGGAGACAAATTCACTCCTCTTCAAATCCTAAATTGAGAACGACCATATTTTGGGGCGAAATTAGTAGCTCAAAGTTGCAATGGGTAGCATAACATCATTATAGTACATCTAGCCTGCGTTGCAATGCTCCAATTGTTCAAGGCAATGGGCTACAACTTTTCTTTTTGATTGCAAAAGAATGCATAACAAATCGCTATCGGTGGAGCAGCAGTGGAAGAGGGAGGCTAACGAGAGGGCGAGGAAGATGATTGGCTAGCCACCCGTTTCAAGCCAGCTAGAGAGCCACCGCTGAGCACCGCCGCGGAAGAAGTAGAGACGCACTAGGAGCAGGGCGCTGCACGTGCCCAGGGAGAGCAGAGCACAGTTGCGTGCAAGGAGGAGGCGCTTTAGGATTTTGCTGTGGGGCCTTCCATGGTTTCTCCCACGACCAACTTCTCACGCATTGGGAGAGAGAGGGAGAGAGCTTCCTTCTTTGCAGGTGGGATTTCATCATGCCATATTGAATGAAGAGAGAGAAGGAGATAGGCAATTAGTGAGGAGATGAAAAAGGAAATAGAGAAGGTTGGAAGATGGGAAAGAGCAAAGGAGTTGGATAATACAGATAGAAGAGAGAGAGAGCGAGAGAGAGTAAAGAGGGGACTCTGAATCTCTTGATAAGTGGGGACTACGCGACACATGTAGCTACCAGCAAGTAGATGAGACATTTACTGATACGGAGGTCGGGCTTACCTAATACTTTCTTACCTACTATCCTCAACTATGAGCAATTTAACATTCCAGAAAGCGAGCCAAATCATGCATATGGCATGATTATGCACGGTCCGAGCCACGACCAATGCCGTGCCGGGAGCCCATGAAACCATTCAATTTCATGGTTAGGTCATAAGAGTTCGCACTTTTCGTTTTGGTAGGTGAGCTTCAACTAAAACGGGAACGCGGGAGAGAGAAATGAAGATGTAATAAATAGATAACAAAGGTACATTGTTAGAGGAAAAGGGCAAAAAGAAAGATGGGGTTGGCGGGCCATAAAATTAAAGTGGCCAACTGACCAGAGGAAAAAATGTTTTGGTCCATGAAGGACGGCGTCGCATTGTCTGATTCGTATTTGTCAATCTTCGAGGGTTTCTCTAGGAAAGAAAGCATAAGATAAAGCGTGAACATTTGGCGAAGATGACTGAGCAATGGAACTGTTAACAAAAAGAAATACCATGATCGTGCGGAGTCATGCGAACGACTAAAAGTGTGTTTGTTTCGCATGAAGAACGTTTTCGTCATTTTCTAATGTTCGGTTCACAATTGAAAATGAGTTAACGGAAAATATTTTCATAGTCGACGAAACAAAGAAGTTTTCCTATCACAACTTATATTTAGGAAAATAATTTTCATTTTAAACCAACTAGAAAATGTGTTTTTTTAATCTTGGTATTTAGGTCCGAAACTCTACGCTTGAGTATGAAAATCTTAGTATTGATTTCCGATCTCAATACTCGAGACTGCTTTAAAAATGTTTTTAAAAAATTACATTGTTAGTTTTATTTATTTTTTTCTTTTTCTCTTTCCTTTTCTTTAGCTTTTCTTTCTTTTTTTCTTTCATTTCTTGGTCGTCTCCTCCCTTGACCAGTGGTTGACCACAAGCCAGGGATGAGCTCGAGCTCCCCAAATGAGATAGAGGCTTGAGCCTCGGCTATCTGTCGAGCCTCGAGCTTGCTGGTGAGCAAGCGAGCTTGAGCTTGCTAGAATGGCGAGGCCGAGGTCGGCATGCTTGAGTCCCACTAGAGGCTAGTAACGCCTTGTCCTCGCCCGATCGATGCACTCAGGCCTCATTGTCCTCTTGTGAGCTTGTCTATGGCTTGTGGCCGGCCGGCCATTATCACCATGGCTGGCCACCAAAAGGGAAAAAAGGAAATAAAATAAATATATAATATAAAAAATCATTTCGAAATATTTGAAAATGCAAATTTTTGATTTTTTTTTCCAAAGATACGATAAGACAAAAAGTCATTTTCCGGGTCTTATTTTGGATTTAAACAAACGCCAAAAAAAATCATACTCCTGAAAATAAATTTTCGAATTTTTTTTTTCAAAAACAATTCATTTTCGGTAAAACACGACAGAATGGGGAGACCTGTTGGCGGAATCAGCCTGTGAACGCTTCATGGGGCCATCAAAATCGGTGGGACGGCATCCTTCTTCGATCTTCTCCCTTTGCTTCTGTCTCTCGACAATGTGCCGCAAACTGCGAATCTTTGGATGTTCAGTGCCAAGAACTTGGCCGTAGAGAAATTGCATGAGAATGATTCAATCATTGCACGGGACAAAAACCCGTGATTGAAGTCTTGGACGATACAAGTTGCGATCGCAGGACTAGATAATGGAAATAGTTAAACATGTTTTGTCTCACGTCCAGGTAACCATTCTCTACTTTTGGCTTCGCGACTGGGATGTCCTTTCAATCGCAGCTTACCATGTGCATTCGGATCTTATATGCTGAAGGAAATATATGTCTGATGAAGTACTAGAACGTGTATTGATACGTTAGCGGTAAGCAATTTTGAATAAAAGAATGCTGGGTGTACCGTGAAGTTGTAGAATATTTGGTTACCGAATTATGTGATTGATGTCGGAAAGTGAACTCGACCATGTCACGATTCGAGCCTACTCCCGAAACAACTATTTCAATTGTGACTCATCGTTTGTTAATCCATATTTCCTATACCATTTAGAACACCTAAGTAAACATGATGACAAAAATGAGTTGAATATATTGTGAATTGCCAGACCGAAAACTTAGGAAACTTAGGCTGCCAGCATATGGAAAATCTCTTGCATGGACCCGGTTCGGTATAATGCAATTACAGTAGTTGATCGTGTGGAACCTGTGGAATATATCTCATAAGTCAAAGTCCCCTTGACACAAATCAGAGAGACTCACGTGTTCGTGCGTTTTACAACTGAGGGCATCAGATAAGAGGAATTTGTAGTGCATTCTGTACAACTATGACTAGAGGTAAGTTCACTCTATTTCGTATTCATAAATGATTGATATTTTGCTCACAAAATTCATTTGTGAGGTCCACATAGTCAATGGTTGTGATGAACCAAACTCGTGTGAGCTCAGAACTAATTAATAATTTTCACGGCAAATGAGGCAGTAAATTTCACTTATTTGAAACCATAGTAAAGGTATTTTCATTAATCATTATATGACATGTCCATCATTCTTGTGGATCAAGTCTCTGGGGATTTTTAATTCTTTCTGCTGAATGTGAATGTTGGTGTCGTTATCCAAGTACGACTCCGCTGGCTATATGACCCTTCGAAGCCAAGGACCTCACTGATAATAAGAGCTGAATGGCGAGGGAATCTCAATTTCCGTGTCATATAAGTAGTTGAATATTCTTAAGTATGTTTTTGAGAGGTGTTGCATCTAATTAACTGTTCAAAAGATCTATGCGAGGCGCGACATATGGAAAGAATGATCTCTCTACCTCAAATCAGAAGGAGATATGCTTTTTGTGTCTCAACAATCCTCCTAGATTTGACAATTAGCGACTTCGTTGACGGAATAGTAAGCAAAAAGAAAAGCGAGTAAGCCTCTTCCCTCTTGGCAAGTTTCGCCAAAGATGAGAGACAACCTTTCGATCCCCACTCTTTCGATGACACACTGTTGATTCCTAGAACACATCCTTTTGTGTTCACATATGCTTCTCCTGTATCCATCCATCAGCTAGGATTGGGATTCGCGTTCAGATAGGCGAGAACCCCAATAAACGGGGCGTTTATATACGTCGTCGGCTCAGACTTCCGGAAGTTCACCCTATCGTCCTCGTACTCGTCATCCTCCCCAGGCCCACCGACCAGTGCTCCGACAAGCACATTCGGGTTTGGATCCGAGGAATTGAAGTAAATGGACCCTTCCTTGCAAGCAATAAACTGGGGATGATCCTTGATCGACGGGAGCGACGAGCCGCGGTGGTGTATGCGGAGGGGATAGTAGGCGCTGTACCCCACCATGTATGAGATACCCTTTGGGTTCTCCCCGAGGATATAGTCAGCCTGCCTCTTGGCCTGCTGGCGGAGGGTGGCAGCGCCAACACTGACGGAGCCACAGTTCATGGACTGGGAGGTGGCGGAGAGGTAGTTGGCATAGACGAGGAGGAGGAAGGCAATGGAAGTGGCGTGCTGAAGGTTGCTGCCGCCAGGCTTGTAGATGAGGCCGCCAGGAGTGTACTCGATGTGGGTGGACGAGTCAGAGTCGGGGATGAGGGTGCAAATGAAGGAGTCGGCCGAGGATTTGTAGGACTGGAGCGAGTAGGCATCGCCTTCAAGGAATTCCTGAAAGAAGAAGATGAATCAAAAGTGAGGAACTGGTGCAGAAAAATTTTAATTGCTAAATTTTGAATGTCTTTTCTGTTCCTTCTTGTTTACTCCCATTAACAACCATTTGTTTGGGGTCCAAATGGAAGATAAGAATAAGGCTACAATATCCAATGTAAGTTTGCAGACTAAATGGCATTTCAATTGATTGACCTTGGAAACAAGGACATTGAGGCCAGCATGCTTGTTGTCCCAGCCAAACTCGTTGATGTTGTCGTCGGCGCCGAGCGTTTTGCCATTATTTTGGATGTAATTCAGATAAGATTCGTCTTGTGTCGCCCTCCTCAGCCACGCCGCTCCCCACAGCAACTCATCCTGTCAGAGACCCACGAGACAGGATTCATACATTATGCTCGTCCCACACAGAAGAGTCCTTTGGGAACTTCAGAAAAGGATAGAACCAGATTCAATTTCACTGGTTTCGTCTAAGCATATCATGCTCTTTTTCTAAGAATATGTCAGCAGGAATCAAATCCATGTTATAGTTTAAGTGCCTACTTGCTGCCAGTAAGGTCAAAGCACCAACCACTATTCAATAGTTTATGTACTAGATTGGACCGACAGTAACAGTTAAAAAGTCAGTTCAGAGCATGAGTTTAACAAAGGACAAGCTTGATCTACTCCTCTTAATTGCCAAGCAAAGCTTGATCTACCTGATGAGGATTAATATGTTAAACGGTATATCTTTAACCTTCAAAAAAGTCATCCCTCTGAAAAATCGCAAAATGCATTAATGACCAACCTTTCCCCGGGCGATTCTCCTACCTGGTATCCATCGAAATCACAGTAGAACGGGCAAACGTGGTCCTTGATATCTGCATTGTCGCTATAAGCCCCTCTGTAGCTGTCTGCAAACTCGAATGCCTTGACAGCATTTTTCAGGAGGGTGTCGGCGTACCCTGGGTCTGATGACCGAAACGCCATGGATGACGCTGCAAAAGCCGCTGCAGTCTCGCCAGCAACATCGGATGCCGGGTTCGGCGCGTCAACAGCAAAAACTGTCCTGGCCGTGTCCATGTCCTCCGGCCTCTCCCAGCAATTATGGTCTATGTGCGGATCACCCACCTTTGACGGGGACAAACAATGTTTAACTAACCAGGTCGAATTCACCAAACTTTTATACTTAACTCACTCTAAATCGTAAAAAATTGGATTGGGAGAATGGGTTCCTGGGGAGCAAATGCGAGGTAATATAGACAAGACATAGCCGACTCTAGTGAGAGACGAGGCAGGACTGGTGGGCCTATGGTGATCCAGCGAGCTAATCAAATCGTGTGAAGCAAATAGGACCATAAGGAGCGAACTTCCACCAAGTCTAGAGTCGTAGTGTGGTCCATGCAGTCACAGCCACTAAATTGACCCCGCATGTGCAAACATGCAGCAAAAAGTTGTTGGGTCCGCATGATTTGCGCAAGGGCGGAACACTATTAAGTACGTGACCTAGCAAATCTCCCCATTCTCAAAAGGCAAGAAAAAAAAAAACTGAGCCAAATTGTGGATGCCCGATGAACATAGAACAGGGCGACACTCCATAGAGAAAATCGAACATGCACGTATCATGCGTTCCTATTCAAAATCACATTTTCTCTTCTCAATCATTAAGCCAAAGTTATCGAATTACATTTCATCTCTCGTCGTCCTCACCAGAGTTCAACACAATGAGCTCGCCAAAGGAGGAGGCAACAGAAATGACCTCTTGTGTCGAGCAAAAAATTACCCTAAGAGTCCACTTATAAACATTAACCTAGGAGTCCCCTTGGAAACAGAACCGACGCAAAGCATCATGGTTGGCGCGAACGCCCACTTGCCCATACAAAAAGGGGTGAGAGGGCAAAAATGAATTGCACTGGAAAAAGACAAGAGTCAATATGTCAGTCCAAGGCAAGAATCAGGACGTGCTCAGCCGAAAAGAGTAGAATAAACAAACGTTCATTTTCAACGCCCATTCAATGATCTGGCCAAAAAGAAACGCCCCCAATAAAATATACAGGAGATCATCATCCACAGAAGGGGTTCCTGGACAGGTTTATTATATGGAGGCTCAAAGTCCCGAAAGCGCTCCAAAACCCAGAGCTCGATCGGGTAAATGAAAGAAAGCACGCAATGACATGCGAGTTAAAAAAGAAGAGCTTCGAGTACTTCTAGGACTCAACACACTTTTCTTTATAAAAGGATCTTTCTAAGGCTTGACCATATTCGATTTAGAAAAAGTTAACACAAAGAAAAGAGTTAGTGCTCTGAGTATTGCAATATTTCTTAGTATTATTACGCATTAATAGATTGGTGCCTGTACGACAGTTAATGGTCTATCTTGGAAAGGGCAAAAAAAAGACAGTTTTACTCAACAAATTGTTTAAAAATTGTCAATTAACGAATATGACAAGTGAAATCATGCAGATCATTGTACTGTGTACCATCAATCAACAATAGAGTTAATATCAACAGAAATTTCAAATTATGTTCACTGTGACAAAAATGCTCTAAATTTTTCTTTATCACTAAAGTTCCTCAACTTTCCCATCATAACATAAATACTCGTCGTAAAAAATCTTGAATTTATACTAACTTGAACAATATACCACAGATGGAATCATAATAAATTGTATAAATGTCACATATATATAAATTTGTATTTTTTTGTGACATAAAAAAGTTGGGAATATTTATATCACAAGAAACGCAACTTGGGGTTTATAATGACACGAAAAATCATTGTATTTGTGTCATAATTGACATAATTAAAGATTTTCACTTGCATAACTGATCGATAAATAATCATGATGATTGGTGTTGTATTGTAGCGGGGAAAATTAAGTAAAAAATCAAATCCAAAAGGACGTGGGAGGAGTGGGTCCAAAAAGGTCAAGAATAAAGACAACCTGTGGACTAACATCTGTCCAGTCAGAACTAAAAGCCTTTCCACTCAGAAACCCAATTCCTCACTTTTCTCGTTCATGGCTTTTTGGTTGAACCGACCTCGTCCATGAATTTTATTACCTCCCCACCCATCAACTCCCTCTCAACTCTCTCTCTCTCTCTCTCTCTCTCTCTCTCTCTCTGTAATAAACCCTCAATCCGCCATGCCCAGAAACCAGAATCATGTTCTTTCTCCCTAATGAAAAGATCCTGTGAAGTTAAATTGGGACGGAAACTGTAACTATGTGACATAATGCCGGCCATCGGCAATCATGTAGAACCGAATGATTGTAAATATGGCGTCATTGCAGTAATCGAGGTCACACTGAATGGAGTGGCGCACGGCGATTTCGGCAACATGGGAGACTAAATGGAAAATTGAAGAGGAAATCGACTTTTGGGGGGAAACTGAGATGAGGTCACTGATTAAAGGGGCAACGATCTCGACGGCGTGACCGCCGCGATTCGTCGCATTACGTTCTCACCTGGACGAAAATGCGGTTCGGCTGCGACACCGTCTTGAGGAGGTAGTCCGTGGCCCAGCGGATGGCGACCAGGGCGTTCCTCAGCTCGGGCGGGGGCATGAGGTCGCCGAACTCGATGACGCTCCAGGCGAGCAGCGTAGTGGTGAAGGCCATCGGGAAGCCGAACTTGACGTTGTCGCCGGCGTCGTAGTAGCCGCCGGTGAGGTCGGTGTTGTAGGTCGAACCGTCGCCGAGGCCGGAGGGGCCACGCCAGGCGAGGCGCTGGTCCTGTGGGAGGTAGCCGGAGCGCTGGCCCTCGAAGAAGAGGATGGACTTTGACAATGCGTCACCGTAGTCGAGGTAGCTCGCCTCGGCGGAGGCGGCGGCGAGGTAAAGGAGGAGAGCGGCGGCGACGGGGCGGCGGGGAGGGAGGTCGAGGGTCGGCATTCTTGGTAATGGCGGGGGAGGGAGAGAGAGAGAGAGTTTGTGCGCGAGAGAACTGTTTTGGTTTTGGTTGGGAGTCTCGTGAGAGGAGTGGCGGTTTTGGTGGGGATTTTAAGTTTGGAATTAAATAGACATGGAGAGTTGGAGGCAGTTGAGGAGTTTTGGGCTCGACGATAAGAGTAACGGGCTCAGATTCTTTCAAATATTTGTGTCGATTTTCAGGGAAATAATTTATGTTTGTCTTCATTTTTGGTTAAAGAATTTAATTTGTCTCCATTTATGCTATGAAAATCACGACGCGTTACCATGATACCTTTTTCCTTTTAGAGTAAGGTTACTATACGACTAAGTACAATCGAATTTCATAGGATTTGATTATGTCGAAATACTAAAAGGAAGTGTCTAATTAGAGTTTACCTCATTCAACATCAAAAGGAGATCTACTACTACATATCCTCACAAGCTAATGACACCATAGTATTGCATATCCGTGCCTAAATCTTTTTACACGTATATTAATTATATTTTCCTATGTTTCTCATGAGATTTCGCATTAATCGTTTCCGTTTGTTTCATAAAAATAAATAAAATTTCTAAAAATATTTTTCTAATTCTTTTTTACTTTGATAAGTGATTGAATAAAAAATAATTTCATCATTCATATATATGTTTGCAGATAGATTTTTGTCAATAACAAATATATTTTTCATTGACTAATTATTTCAAACGATATAATAATAAATGTAGAAAAACATTTTTCAAATCATTTATTTTCTGCGAATAGATGAAACCTTATTATTTTCGGACTATTCTAGATAAAACCTTATTCCCTGCAAATAGATAGAACCTTAACATGAAAACTCAAAAATTGACATGTGTACAATAAGAATCTAGAATCGCGAATATCCTATCAAACTTATCTATATATATAAGCGCAAATGGTAATGATCTAGCATTTTTTGGGGGGAGAAATTGTGTTTTTCTCTCCCTCAAAGCTTCCAATAGAATAAATCAAAATGTGTGTTGATGTAGTAAAATCAATGGGCAAATAATACAAATGATTCTTGAATTTTAATCTAATATATAATGCCATTCATGGACTTTTAATTTGTCCAATGTAATCCTTAAATTATTACTAAATATTCAATATAGTTATTCCGCTTGCTCAAACAACGAACCGATGTTTATTTGATGACGTTGATTGTTATTTACCGAGTTGGATTTTTAAAAAAGAAAATGATGACTTAACATGTCTTGTTTTATCCACCTACTTTACACTACGAAAAAAATTAGAGTTTAAACAGGTCCATTATTTGATGGCATGTCCTTCATTTTATATTGATTTAGTATAATTTACTTTTTATTATTATTATTCATAAGCAGATTTCATTAATCTGAATTAACAAAATGATGATATTGAATATCTTCATATAGCTTAAGGGCTAAATTAAATATTTACCAACAGTTAAAAAATCTATAGATAATATTGTATATTACATCAAAATTAACAAAATATTTTTGTCATTGTCTTTAAATTGAAAGAATAGATGAAGAAAGTAAGTAAAGAAAAAAAAAAGTAGGGAAATTGGGAGAGGGCTGTGCGCTCACGAGAGAAGAGAGGAAGAGAATGCGATCGGCGAGCAATACTACGCGTGACCTTGATACATAGGAACCCAGTTCATCCCATGCGTTGGATCATCTGGGATTTACGTAGGGCCCATTTAATTGAGCGTTCGAGATCAACTGCAGATGGGATTCAACCAATAAGTGATCGTGGTCGAGAGGAACGGGTCCAGTGAAACCGCCCGACACTTGCTGATGCCATCAGACTTATCAGTTTGTTCACGGGCAATGCAAAACAAAAGAAAGAGCACAGCTATAGCACACTTCTAAAGGGTCTCTATTGACCATAATCAACGCATCTTGTCCTTAGATAGCCACCTTTCACCTGGCATGAGTTGAGGAATGTCGTCGAACCATGAACGATTTGATGTGTTTATGTTAATTATGTAATGAGACGAGAGCAGCGAAAGATGTCCACACAATGGATTATATCCAAGCATGACAGGATTACGAGGAATCCTTACTTGTTGTCGTGAGCAACTTTGGAGTGTTGGACTTAGAAAAGGACATAAGATGCATCGACCGGGATGTTGGCACACCCAGTGAGGTACATGCTCAAAATGTCTTGAACATCCTGTCGATGTTTAAATAAAAAGAACAATAAAACAATGATGGATCAAATAGAATCATTTGGCAAGAAAAATTATTCATATTATTAAGTGTGATTGGTTCCCCGGCCGGTCCAATTTTTCTTTGGAACCACGAACCGGACCGATGGGACCAATCCCCAATTTTTAGGACTAGGGACTGGACCGACTAATCTTATGATTGGATCAGATTGGACCGACCGATCCAGCTCTTGAGTGGTCCAATGGGACTGGGAAGGAACCGTGAAATCGGGGTTGTGGGAGAGCAATACAAGCGTCGTGCTGCTAGGCAAAGCAGTGAAGAGAGAGAGAGACGAAGCGCATACCGGCGTAGACTTACTTAGAACGACTAAGTCTCGACTTTCAACTGACTGAAGAGTGAGACTTGAGGGAAAAAACAAGAGAGATACTAAGAAGGAAATTAGGCATGCTTTAATTTCAGTCCAAGTGGTCCGGTCTTATCCCGCTCTCTTAGGACTTGGGATTCGGATCGCCAGAGAACCGGTTCCATTTTTAGGAACCGCGGACCGAACCAAAACTCCGAAGAATCAGACTAACTTGACAGATCTGGTTCGGTGCGGGTAGTTCCCGAATTGGGTGATCCATTGTGCTCTGCCCTACATAGTATGTGACATATCGCAATATCAACGATTTTCGACAAAAATTAATTTAAAAAATAATAATATTGGAATTCACATAAAATGATTAAATTGAAAATTTTATGAGTAAATTCACATTTGTACAATAAATTTAGAACCTATTGGTTAATTTTTCCCCACCGGTGCATTCTTTTTTATTTATTTATCAAATTCAAAGTATAATCTATGAAAAACAGTATTAATCTTATATCTTGACCATGGATATTTTGTCTTACCCTTCCCTGTACAAGATTTTTACGTACTCGATCACTATAAGAAAGTATATGGAGCGTTTAAAGTCAAAACCTACATGGTAATATACACTCAACAAAACCAGAACTACAATTGAAATTTCACATTTGTGGGCGGGACAAATCAATCAATCGATAAATTAATACTTACGTATGGACAATGCATGCGTGATATTGCACGAAGAATCACCACGAAGCTGATGCTTGATGTGATTTCGTGAGAGTATGCTTCTTAAATTGCCTTAATAAGAATTTGAGCATCTCTAAATGTTGTTTTGCAGAAATCAATGCTTTGTCATAGTGCGCCTCTTTGAATAATTTTTATCTTGGTACAATGTTTGATCATTCGAGTTTACCAAAAATACAAGATGTTCAATGCTTTGTCATAACTTTTACTGAAGTTCTTCTTTTTTCCATAAATTTGATGCTTAAATAACATAAAATGAGTGGAGGAATGTGTAAATAATTTTAGTTAATGCCTAATGTCGTGAATTGATGAACTGAAATCCTGCCTATTTGCAAACATTAATGTCTAGCACTTACATCTCAAGTCACTAAATCTAAACTTTTACACACAATCTCGATTGTGGATTTCCTAATTCCCTCAATGAAACTGACATTAAGCGAATAATAGTCTAAACATTACAATCTTTTGATCATCGATTGAATTAGTCTATGAGCAACTTAAAATATCAACATCAAAAGAAAACTTATTGAGTAATCAGAATATATCCAGACATAAGCTCTGGGTCTAGTTCTATACATAGCTACATCTTCACTCCATCAAATTGAGTAATCAACGTATAAATCAGAAGATGAACAAGAGTGAATTGTCGATTTCTTGACATGTTATTTACTTTAAAGCATTACAGGTAAAGGTTCACTGTTTTCCCCTCGCTGTTGCCTCAGCCACATCACTCATCCTTTGCATCTCCACCTCCTTCGTCGTGGACCTCCACTTGATGTATTTACCACATCTATTCCATCTCCTCCAGCGGCCACCCCATCGTCTTTGCCATCATTGTATAAAAGAGAACCACGTGCTGCTTGTGATCGCCGCTAACAAGAAGGTGGGCATACCAAGTATGATTGCCTTGCACATTGATAAAGGCCCCGTTTGGTTCAGCATTCCAAATGGGCTTTGGGGCTCTAAAGGCCTTTGGCCAAATGCAAAGCCGTTTGGCTCAGCATTTTGAAGAACTTGAGCAGATGCAATTGCATCTCCAAAGGCCCCCAAGGACCTTTAGCCCAAAGGAGCTTCGAAGGAGCATTCTGAAGTAGCATTTTCGGCATACAAGTTGGGTGTTTAATGAAAATGACCCACTGTGACCATTTTGACCTCATTTTTTTTCAATATTCCACTTTTACCCTAGGCGAAACCCTAAAGGCCATTTTTCCTTTTCTTTCTTCTCCTCTGCACTCTCTGCGCAGACTCCTCTCCTCCGCCTCCCTCTCCTTCTCTGTTGCGGCACCTCTGCACAGCTCGTGTGCTCCTCTCCTCCACCTCCCTCTCCCTCTCGACTGCTTCTCGGTTCCTCTCTCCCTCGCACACAGCTCGCCGCCCCTAGCTCTCTCTCGGCGAGCTGTCTCGCCGAGCTCTGCACCTCTCTCTCGGCGAGCTATCTCGCCCACAGCTCGCCGGCCCCAGCTCGCCGCCCCCACATCTCGCCGCTCCGAGCTTGCCGCCGCTAGCTCTCTCAGTCAACATCTCTAATGTTTCTATCAGACAGCGAAAGGAGCGTTTTGGCTTAGCGGGTTGCGTCAACGACGTCAATCTTGAATTATTCGGAGATCCGAACTCTCGGCAATCTGATTCGCCAAGAACGCATTTCCAGGTGATTCCTCATACTTGTTTGAAGTTTGAATTCCCAGGAACTCTTCGTCTATTAAGGAGCTGATTACAAGCTTTTCTTGTTGCTAAATTCCCAGCAGAAAAGGTGTCGGCTTTCTCTCGGCAAGTTGTCTCGCCGACCCGAGCTCGCTCGCTCCACAGCTCGCCGACCCGAGCTCGCTCGCCGCCACCAGATCTTTGCCCACAGCTCGCCCACAGTTCGCCGCCCCCAGCTCGAACGCCCTCTACCCTCAGCTTCAGCTCGCCTCTCTGGTTCATTGTCTCCCGGAGCTCGCGAGCCCTCGGCTCTGCCGCCCTTACAGCTCGTCTCCACCCCTCACCTACCTCTCTCGGCCCCCCAGCTCATCCTCTCTCAGTAAGTTTTCACTCTAAAATCTCTAAATTTTTTCTTTTATACCGCGACTTGTGTTTTGTTGGGTGTCACTATTTGGTTTAGGTGAGATTTAGGGGAGATTGTTGGCTGAGTTGGCTGAATATGTTTGGTTCCGGTTGTTTGATTTAGGGGAGATTATTGGCTGAGATGGCTGATTTATGGGGATTGTTGGCTGAGATGTTTGGTTCGGATTGTTTGATTTAGGGGAGATTGTTGGCTGCGATGGCTGATTTAGGGGAGATATTGTTGGCTGAGATGTTTGGTTTTGGCTTGTTTGATTTAGAGGAGACTGTTGGCTGAATATGTTTGGTTCCAAAACTTTGTTTATGACGTATGTATGGATGCTGCATTAGTCTTTGGTTGCGGCTACGAACTCACATGATTTTTTAGACTCGATCGTGTGAGTTAGGATGACTATTAATTGTCCATTAATCTGTTTTTATTGGCTTTAACATGCTATGTTGGTTTTATATAAGCTGTTCAGTTAGTCGTGTGCTACTTAGATTATGATTTTTTTGTTAGTCGTGTGCTTAGATGGCCAATATGTTGTTTGGGGTCAATCTAATGGTAGTATGTTGGTCAAATATTGCTAGAAGAATATGGTCGGACAATCAAAGGAAAAGGCATTTTGGACGCCTGAAGATGTTGAAACATTTTGTAAGTTGTGCGTTGAACAAATCGATAAGGGCAATCGTCCTGCAACCAACAAGAGGGATGGATGGACCGTAATAATAAATAAGTTTGAGGAATTGAGGGGGAAAAAGTACGATAAAATGCAAATGAAGAGTAAGTGGGATAATCTTAAGGAAGACTGGAAAAGATGGAGGACATTGGTTTTAAAAGAAACAGGACTAGGATGGGATGCAAGAAAGAAAACCATTGATGCCAGCGATGAATGGTGGGAGGCCAAAATTCAGGTTTTTATCTATTCTTTTACTTTTTTAAGTAAATTTATATTCAATAATACAACTTACTTAAATGTTTTATTATAATAGGCAAATCCTAAGGTTAAGAGTTTTAGGACGAGAGGCATATCTCCCGATCTTCAGATGCTATTGGATAGGATGTTTAGGGATACAGTTGCTACTGGATGAGTCACATGGACTCCTGGCCAAGGTTTAACTGTTGATGAGGATGTTGAACCCACACAAGTTGGTATTGGTGAGGACATTAAGGGTACAGGATCTACTGATGATGATGTGGCTGAAAATTTTGGAGGTTCAGTTGGTACTCAGACCCGTAAAAGAGCAACGACAACATCATCTAGGCAAGCTCGAGGAAAAAAAGAAAAGAGATTGACCCCACATCAACAGCTTGGAAGTCAAATTGAGAAACTATGCTCTACGGTTTAAAGTAGGAGCGTTACCGCTCAAGCCGCTCATGCCGCTCAAGCCGCTGAAGCCGCTATAGACCGTGATGGCTACGGTCCTTTCAAGGGGCTCATAGATATGTTGGATGCCATACCTGAGATTGCGGACGATGAGGACTTATATTTTTTTGCAATCGATCATTTTAGGAGTAAGCAAGAGAATAGACAGATCTTCAAGAGCTTGAACAATGATGCAAATAGGGTCAAGTATCTCAAGCGTGAGATGATGAAGCATGCTGATAACTAGGACTATTTTCTATTCTATGCCTACTCTTTGATGTACTAGTTTGTTGAGGAGATCTCTATTGTCGTTTCTTTGTAGACCCATTGTTAACTAATGACTTTAGTATGAGAATTGTTTTCCGTTTGGCTATTTTTGTATGTTTGAGTTTGGCGAATTATGATGGTTTATATTATTGCTACTTATGATTGATGACGAAGAATATTCGTTGTTTCTCTTACTATTGCCTAATAATTTTTTTTATAACTACGCAGTTATGGATGATAATCATGGAAGGGAAAATTTTGAACAGGAGGAAGATGAATTCTGGGAATTGCTCTCAATCACTTCAGCTTGCATTGCTTATCAAGCATCGCACTTGTATAAACAACCTTGCATGACCTCATCGTATACAGGTTTTGCATGGTTAAGAGAGTTGATGGGCGACGATGCCAATCCGATAAGGTGCTATAGGATGTTTAGAATGCATAAGGTTATGTTTAATAATTTAACACATGATTTGGTAGTACGTTATGGTCTTAAAGGATCTAGGAATACTGATGTTGTAGAAATGGTTGGAATGTTTTTTTATATGTTGGGACATGGTGTAGGTAATAGGTTAGCACAAGAACGATTTCAACACTCAGGGGAAACCATAAGTAGGCACTTTAGTTTAGTTTTAAATAAAGTTTGTGATATGGCGAAAGATTTGATCCAACCAACCGACCGACATTATAGAGAAGTTCCAGAGAAGATCAAGAAAGATCAACGATTTTATCCATATTTCAAGGTTAGTATTATCATATAATAAAATTGAATTTCTAAAAAGTAATTTTAGTAATAGCTACGTTATTGGATGTTTTAGGATTGCATTGGAGCTATGGATGGTACACATGTTTCAGCGGTGGTTCCTGCGTATGATAAAATTCGTTTTATTGGTCGAAAAGGAACTATGACTCAAAATGTGCTAGCTATATGTAATTTTAACATAGAATTTGGTTATGCTTGTGCTGGTTGGGAGGGCCAAGCTCATGATACCCGTATATTCTATGAAACCATTGGAAGAGATGCACAATATCCCCATCCTCCTCCAGGTACGTTAATTGATGGTTCATGTAGATTCATATATATCTATGCCTCATATGATATTTAAATTAATATTATTCTTGCATAGGTAAATATTACTTGGTAGATGCTGGATATCCCAATCCTACAGGTTATTTGGGGCCATATAGAGAAGTAAGATATCATTTGCCAGAGTTTGGCCAAGGCCATGCACCTACCGGTTATCGAGAAGTGTTCAACCGTGCCCATTCCTCACTAAGATCAGAAATTGAGCGAGCATTTGGCGTATTGAAAAAGAAGTGGAAGATTCTAAATGACATGCCAAGTTTTCCTTATGCAAAACAAGTGCAAATTGTCATAGCTACGATGGCTTTGCACAACTATATAAGAAGAAGTGCCGTGAGAGATACAGATTTTGAAGCAGCAGATTTGGATCCAGATTATGGATGTTCAATTGAACTTGATGCTGTAAATGAGAGGGCAAGTAGTTCAAATGACAATGCATTTCCTGATATGGCTAGTTTACGTGATGAAATAGCCATGAATTTAATAAATTGTTGAGGATGTTTGTAATATTTAAGAACAATGTATTTATTTCTTTGATATTATGTACGACTCATGTTTATTATAATAAATAAACTCTTTTCTTTTTAATTGGAAAGATCTTCTTTACTATTAATTTTTATTTTATAAATTACATTACTCTAAACGTGAAAATAAATATAATTTACCAAACAGCATTTAACAACTCTCTTCATTAATTTTTTTTCATTTTCAAACAAATTAATTAAAGTTAATGCTTTTAAGAAATTTGTTAAATGAAACAGCTTTCCAAATATATATTTACCAAACAGCATTTCCTCAAAGTTGCATCTCAAGGCAGTTTTCAGTTATAATTTACCAAACAGTATTTGCATTTCACCAAACCCCTTTAAGCTAAAGGCATTTGCATCTTCCCAATGGCTTTACCCAAAAGCGAACCAAACTCACCCAAATAGTCATTGACAATACTACACTAACCACCCGTATCACGGCAATGCCGATTTTGTACCCTTACACCTGTGGCCTCAGCGAGAAGATTTCAAGCTTTGCACCAACGTAATCGGCCTTGTCCTGATGGAGAAGAAGACCCCACCTGCGAAAACACAAAGCCAATGCACATGGTCATTGCTCACAAAAGCTTTGTGGGGCTATGGTCGACGATGGTAAGACACAGCTCGAGAGAGGCGAGTGAGAAGATGATTCCACTAATGCTGCTCAGTAGCAATGGCCATCGTCCAACCCCATCAAGAAGGAAAGTGGTGACGAGATTAAACACTATCTTTATGAAGTTGATTGCAATGGTCACAAGGAGCTTTTTGTCAGATGAGGTAATCTTGGTCTTCTTGAAAATGTGAGGGTTATAAAGTAGTATGATGTAAATACTAGGGGTGATCGGTTCCCGGTTCCCATTGGAACCGGGAACTGAACCATACCGGATTGGTCGGTTCGGTCCGGTTCCTGCCCGGTCCGGTCCGGTTCCTGGGTGGGTAATTACCAGCGATGCGTTAGCTCTATTTTTATTTATTAATGGTTTTCGCCCGGTCCGGTCTGGTTCCGGTTTCGTTTTCTAGAGAGTGGAGAGGAATGTGGAGAAAAAGAATAGACGGAATCGTGGATGGTTAGGTCTTAGGTGAGCCGATCAACCAAAATATAAAGATAGGGTATATAATTTTTTATGTTTTATTTTTTAATAAATAAAAAAAATCGGTCCAATCCGGGTGGGCGGTTCCACCCACGAAACTGAGAACCAGACCATTGGCTCCCGAAATCGACCGGTCGATTTTGGACGGTTCCAGGCGGGCAGTATATAATGCTCATCCCTAGTTGATACTAAAGGTTTGTTGGACAAAGTGAATCCCGACAACAAAAACAGAGCATGTGGCGGATGAAAATGGTCTAGTGGAGGAGGTGGAGATCCTGCCACACACCCATTTCGGTGCTCTGTATGGTGTTCTTCTCATCATTCTTCATATAGATGCGGTAACAAATCTCAGTAACTCTTGTTTTCATCAAATTGCAATTGACGACGGTTATTTTTGTTTCGTGGTAGTTGTTGTGCTCTTGTCGGAAGTTTTTCTAGAAAATTTATATGTCATATATATGCACAGTGTGCGCAAGATGTTTGTGAACACATAACATGCACAAATATAATGCATCATAGATGAAGCAACTATTTGCCCCTAATTGTATGTAGAGTTTAACTTATATTAGATTGTATTGGTCATAAATGGGTTAGCTTAAACAGTTAAATGGGTCTTAAATGAGTTACTTAATAACCTAATGGTTTTAAATAGTTTCTAAATGGGTCAGAAATGAGTTACCTAATTAATTTAAAGTATTTTAACAAATCATTCTAAATGTTAACAAGTCATTTTTAGACTATGAAAATTATAATATTATAAATATTTTATTTTGTTAAAAATAAAATTTTGATTATTTTTTTTCCTTTTTCCCTCTTTCTAAATTGGTCATCAGCCAAGAGGCAAGAGATGAGCTCACTAGACTCCAGCGACTGGAAGAGGAAAAAACAACAAAATTAAAATATTTAAAAAAATTTAAAAAATTATCAAATAAATTGTATTGTATAAAAATATCTTAACAATATGTTTTTAAAAAAATGATGAAGTAAATTTTTCTAGACTTGGTTAAATATGGAAGTATAATAACAATACGAGTCGGGTTGTGTATGGGGTCGGGTATGAGTCGGGTCGGATATGGGTCGGGTATGAGTCGGGTCAGATATGGGTCGCTAAAATTATATTGTATAAAAATGTACCAAAAGGGGTAAATAGGT
The DNA here is from genome assembly GCA_019926035.1 of Melaleuca alternifolia. NCBI lineage: Eukaryota > Viridiplantae > Streptophyta > Magnoliopsida > Myrtales > Myrtaceae > Melaleuca > Melaleuca alternifolia. The sequence continues at coordinate 1,004,820 of JAGKPW010002221.1, read as the reverse complement.
TAATATGGTTGGACCATTTTGACCCGACCCGACTCATCCATTTGATGCCCCTAATTGTCACCTAGCAAGAATTTCATAATGGTCGAGTTTTCGAGGGTCAAGATATTTTCAAGTCTACCTAGTTCAATTTTTTTTTTCTTTTTAGCACTTCGTCCTACTACCAAGCCTAAAAGACCCAAATTAATTCAACTTTTTTTTTAAAAAAAATATGACAAGACAAAAATATATAAAAATAAGATATGAAACATATTACCGACAAACCACAATAAAGCGATAAGCAATCTCAAACTAAATAAAGTGAAAGATGAAATGCCACGCCAAAAAGTGAACAGTTGAGGCCAAATCTAAAGTTATGTGCTTAAAGCTTTCCCTTTTCTTTTTCTTTTTTTCTTTTCCAGATAACATCTTCGACTTTAAAAATTTGACAATTTATAAATTCTATTTGTGAGATTAATTTGTCCCAAACTGGCTTGGGCCAAAGACCAAACTTTAGTTTAGGCCAATGTTCTTACATAGGGCCAGCACGCTAGTAAAGCCAAGCCCGGCCCTTTCGGGCCTAACTACAAAATCCCTTCAAGCCTGGCCCATTTATACACCTAGATGTAAGTCCAGAACTTTATTAACACGTTGGCCCATCTTCATTTTTTTAATAGAGAATTATATGGAGAAAACAACCTCTTTTTACATTTCTACCGCAGAATGGAGCTAGCTCTGATATCATTTTATGAAAGCCAATATAGTGTTTGTGAACGTGCGCAATTTCCTGCATCCAGCTAGGCTTACTCAAACGAATCGAACATTTATAGGACTAGACTAAGCCACAAACCATAAAACCAAAGAAGCCTCCTAAGTTTGGCCACAAGAAGACCGTCCAATACTTAAATTAGTGAACAAAAAGAGAGATCTCGAGAAAATATAATAAGGATAATGATGCATGCATTTCATACATAAACTTAATACTTAAATATGGGGAGAAGGACATTAGGAGTGTCAAAATTTGTAAACAACGCTCACTTTCGTGTCAAAAATTTCATTAAAATCACTCAAGTGATAATTTTTCAACAAAAAAAAAAAATTCGTCACTTCAATGTCAACTTTAATTTGTTTGGCCATAAATCTAATGTGACATTTTTTTATTGATATGTTGAGCCAACCTGGCTCGTCGGAAAGTTTAGTTAACATTTAAATGCTAAAAAATTAAAATTAAAAAAACTAGAATATATAAACTTAATTATATTTAATTTTTTAAAAAAAATTTAAGAAAATGGTAGATGAGAGAGAACATGCGGCTGCCCCACCATCGTCGGGAAGGCCAACAAGGGTGGAAAGGAGGAGGCGGCAAGGGCTTGTAGCCCCCCTTCTAAACCCCCATCCTTTTTTTTATTTAACTAGTTTTTATTTAATTTTAATAAATTAAAAAGTCATATGGACCGAGTTGTTTTAAAAGAAATTTCATATTATAATCCACTGACCGGAATTTCTCGCCGTTAGCACTTAGATCCTTCAAATTCGATATTTAAGTACTACGATCGAAAGTTTTGGTACTAAAATGAGCGCGGTACACAAAATATCATTCTCTCCTAAAATATGACAATGTAAGATGGCAAGAGATGTCAATTATATGAGCAACTAAATTTTTTATATGAGAAGTTAATTTTTTTTTTCTGCATATCAATTTTACAGAAGGGAAATTTTAAGTTTAAAATTGTTTGCAAATTATTCTTCAACTTCTCACGCATCACGCAGGCTGGAAACGCAGCTCTAACGCCGTGAGGAAGACATTAGCGGGCGCGTGATTTCACTTGTCAATCGTCACATCGAACTCCTCATCACCGGAGAGCAAGAGACAGCGAGAAGCGTCCCGAAGGAGAAGAAGAATGAGCGCGGCGGCGGCGGCGGCGACGACGGCGGGGTATCTGTCTCGGAGGGCGGCTCAGAAGGAGAGAGTCCGTATCCTGTACCGCCGTGCCCTCAAGGACACTCTCAACTGGGCCGTGCACCGCCACCTCTTTTACCGAGACGTACCCTCTCTCTCTCTCTCTCTCTCTTAGGGTTTTGCATTTCCTCAATTGTTCGATCTCGACATTCGGCTGCTGATCGTCATGCTTGGATTTTTTTTTGTCTGCGGTCAGGCATCAGATTTGCGCGAGAGATTCGAAGCCAACAAACACGTGGTACGATCCGCTTCGATGTACTCAGTCTGGTGCCATCTTGAGAATTTTAATTTTGTGGATGGGTGATTATGATCTCGGGGAGTTTACTAATCAAGGAGATTACGTTCGATGCAAGTAGAAAACTGGAATTTGAAATGACATAAAACGCGAAGCATGGTGGGGAGAGGGAGGCACTGTATCTGTTGACCATTTAGGCTGATTGTCTAGCTTATCTTCATATGTTTCTACGCTTTCTTGTTCTGTCTTTCATCATCAGGAATAATTGTTTTGTTGTCTGCGAATTCTGAGTGTGTCTATTTGTGGAGCTCAAGATGTTAATTTGACTTGCTTTACATTTGCTAATAGTAGCCTGGACAGTTAATTTATATGGCTTTGATCTTGGTAATGGTTTTCCCTAAACCAATCATTTCTTTGCTTTGGAGCTAATAATGTAACAGGATAATGTGATTTATGAATGTAATAACAGAAAAGTGATAATGCTTGCTTGCTATTATTTAAACATGCAGGAGGATCTTGATACGATTGACAGATTGATTGCTGATGCGGAAGCTAGCTACAATAAGTGGCGACACCCTGATCCTTACATTGGTAAGTACTGGTTAGTTGCACGGCTATGCTGGAGTCTTTGCTTTTAAATGTGCTGAAGCCCTGTTGTTTAGCTGCTTGAAAGGGGTCATGATTGACACACGAAATGTTCTCACCTATGAGATGAAGGTTGCATGTATTAGTTGGAATAGATCAGATCAGAGTGCAGACATTCTGTCGTATATATTCGCTGATATAGTCTTCTGCCTGGCAAACAGTCGGGCTCTTGAAGTTCGCCATTTTTTATTGGTGGAATGATGTGATATCTTTATACTTCCTCCATTCTTTTGTCATTCCTTTGCCTTTCAAGAAATGAGCATTCTCCCCATTCCTATATATGGCTTGTGACTCACTTGTGCATCTTGTTCAGTGCCTTGGGCTCCTGGTGGTAGCAAGTTTACTCGGAACCCGACACCACCTTCAGGGGTAAGCATTCTTGATAATCACAGTGATTGATACGTGGCTATCAATATGTATAATCCACTAATGATTTTGATATTCACAAGATAATTTTCATTTCATCTTTAGCTGGATTCTGCTTAATGATGTTGGCCATGCTTAGTAATCTCAGGGGAAATCTATTTGTTCGCTCTATATGTGCTATACATCATAGGTTGACAGTATGAGCAGTAAGGGCATACAAGGGTTGATCTCAATTTGTGTACATGTCAGTTTGCAATTTTCTCGATGTATGCGGTATGCTTTGCACTCTTATCGATGCTCTTTCCTTTTATTGACATACCATTACCGTGATTTGGCCTGTGGAAGAACTTTTTTCTGTAAATCTTGATGGGTTCACAGATTATATACAGTTTTTTTCTGATCTATATGCTTTTTAGTGCATTCAATGGTGATTTTAAAGCACTGATCGGTCAGTTAATCTTATTTTAGCATATCGTGCTCAATTGCTAGACTGTTAATCAAATCTTCCTTGTGGCACCATTTTGTCTCTTCCAGCTCAAATTGTACAATGCATACTGCCTACTTTCTGTGATTTGTCAGTTCTGAAGAAGTGCCTACAGTCTGATTTTCCCTTTTGGTTATTCTTTCTGACCCTCCTTTTGCCTTTTCCTCCTTTCTACCAAGGGACTTCATTAGCAATCTTGTGTTGTACTTACTGCATGTTTAATGCTTTCCAGATCATGAGTGATGATGTGAGCACTGGATTCTTGTCTACATTGTGGTGGACTGTCCTACAAAATTCTTAAGCTTCATGATCCACTATTTTCTTATCATTTTCTTTTTGCAGATTGAGATAATTTATAATTATGGTCGTGAAGATAATGATTGAAAATGCTAAGTGTTCCCTGTTGGTTAATAAAGGTTAGTATGTGTCTTCTTCTAGTTATTATGTTCTTCAAATTGTCATTAAGCAGTTCATGATGTTACTTTAAGGTTTTATTTAGTAGAGTTTAACTTGCTGGCTGTTTTTCCCCTTTGGTTGGTGATAGTGTCTCGATTTTGTTTTCACTAAGCCACTACTCACTAGACTGCTTGCTGTTTCTGGATCTTTCCATTTCTTGTTCTATTTGTTGGTACGAGTTGCCTCAGGTTCTCTGTGCTATAAGTTTGTAAATATAAGGAAATCTCTCTCTCTCTCTCTCTCTCTCCACGTGTGCAACAACCATTGCCTGCATGAATTCACTGCCTTCCCACCTATCTGTGGAGATCAAAAGTAATGAACATATGTGAACAGACACATATGTACCCCCCTCCCTTTCCACATGCACGTAAGTTGCCTTGCATGTCGACTTAGATTGAGGTAGACCTGGTGTCACTGATTGAATCCCTGAAAAGGTGCTGTAACTTTTTGTTTTGCAGGCTGAGAGAGTCCATGGAAATGGGGTTGAATGATGGCTCTGGCGGCCAATACCTTGTTTTTGTTATAATGATGAAGCTCAATGTTGGCTTTGATGTTCAGCTACTCCTGACTGCTGTGTATTTGGATGTTTTCCCTAACTTTGACGTTTTGATGAGAGATTTGAACTGCATATTAACGTGCCTCCCTGACCGCTCCGTTCTAGTTTCTTTCACATATATTGGTCATTGTGCATGTTGACATTTGGATAGATCAGCTTTTCTGTCGATTAGGCATCAACATGACAGTAGTGAAGATAAGCCTGCCATAGCACATTGTGATTTCTGGTTCAGCGGCGTAATTGCCCAAGTTCAAGCGTAAGTCAAGTGTTCGATTTTCAAGCTAGGATAGTATCTTAATTCGATGTTGTCTTTGTATCATATCGGCTATAAAAATTGAGTGTCTTAAATGTTGGTTAGAGTGATGATTGTTGGTTTCAGATCAAAAAAGCATTTGACACCATGAATAAAATGTATTAAATTCTTTAAGGTCATTCAATATAAATGATTTTACGTTAGATTTGTGTTTTATGGATGGTACGTATGTTTGGCGTTAAATTAAACTGAAAATATAAATGCTAATAAAAGAACTGGCGATAGATGTGACATCCTTGAACCCGATCGTCTCTTGTGAAGTGATTAAATGGACGATGACCAAATGACAGGATTTTTGGGTCGAATTGGGATGGAATTGACTTGAATTAGCCTTGGAAGCGATTCTTCAGTCACGAACGATCCTGAAATGGTTGATTCAATAAAGGCACATTCGAAAGACACTTGTCATATTCGCCATCACCTCACACCTCGTCTTCCATATTCTTCGCTTGGTAGACTCTAAACAATGAGTAAGTAATCTTAACATATTCTGTTAATTATTTTGCCAATGAATAGATTAAATTAGTCACTTAAATACTATAATTTAGTCCTATTAGACATAACCTCCTAGTGCGACCGCTCGAATGACTGTCGAACAACTGCTCCACGCCCAATCGCCCGAATAACTGTTGAATGGCTTGTCCCTCGCCTGACCGCTCGAACGACTGCTGAGAAGACCTTCCTCCATTGGACGATCACCAGACTGTCATCTCCTTCCTCAGCTAGCCACCGAATGACCAAATGTGGCCAAACCTTCCTCCACAAGTAAACGTTGTTACTTGTCCTTCATGAGACATCCCCTCATGATTTCTTCTCAACTCAATCATTGCCTAGAAACTTAGGACCTGTTTGGAAAATTTTGATTTTGTTCCCTAGAACAAAAATTACTATTTTTTTGTTTGTTTCAGGGAACAAAAAAAGAATAGAAACACATTTATTTCTCGGGTCAAATTTGGAACAGAATTAAGAAGTATAAAAAATTTATTTCTTGTTTTTGGAACACTTTTTAAGAAACTTTTTATTTTTCTTTTGTTCATCTCTCTTGCCGCGGCCACCTCTGACCACCCAGAGCCACTGTCGACCATTGATCGCGCTCGCTGGCAACTGCCAAGCAATGGCCACCGTCTGACTGCCGTTGGTGGCCAGTGGCGGTTGGTGGTGGTCAGTGGGCGACGATGGTAGGGTAGCGGTAGGCACGGGGGGGGGGGGGGGTGGCGGGGGGCGACAGGTGGCAGTTGGTTGTCCATGAGAAAGAAGAAAAGTGAATCGTACTAAACGCATTTTTATTCCAAGGACAGAAATTACCAAATTCCTATTTTACTCATAAATTGTTTAGGGGATTAGAAATAAAAAAGAAGTGTTTGTTTAAAAAAACCGTTCCTTGAAACAGAAACATTACCAAACGCACCCTCAGTCTTTTGCACTCATCATTGCTACCAGCAGGGGGAAAGGCCTTGATGGCTGCCATCGCCCCTGTTGCCCAATGGGCGGCCCTGCCCCTGCCAGTAGCCGTGCCAATTGGCACGACCAACTTGGCTAAGTGGCACGGCTAGTTGGGGGTTGGCCTGGACTATAAAGGTTTGACCATTCTCCCATCTTATGCCCTCTTATCTCCTTTAGTTCATTCATCTAAAACCTCACACATAGTTTGGAGAACCGAGAGAAAGAGTGGAAGAGAAAGGGAGCTGCTGCCATGAGGATTCTAGAAGAGAGTTGTTGAGTTGCTGCCATCAAGCTACCACCATATGCTTAGGAGGAATGCACCCCCACCACCTTGAACTAGAGACTTTTTGATTTAGGCAAGTAGTGCCCTAGTTCCGTGGTTTAGGAGTCCTCAATTTCTTCTAAGTTTTCTGCTTCGGGTTGATACATGTCCAATTGAGATGAATATTAGGGTTGTGTGCACGATCCTATAATATTTTTTTTTTGTCATTCTTCATGCATCCTAGGACCGCTTAGATGTTTTGGAAAACTTGGGAAATTACATAGGTCCACATGCTTGATTGGATCATGCATGGAATGAGACGTGCATGATTTAAGTGAAAATGCGTACTATATTTGAAAAATAATATGATTGCATAGTCTTACGTTTAGCCGAGTTATGCATGGTATATGACATGCATAGCGATGCTAGGATGTTTGACTCCACTAGTTGGTTGTATCCGATGTTTGTGGAATGTGGATGCCCTTAGAGTTGGGATGCTTCAGATGATGATAAATTGGGATCAGAGAAAATCACCAATGCCTTCTAGACGAAATGTCTAGAGTGCAATCCGAATACCTTCGTAGTGAAGATACATGTATAAGAGATCTGGAAGCCTCCTCATGACAAGTTGATTAGCCTCCCAATATTGAGAGTTGAACAATACGAGATGGTTCATGAGGTCAAACGTCAAATGATTTGGGGCTCTCTTCGAATAGGGATGCCTCGGATGAACATGGATCAAGACTTTTAGAGAGGGTGTGCATGGTGCGTTGGGACAATAATTTGGAGTGAGATCAAGATGACTTCAAAGTGAAGATGCCTGGAGTGTCATTATGGAAGTCTTCTTGTGATGAGTTGGAAAAGCTGACGCTAAATAGTCAAGAAACAATGTTATGATACCACATGCACAATTCGATTTGACTTGATGATTATGTAAAGTTTTTAATGATTCTTGATAAGCTTGCATGCGTGTGTTGAGGATTGTGATACATGACTTTTTACATTGCATGAATTGTGTGATTGACTGAGATGCGTGACTGAGTGTATTACTTGCTAAGCATTATGCTTACTCTTTCATGGTTAATATTTTTAATAATTAGTTATGGCATCACCCTTGCACTTTCTACCTAGGTGTGGAGTGCCGACTAAATTCTGATACGATCTTATGGAGTTTACTACTCCACTCTTTCCTAGCGAGCATTTTTTTACATCTAGAGACAGTATTCATCATCAACACCGGGCCATTTGCTTGTCATGCTCGATATAGCTTCTTTGCCTACTATGTAAGGCATGATTCATGTTGATTTGAGCCATTGCCTCTCTCGATGGGTGATGAACTAGGGAGTGATAGCAATAGCAACTCTGATGGAGACTTTTGATTTGGCCCCCGGTTTGTTTGGCTACTTCCTAAGTCAGTTTGGAGCTAGTTTTAAATGTTGTCCTAGTAGTTGTTTTGGATTCATACTTAGTAGACGTAACCATTTTGTATGACAAGTCGAACATCCATGGGGACTTCTTCCCCTCACTCTTCTCTTCACCTTGTAATCGCTCTCTTACATGTTCAATGCTATGTAGCTAATGGTTATTAAATGTAAGTTGTATTTTTATTTATTTTGTGTTAGACCCCAAGTTTTCGAGAGACGTGGAGTTGAAAATGAACCACTTCTGCCATGCCTAAAGTGAGTCAAATGAACTTAACTTAAATTTGGACTAAATTCATAGAATCGATATCCGAGTACTTTAGTTCGTAACATTAGATATTTAAACTCTCTTCTTTTGGTATTAGAGCCTAAGGACATTTGGAGTGATAAGGCGAGAAATTAGGAAGATTGGGGGCCTAAGTAAACACAAATAGAATACTTTAGGTCTTAAATGATTGGATCAACTCATTTTATTGGAGGACATGCATGTTACGAAATTACTATGTATTTTTGGGTGATAGGGAATTCTTGAAGTACTTGAATGCATTCTCGATCATTAATATAAGTGTTTAGATTTTACAGAAGAGTAGTAGGTAAAGATCAGAAGAAGAGAAGCTGGAACGCGGTCTGGCATGACGATGGACAAATCACTAGACATTCCTTAAATCGACTCGCAAATTGACGAAATGTTGGAGGCTCTTGTACAAGTATGGGCAATGATAAGGCAATAAGCTCAATAGCAGCAATTGACACCTCCTGGTGCCAAATGCTAGACATAAGGGCTTATTGAAAAGTTTCTGAAACTAAAACTGCCTAGGTTTAATGGAATAAGATGTTCAAAGAAAGTGGAGCAATGGGTCAACGGTATGGAGAATATTTTTCATTTGTTAAAGTGCAATGAAGCTGGTAAGCTGATTTTGGCAGAATATCGGGAAATGCCGAGTATTGGTGGAGAATGACAAAAGAGATCGTGTTTCCCCCATAAACATAGGTGACTTGGGAACTATTCGTGAAAACGTTTTATGCTAAGTATTTTTGGATTATGCCATGAATAAGAAGGCAATGTAATTTGTGGAGTTTCGCCAGAATGAGATGACCGTTGACCAGCATGAGGAGACTTTCTTTGAATTACCTAGGTCAACTCCTAGATTTATAGAGCATGTAGAAGATAAAACTATGAGATTCTTGGATGGCTTGAGAATAGACATTAGGAGGCAACTAGTACCACTTAACATTATGGATTATAATGAGCTTTATGCCCGGGCTCAATTGGTGGAGCATGAGCTACTCCGAGAAAAAGGAGATAATCAAGTATCAAGGAAGGTGGAAGTTCACGTCAGCTTCGGTGATAAGCAATCCAACTAGTTTGGAGAAACGTATCAAATTAGTAAGAGGGCAAATTGTAGGAGGGCAATGAATGCCAAGGGGAAACCCGATGATGCCCCATCCAACTAACTCAAGAAGGCAATGCTCTAGGTGGCAGAACGTCCATGGTAACCAATCTTATCAGAAAATGAGAAGATGAATTGAATGCGGACAATTGAGAAACATTTGCTGGCGATACCCACTACTTAACCAACAATTTCGTTTAGGAATGAACAATCTAACACCGAGACCCCTACACCAACATCACCTATAGGGAACCAAACCCGAGGGAACTCAGTGAAGGCCTTTGCCTAAGGACAAGTCCACGCTTTGACATAGGAGGAAGCAGAGGTTTCTGAAACCGTTATCACATGTATGGTTTTTGTCTTGGGATTCAATGCCTATGTGCTGTTAGATACTGGTGTGACTCATTCATTCATATCAACGAGATTTATGAAACTATATAAAATGGAATTTAGCTCATTGATGGCTTAACTTAGCATATCCATACCCAACCACCACAAGGTATAAGGGCTGTAGAATTGTAATTAACGGCCGTGAGCTGGAAGTTGACCTGGCTGTACTGGACATGTATGATTTCAATTTGATATTATGCATAGATTAGCTTAGTAAGCAAATGGCAAAGTGGATAGTCATATGAAGATTATACAGTTTAGTCTGCCTGATCAGCCTAGCTACAAAGTTCATGGGGATAGACCCTATATCTCCTTAAAAACAATATCCACCTTGGAAGCTAATAATCTTTTAAGCAACAATGTTAATGATATCTAATGGCAATGAAGGAACAAGCAGGTAAAGAAACCCGGCTTGAGGACATTCTAGTAATTTAGGAATTCTCATATGTCTTTCTAGAAGAATTGCTAGAATTGCTCACTGAACAAGAAATTGAATTCGTGATTGAATTGGCACCTAGAACGGAGTCGATGTCTAAAGTCCCTTACCTAATGGTTTTGGAGGAACTAAATGAATCGAAGGTCTACCTGCAGGAATTATGGACAAGAGATTCATATGACTGAGCGGGTCGCTTTATGGAGCCTCAGTGGAATTCATGAGGAAAAAAGATGGGTTCTTGCGGTTGTGTATCGACTACTGATAGCTGAATCAGTCCACTATTAAGAAGAAGTATTTGTTACCAATAATTGATGATCTGTTTGATCAATTGCAAGGTGCGTCGGTATTTTCGAAGATTGATTTAAGGTCTGAGTAACATCAATTAAAGATTAAGAATGAAGATGTCTGTAAGACTGCATTCATGATTTGATATGGACATTATGAGTTCCTAGTAATGCCATTTAATCTGACAAATGCCCCTAATGTATTAGTGAATCTTATGAATAGAGTTATCTAGCCATATCTAGAGCAGTTTTTTATAGTCTTTATCGATGATATTGTGGTGTACTCTAAGGGACCTGAAGAGCACAATCAACACCTAAGGGGTTTTGCAAACTCTTAGAGAGAACAAGCTATACACGAAGTTTAGCATATGCGAGTTTTGTCTTGATCGATCCTGTGGTGACGAGGGATGAGATGTCGATGGATCCAACAAAGGTCTTGGTAGTCATTAATTAGCATATACCTACCTCAGTGATTGAAGTTTAAAGTTTCTTGGGACTTGCCGGGTATTATTAACGATTCGTGGATGAATTCTCATGGATCACTAGTCCTTTATCTCGGTTGACAAGGAAATGCATGTTGTTTGAATGGATTAAGGAATGTGAGAAAAGTTTTCTAGAACTCAAAAGGGAACTGACCTTGGCTCTTTTATTGACAATATTATTAGGACCCAGAGGATTTGTGGTATATACCGATGATTCTCATAAGGGCCTTGGTAGAGTTCTAACGTAATGTAAAAATGTTATAACTTATGCCTCTAGACAACTAAAAGCATACGAGTTGAATTACCCAACACATGATTTGGAGTTGGCACCATAATCTTTGTAGTGAAGATTTGGAAACATTATCTATATGAGAAAAAGTTTGAAATTTTCACCGACAACAAAAGTCTGAAATATTTATTCTCCTTAAAAGAACTCAATGTGAGACAGATGAGATGGATAGAGCTACTAAAAGATTATGACTGTGAGATCCTATACCATCCAAAGAAGGCAAATAAAGTGGTAGATGCCTTAAGTCGAAAGTCCACGATGGAGATAGCCAACCTCATGATCAAAGAGTGAGAGTTACTTGACGAATTTGCCAACACGGAGTATCAAATTGTGGTCGATGAACTAATATGAGTGATGGCTAACCTCGGGAACAAACCATCCAAAGAAGGAGAATAAGTGGTAGTTGCCTTAAGCCGGTAGTCCACGATGGAGATAGCCAACCTCATGATCAAAGAGTGGGAGTTACTTGACGAATTCGCCAACACGGAGTATCAAATTGTGGATGATGAACTAATATAAGTAATGGCTACCCTCAGGATCAAATCATAAGTTATAAAAAAAAGTAAAGCTGGGCGGTAGTAGGATCCTGAGATTGCTAAGGTTTGTGAAATGATTTTACGAAGAGACAAGATTGGTTTTCACGAGACGGAAAATGGCATCATCAAATTCCAAGGACGATTTTATATGCTAGACGATAAACAACTATATGAGGACTTATTATTAGAGGCACACCATAGTACTTATAACATTTACTCAGATAGTACGAAGACGTACAAAAATTTTCATCAAAATTTCTAATGGAATGGAATAAAGGGCTATATCACATAGCATGTGTCTCAATGCCTTACTTGCCAATGAGTAAAGGTTGAACACCAGAAGCCCACCGGAATGCTCAAACCCTTGGATATTCTAGAATGGAAATTGGAGCATATAACAATGGATTTTGTGTAAAGGTTGCCAAGAACTTCAAGTTCTCATGATGCCATATGGGTGATAATGGATCGTTTAACAACATCCGCCCACTTTCAAGCCGTGAGATGACACTTGGCCCTGGAAAGGTACGCTAAGTTGTATATTAAGCAAATAGTTAGATTACATGGGATTCTAGCGACCATCACTTCAAATAGAGATTCGTGGTTTACCTCAAATTTTTGGAAGAAGTTACAAGCCACGCTTGAGACTTGACTACAATTCAGCACGGTTTATTATCTAGAAATTGACAGATAATCAAAGAGGGTAATCCAAATTAGAGGACATGCTACGAGCTTGTGTACTCGACTTTGAAGATAATTGGGATGATGAGCTGCATTTGGTAGAATTTGCTTACAATAAAAGTTTTTAGCAGAGTATTGATATGACATTGTTTAAAGCATTGTACGAGAGATCTTATCGAACACCTATTTGTTGGAATAAGGTAGGTGGACGCAAGTTAACGGGATCCGGAATAATTTCAGTTACTTCGGAAAAAGATCAAGATGATACGGAAGTGTCTAAAGACAGCTCAAGACAAACAAAAGAACTATACCGATCGCCGGATGAGGTCATTGGAATTTGAGGTTGGTGAACATGTATTTCTTAGAGTTTCTCTGGCTAGAGGTATATCGAGGTTTGGGACAAAGAGAAAGCTTCAACCAAGGTATGTCGGACCTTTTGAAATCCTTGATAGAATTGGAAACCTAGCTACCGATTGATCTTACTCCCGAAACTCTCAAACATTCACGATGTGTTCCATGTATCAATGTTAAAAAAATACCTGCCAAATCCGGCACATATCCTACAATATGATACGATCGACATAAGTGATATGGTGTCATACGTTGAGGAGCCAATTTAGATATTAGATAGAAAGGAACAAGTCCTTCGGATGAAGGTCACCCTATTGGTTAAAGTCTTGTGGACATATCACGACTTCGAATAAGCAACATGGAAAATTAAGAAAGAAATGAAATGGAAATACCTTAACCTATTCGAAGCATCTAAAATATGATCCATTTCGAGGATGCAATTTCTTAAGAAGGGGAGATTCGCGACATCGTTGAACACGATTGCCTCCTCTGAAGTGATTAAGTGATGGTTGAATGACAAATGATTTTTGAGTCAGATTGGAATGTAATTGACTTGAATGTGAATTGGAAGTGATTCTTTAGTTATGGATAACCCTGGGATGATTGATTCAACAAATGCACATCTAGAAAATCCTTGTTGTATCCGCCGCCACCTCATGCCTAGTATGCCCATCTCCTCAGCCTATTAGACTTTAAACATCGAGTAAGTAATCTTAATGTGCCTTATTAATTATTCTGCCAAATGGATAGATTAAATTAGCCACACAAACACTACAATTTAGTCCCATTAGACACAACCTCCTAGCCGGATTGCTCAGACGACCGCCAAACGTCTTTTCCATGCTTGACTACTTAGACGGCCTGTACCCCACTTGACGACCCAAACGGCCGCCAAGGAGTCCTCTCTCCATCGGACAGTCACCAGACCGTCCTTTCCTCCGTCAACCAGCCACTGAATAGTCAAATGTGGCCAAACCTCCCTCCCCAAGTAAACCCAGCCACTTGTCCTTCATGAACACCCCCTCATAATTTCCCCTCAAGTTAATCATTGCTTGAAAAAACCTAGTTTTTTGCACTCATCATTGCTACTGCGGGAGAGGCCTTGATGGTCGCCATTTGGTGGCCATGTGGCCACCGCCTTAACCGCCTAATAGGCGGCCCTGCCACGGCCAGTAGCTGTGCCAATCAGCACGACCAGCTTGGCCAAGTGGCATGGCCAGCGGGGGGTTGGCTTGGACTGTAAAGTTCTGACCATTCTCCCATTTAGTTCATTTATCTAAAACCCCTCACATAGTTTGGAGAAACTGAAAGAAAGAGAGAAATAGAAAGGGAGCTGTTGCCGTGAGGATTCCGAAAGAGAGCGGTTGAGTTGTTGCCATCGAGTTGCCGCCGTACGTCTAGGAGGAACACACCCCTACCTCCTTGAATTGAACACTTCTTGGTTTAGGCAAGCAGTCCCCTAATTCCGTGATTTAGGAATCCTTGATTTCTTCTAGATTTTTGTTTTGGGTTAATATATGTCCAAAAGATATAATTATTAGGGTTGCATGTACCATTTTATAATATTTTTGGTTAATCTTCATGCATCCTACAATCGCTTAGATGTTTTGAAAAGCTTAGGAAATTGCATACGTACACATGCTTGGTTAGATCATGTATGAAATGTAACGTGCATGATTCAAGTGACAATGTGTACTAGATTTGAAATATGATAGGATTGCATGGTCTTACGTTTAGTTGAGATATGCATGGTATGGGACGTGCATAGCGAGGCTAGTTATTTGACTCTATTAGTTGGTTATATGCGAAGTTTATGGAATGTGGATGCCCCTAGATTTGGTATGCTATGGATGATGGTAGATTGGGATCATAGGCGGTTGCTAATGCCTTTCTGGACAAAACGTCTAGAGTGCGATCTAGATAACTTCGAAGTGAAGATGTCCAAAGTGTGATTCCGGAAGTTTTCTCGTGATGGATCGGAAAAGTCAATGTCAAATAGTCAAAAAACATTGTTATGATACCACATGCATACTTTGATTTGACTTGATGATTCTGGAAAGTTTTTAATGATTCTTGATAAGCTTGCACGCGTGTGCTACGGTTTGTGATATATGACCTTTTACATTGCATGATCTGTGTGATTGATTGAGTTGCGTGACTGGGTGTATTACTTGCTAAGTACTATGCTTACCTTTTCATGGTTAACATTTTACAGATAATTAGTATGGCATCACCTTGTACCCTCTGCCTATGTATGGAGTGCCGATCAAGTTCTGGTACGATCTTATAGAGTTTACTACTTTGCTCTTTCTTGGTGAGCGTTTCTTACTTCTAGAGACAGTCTTCATCATCAACATTGAGTTATTTGCTAGTCAAGCTCGATATAGGTTCTTCGCCTACTATTTAAGGCATGGTTCACCTTGGTTCGGGCCATTGCCTCCCTCGATGGGTGATAAATTAGGGAGTGATAACAATAGCAACTCCGATGGAGACTTTTGACTTGGTCCCCAGTTTGTATAGCTACTTTTAAATGTTGTCCTAGTAGTAATTTTGGATCAAATTTCGTAAAGGTGATCATTTTGTGTGAAGGGGAGAACATCCATAAGAACTTCTTCCTTTCACTCTCCTCGTCGCCTTGTCATCACTCTCTTACATGTTATGTGCTAGGTAGTATAAAGTTATTAAATGTAAGCTGTGTTCTGTTTATTTTGTGTTTGGGCTTGAGTTTTCGAGAGGTGGTAAGTTGGAGATGAACCATTTCCGTTGCGTTTAAAGCTAGTCAAATGAACTTAACTTAGATATGGACTAAATTTGTAAAACCGATATCCAAGTAGGTTAGTTTGTGACAATAGAGAAATACAAACCATTTAGACTTGCCAGCCCTTAATGTTCTTGAAAAAAAAAACTTACCACGTATTTGTAATCGATAGATTCATTTAAGGTTTTAAGCACATTTGTTAACTCGGACATCAATAGATATCTGATTGGCTAGCCAAATAAGTTGTTTTGCTACAAAATAGGAATGATATCGGCGTGACCATAAACCGCAACTACATAGTCAATCTGTGTTCGATAAGTACTTGTTTTTATTGGATTGGAATGTATGCTATATTTTATATTTGAAGTTGGGGAATCATTACCCTGAAATACTTATTAAGAACTAAGTAAAAAACAGTCTTACTTGTCGGGTTTGCGCTTCATTGGCTTCTTCTTTTTTTTGTCGAGGAACATTCCTGGGGGAATTATATTTGCATCTTCTTTAATGAAATCATGATGGTGAATTATTAAGTTCCACCGGCATCCCCTCAACAGTAACGGCGTCATCGGCCCAATTATGGCTCGGCCCGGCCCGGCCCATAAGTTCGAGCCCAAGTCCAAGGTACCTGGCTGACGGCGACAGCAACAGCGACGTGGCGTCCACAATACGCAGAGCGCACCGGTTGGGTCGACCCGTTCTCTACCCTCCGGTTCTATGCCCGACCCGAAAAGACGGGTCTATTTTCATTCTCTCTCCTCCACTTTCCTAATCCTATTTATTCTCTCTCTCTTCTCCACTGGAACAAGCAACAGGTTTCTCCAGCGGAGCTTCAATTTCCCCCCTCTCTTCCACCTTCTCTTCGTAAGGTAGGCGCGATCTATTGGTTTCTGAAAATCAACGCGTTGATATGATGTGATTTGCTTCTGAGAACGACGGCAATTGTCCGAATTTTCGAGTTCCTCGTTGTTCCTTTTTTAGTTGTGCTGATCGATTGTTATAGGATGAGATAGCTGCTGCGGCACGAGCAATCCTGCTTGCTTTGCTTGATTCTTTGTCTTCTTTAGTGGATTGGATTTTTCTTTACTGGGTTGAAGTGGAATCGGAAGGTGGTCTCCGAGTTCGTGTGGTTGGGGTGTGCGCGCGAGATTGCGAATGTTGGCATTGATTATGATCGTGCTTGGGAGATTGAATCGAAGGGTTGAAATTTTAGTACAAGCGAATTTGGATGACCAAATAATTTTTGTGTGTGTGTGGATAATTAGGTCTTTGGGTAGTTGGGATGTTCAATTTTGTGAATTGTTTAGTTTGAGGTACAGACGCTGTCTCTCTCCACATGGCTGCTGATATAGAAGAATTTTTTTTTTTTCTGGGATATGAATTCTAGAATTATTTAAATTTCTTTGATGCCCTCATTGTGTGATGCCAATATCGTACTTGTTAGTCGGAGTGCATGGTTAATTTACAGTTTCCTGATGAACGCCAGTTTTTTTGGCTATTATATGAGCTTTGTAGTGTTTTATACCGTAGGTGTGCTCGAAGGTTCACTGCTTTGCGCGGTAGTCTTAGAAGCTGCACAAGATGGTAAGTTTCATTGGTCTTGTATTCATGTTTGATGAGTAGGCTGGAGTAGTACTTTTATTTACTTTAGAGACGTGAATTGTCCTTGCTGTAGACGTGCAAAATTATTGGATTCATTCTTTTGGGGAAATTCGAAATTAAAGTACTCATGATAGTCATGAATGAATTAAAAGAGTTTATGCTGGGTAAGTTTTCATAATAAGATCCACTGATATACCTTAGGTAGAGACTAATCCTTTCTGGCTTATGTTTCGAAGAAAGAAGTGGCTAGAAAGAGAGGGAGAGAAGGAGGCGAGGGGGAGGGGTTTGAGGGAACTAGATTGAATAAAGAGAAAACAAGAAAACAAGTGGTCACCAGACAAGAGCTTTGCTGCTGACAGGGATAACCTTTGCTGTGCAGATCTTGTTGAATCTGTAACTTATCTATCCTCTTTTGCTGGAAATCTTACTGTTGTTGTGGCTGAACTTAGCTTATAAGGATGTGGCTGAACTTAGCAAAATAAGGATGCGTAGCAATCTGGTAGCTTGCTCCTTCAACATTCTGTGTGTTCAGATGCTGGGGTTTTATTTCATGGTTTCTGTTTTTTGATGAGTCAATGGTATGTTTATGCTCTTTACTGAGATCTGGGTATGACACTACAATTTTCTTCTGATTGTATTACCAGTATTTTGGTGGATATGGATATCATGGGACATCATTTGAGCAGACATATCGCTGTTACCCAGCATCCTTCATTGAAAAGGTCAGGACTACCTTATATTGTTGCAAACAATACGGTGATGAAATTTCGTTTTTTTTTTTTTTTTTGGTGAAGTAAGATGGTGATGAAATTTTGTTTCTTTTCAATATATAGAATATATTCCATGTGAATGATTTTGAAGGATTAGATTATGCAGTTTTTACTGATAGATATCTAAGGAAGGGAAAAGTAGGAAACTGAACCTAGCGTGATCATCATCTAGATGAGCTGATTCCATTGTCGTAACCTGGAGCTTACCGTGTTAGAGTCAGTTCTTGGTTTAGGAATCAGGATGACAATCTGCCCTGCTAGTTTAAGGTTTCGCTCCCAAGTAGATCCTGGAACTTTTTTTCTTTCTCGCTGACCTTTTTTTTTTTAGTTTCTTCTTTTTAACTCTTGATTTCTCTTTGATGTGCAGCCACAAATTGAAAGTGGTGACAAAAGTGAGTTTTTACATTCACCACCTGTGGCATGAAAGTTCTTTCTCTTTTCTTACTCATCCTTCTGATGATATCTTTCTTTCTTCTGTTTTCACAGTTATAATGCCTCCATCTGCCCTTGATCGCCTAGGTTTGCTGACTTACTAGTTGTGTGTATTCATCTCTTGGTGTTTTCCGTATCATATCTTGGGAAGCTCATTTAACACATTGTTACAGCGTCCCTGCATATTGATTATCCAATGTTGTTTGAGCTGAGAAATAATGCTGCTGAATGGGTCTCTCATTGTGGTGTTCTCGAGTTTATTGCTGAAGAAGGGATGATATACATGCCATATTGGGTAGAATTCTCTTTTTTGTTGTTTTAATTCACTGGTGTTTTTTGCTTACAGATTCCATTAACTTCTTAATCTTTCATTTTTCTGGTTCTTTTATTTGATGTAGATGATGGAGAACCTGCTCTTGCAAGAAGGAGATTTTGTCCAAGTGAAAAATGTAACTCTTCCAAAGGGAACATATGTTAAACTGCAACCCCACACAAAGGACTTTTTGGACATTTCTAACCCAAAAGCAATGTTAGTTCACATTTCTTATTTCCAGTCTATTTTATGTAGTTTGCCACTGCTCCCTTTCTGGTAATGGACAGAATGTGGATTTTTTCCGGTCTCTTCTTTCTATTGCATCAATGTTCTTGCTGACTGAACTTTTTACTGGAGGATGCCTGGTGTATCAGGCTAACTACCCCTGAATTGGTATGCTCACTGTTGCAAGTTGAAAAAATGAAGGGAGATTTGAAACCAGAGTATTTGAAGTTGTTTACTGGATATTCACTAGAAAAAAAGACGAGAAACATTTTTTATATATTATGCGGCATTGGAATTGAAGAGAAATGAAAAATCCTAAAAGGTTATAAAGTCCTGTGATTGAAGTATATCGATTATCAGGTATTTTAACTAAAAAACATTATTATTTTCAGTTTCTGTCTGTGGAGGTCGTAGTTTGTAGGAGAAATCCCAATGATCAAGCTTAAGTTTTTCCTTCTCTCTTGTTTTAGGAACGTTGTAAATTATTGGCAATCTTCTTTCAGACGGCTTTTTTATCCATTCTATTGTACAATCAGCATAGTCCAACTGACCTCCAGCCAGGCACTCTATTGGAAGTTTTCTCATTATTTTTTTAATTAGATATGATTGTAGTTTTTTAATTAGACTATTTTATGATGCAAGTGCACATCTAATTTTTTGTTGATTGAGTGGATACTTGGTCTGTTCGCATAAAGTTGTGGATCTACTTATTAACACAGGAGGTGAGATGAGTAGTTTAGACATGGATCGTGTACGTTTGCTCACTTAGTAGAATACTTATGTGAAGTTTGGTTAGTTGCTAGAAGAGTGGTCTTGATGATGCACTTAAAGTTTTCTTAATTCCTGGTGAATCAAGAGGATGGTTAGTTGCTGGAAGAATGGTCTTGATGGTGCACTTACAGTTTTCTTAATTCCTTGTGACTGAAGAGGATGAATTGTTTTGATCCGTGGACATATATTTCATTGAGCATGTGATATTGTTATGTTTTGGAAATGTAAAAATCTTCTTAGTGGTTTACGTTCTCGTTTTGCAATGTGTAGCCTGGAGACTACTCTGAGGAATTATTCCTGCTTAACCACTGGGGATAGTATCATGGTAGCATATAACAACAAAAAGTACTATATTGATATCATAGAGACAAAGCCTTCTCATGCCATAAGTATAATTGAGACAGACTGTGAGGTTGATTTTGCACCTCCGTTGGATTACAAAGAACCTGAAAGGCCTGTAGCACCTGCTCCAAGCAAGGGACTGGCTCAGGGTATGTTCTTTGCTGTGCACTCCATCTTCATTCTCTCTTTTAGTGTCAGGACATGGGTCAGCCTTTCTGGTATCTTTTTTGAGGTAGTTGTAGTGGATGAACTATTTAAATCTTTGTGATTAATGTAACGGCATAGACATTAGTGGCAGGGTTAAAAAAGTCTTAAGATATCACCTTGGTCGCAATAGCTATCACTTCCCTTTGCAAAAAGGATTTTGTCGCATGCTTTTCTATAAGATACCCATTGCCAATCCCTTAGTTGGTTTCTAATAAAGAGTATAAAATCCTTGCATCATCTGTGTTTATAGGTTTTAAGTGCATTGGACAAGTTTCCACAGTTGTTGAGCAGGGCATTTAACTAACTTCTGCCATAACTAAGATCATTTTCCCTCTATGCTTTCAGTTGAAGAGGGTCCTGCTGAGGCTGAACCTAAGTTCAACCCTTTCAGTGGAGTGGGTAGACGCTTGGATGGAAAGCAATCGAAGAATCCACTGATGCCTGCTTCCACAAGTGTTTCCATGGGTAATCAATCTGCTGTTGCTAATGGTAAAGGAACCCTATCTGCAGCATCTACTTCACAATCGGCGGGCCAAACTCAAGGAAAGCTTGTTTTCGGATCGAATGCAAACCGTACTCCCAAAGAGAAGCAAAAGGTATTGCTTCTCACCGTTTATACATATGCTCTTGTTCTGCGGGAGAGAGGAAAAGAGAGACCATGATGATGATGCCTACTCACATTAGTCTTTTGTTCTCATATCTGTAGGAGGCTCCAAAAGACGCTAAACAAGAGCAACCTCCAAAGGAAGAGCCAAAGTTCCAGGCTTTCACAGGGAAGAAGTATTCACTGCGGGGTTGAGTTATTCTAAATGACTGGTCCTGTTCAAAGCATTCACGTATGATATTGAGAATACGGCACCTTTGCATGTTTGCTATGTCATCGTGGAAGGATACTCCAGGCACGATTAGTGGATAATTTAATTGACATGTAATTATGACTGATTGGATCTCTCTCTCTCTATCCACTGCTGCTTCTCAAGTATATGTAGCTTACCTGCGTATCCCAGCCAGCTTACATCCATGGTGTAAGTGGGCATGTCCTCTCACCCCTGTTGTGTTCTTCTTCCCCTGCTTCGCATGTCCTCTCACCCCTGTTGTGTTCTTCTTCCCCTGCTTCGGCCATTAATGCTCAGACTTATGTTGACATCAAGCAAATGCTGTAGAACACTTATGTTGCGAAGCATTGACAGGCCAAAAAATTTCGATGATCGAGATTCCATCAAAGATGCAGCCTGTCTGTGACTTGTTTTACTTGATGGACTCGAAAAGTTGGGACAATAAGTCCCATAGATTCTTCTCGTTAGAATACGTTTCCTGTTCAAGGGAAATATGCTCTAACCATTTGGGCAGCCTACGCAGCTGAACTTCGAGTGAACCTAACAGGCGCCTAAAATGTTATTACGTGCATATAGATTCTAGGGAAATAATGTTTTTGTTGGTGCTAAGCCTAAAAAGGTGAACTTCGAAGGACCCCAGTAAGCGCTAAAGAAGTGTTATTCCGTGCAAATGTGGCCGACTGCGAAGTGTTATTCCGTGCAAATGTGGCCGACCAGTCGGCCACATTCTAGGGAAATAACACTCTGGTTTTGCTCATGAATCTGTTGAATGCATTGCTGTCTTCTATTTCCAGACCTTGTCCTTTTGTTTCCCGTTCTATGATGGAGAGAGAGAGTACTCATAAATTTGATCTGAAAGTGGGGACTGAAGGAACGTGTTAATTGTGTGTAAAGCTACTTAATATCCAGGTCACATCTGCCGCGTCAATATCATCCCATAGGATAAGTGAACTTGGTCTATTCCTAAACGATCCTGAGATCAAAGTAGTTCAAAGAATAAAGAATAATGCGAATGTTGCTTCATTCATCATCGTGTTCTCCTCCATCAAAAAAGGATGGCTTTTAGTGCATCTTTCACATAGAGGTACTTGAATGGGAACCCCAGTTCCTTGGCTTTAACAGGGACCACCTTTTGTCCGTCCAAAACCTGCGACAAAATTGGCCTCAATTGACTGCGAAGAGAGAAGCTGCAAAACTAATGCAAGGAAGAAGTCCTCACCACACAAGCACCTTCTCCGAGCACTGCTTTGAGGGCAAAGTCTGGTACGGGCAACCAAGAGGGTCGGCCTAATACCTCTCCCAGCTGTCGACACAATTCTGCCAAGCGTACCGGATTCGGTGCAGTCCCATTGATTACTCCTGTTAAACCTCGCTATCTTAGCAAAAATAGAGAAAAAGGTGGACCAGTTTTAAGTTTTATCTGTGATCAAAGGTTATCCCTGCGAACAATCTGCTAGCTGAATTAATATTACTAAAACATCAGTAGGTACAGTAAGTAATTAATGGACAGTTCCAACTTAAAAGGTTCACCTTTGTAAGATGGATTGATTAGAGCTTCGTAGATCAGGTTTACTAAGTCATCCACGTGAATCCACGAAAACCTACACAAGGATACAAATTATTGGTTTCTAAAACAACAGAGTAAACCGCATTTCAATTGCATAAAACCACAAAGATACAACAAAAGAGTAATTAGTTGAAGGAATATGAAAGCTCAGGTAGACATGACAAAACCATAGGAATTAATCATATGCTACTAGTTCTCCACGCTTATTGCTTTACACAGCCGAACAGGAGCAATGATCCTAGACGAAAACTATGTCTATAAGTAGGAAGTAAAATGGGGTAAAATATTCAGAAATCAGTACCATTGTTGACCAGAGCCCAATGGTCCACCAGCGAACATCATGAAGAGAGGGACCATTTTAGCTGCAGGGCATCACAAACAGAAGCAGGCAACTTAAAAATCGTCCCACAAAACACAAACAGACCTAATGAAAGTCCTTAAATGCATGAAGTGTATACTTTTTAGAGCTTTAATGCCCCAAATTATTGTTGTACTATTGTACGGAACTGACACAAGTTTTATTACTTCTGCCATTATTATCTCTTATCTCATTGAATCATCCCAATTGATGGGGGTTTTAAAATATAGTCATAGAAAACCAAGGAAGGAAAAATGTTATCACCTTTTAAAAATGAAACTATCAGAAGGAAAATCATGAGGTAGATAGCTGGCAAGCCAGAAAACAGATAGAAAGCACATTATACCTAAAGCACCACCATCTTTACCGAGAACGACACCTATACGGATAAGGGCAACCCTAACATCCTTGTTCACTTTGAGAGCTGTTGCCTCCCATTCTCTACAGACCTGCACAAAAATGCTTCATTAGATAAAGCACTTGCTAGACTTGATTACTGTGTAATGTAACAAGAAACTAACATGAACTTCTCTTGGCATATCTTCTCCAAACAACAAACATTAATTGAAAATTTAACATCTTCTCTAACAGAAAAACAAAACCATCTGCATTAGCGTTACAAGCTGGGCAAGAAAGCATAGTTGTGTTCAATCATTTCAATTATCACACAAGACTTCGAAACCTTCATTGGATTTTTTTTTTCTCTATTTTGATTTTCTTGAATTACTAATTCTCATAAGTATAAAATCAAAAGGAAATAAAAAGCTAAATTCATGCCATGTGTTATCACAAGGATGGACATGTCTCAATCCTCTATAAGCCCATAGTTGAACTTAAAGCAGAAAATACTGACAAGGTCTGAATATGTCATGACTTGCCAAGTGCGGTTCTTTTGTACTTACCAAGAACAGCACATAGCAATATAGCAGTTCAGAATATGGGACATGCTGAACGCATAAAGGGCATTCCAATGCATGAGGCATCAAACACACATTATTGACGTAGAAACATGAGGATTGATGGTTTGAGAGACTGACCTGACTAGAACACCTAAAAAGTTTGATTTCACTAGTACTATAATCAAACAGTAGGGTCCTTTCATATTAAACTGACTCTTATCAGAGGAAGGTCGCAAACCTATGGAAGTTAATTTTAGTTTAATACCCAAAGCTCATTGAGGTAAAAAGCCATTACTTAATTCCCAGAGTCACAAGTCTGGGAATGATAGTAACAAGGCAGGGAATTCATTTTTCTAGATGCTAAGTTATCATTGAATCCCCGATAAATTCAAATTTTTAACTAAATGAATGGACAGGAGCAGGGTAGGCATGATGGAGATGTTTGATAAAAGGAAGCCATAATGCAAAGATGCTACTATCTGAGTCCCAGATGGAACCACTGTGAACAAACTTTCAAGGTCTCCCATCACTATTTGTTCTAGTTTATTTTGAGCAGTCGGAGGATATGCTTTCTGTAATGTAGGAGTATGACTAATTAGAGATATTAGTGTTTTGCAATTCAAAATTGTAGATCTGAAGCAAAGATCTTAAGGCAATAATGTAGCAAAGATCTTAAGGCAATAATGTCACGGTTTACCTGATGAAGATAGAGCTATGAAGTTTATAGATGTTCCCCACAAATTTTTTTTGACTTCATTCAGAAAAAGAATATAATACGATCAAATGACCAACCTCAGCCAAGTAATCATTTCCTGATGGACTATGCTCATCGAACACTTGTGTTTCACTGCTGCCTGAAGATTTGGAAGGAAACAAACAGATGATTAGGTTCACTCGAAGGGTCAAGATTATCCATTTGTAATCAGAGAACTGCAATTCGAATATCAGAGAGTATAGGCAACTTAAGAAGTAATGATTAGATCGTCATGATTATTCAAATGATAGTCAAAATAACCAACGGGTGACTACTTATTGAAAGGATCTTCTTCCTAAACTCGTTTTCCTACTAATATGAAGATATAGGATCCTTTCAGAGGTAAAGGGATTCACTCCTTTTCATTCAATGGCAGAAAAACTCAAACAGTAGCAACAACATATGACTCAGGTATTTCAATGCGCTAACTACTTTATGAGATTTTCATTTGCAAAAGTTCAAACCATTATGTAAGATTACCACTGATGAAGCATATAATCACTCCAAATATGATCACAAGGCTGTGACAAAATGCATGGTCCCAGGCTACACTGATATTGCTTCACACTGATAATAAACTACCGTGAAAAAGTATCTCCAGAAAATTGTCTTGTTGATTTTATAATGAGACTCCAGTTGTCCAGCCACAACAACATAATTAATGTTTAGATTTCTCTCCAGCCAAAAACAACAATAAATTATCCTACACATGTTTATTCCATAACACCACCAACAACACCCCCCCCCCCCCCCAAAAAAAAAAAACCCAAAAGGAAAAGGGAAAAAGTCAAAAGGCGATACAATGGCACATTCATTTGATAACATGTGCAAGCATGCCATACAGATTTTTGACAAAACACGTGCAGTAAGCAAGTGCTATCATACTATATTTAGTGTAGCAGTCACCAGAAGAACAGTAGAAATGGGATCAGAAAGAGACCGTAGTAACCAACGGCAGTTGCGCTGACCAAAACAGTAGGCCGATTTTCTTCCGGGGATGCATTTATGTAATCTACAACCTTGAGTCATTGAAACAATGTGTCAACAACCAAGAAACATAATCTGATAACGTTATTTCCCCTTTGGATTAATAACTTTATGCTATGTGAAAAATGAATCAACACTTCATGTCATGAAGTTATACCTAAAAAAAGTCTACAGAATATACTGATGGAAAAAGGGGAAATGTTTTCTGACCTTTGAGGTAACCCTTATTCTGCTGTCTTTTATCTCTTTTTTGATCTGCAAAAAGCTAATAAATCACAACATGCTGGATATGCGGATACACCTTTTCATGTATTGGCGTGATTAACTGAAGGAAGACAGGTGTCAAAAACCATGAGATACCGTACTCTATGCTTTCAACTAACATAAGTAAATCCTTACATTCTCTACAGATGCACCTTTTATACATGGAGATTGGTTTCAAGTACAATCAGAACATATAAATAGACCTTATATTCCCTATAGATGGGTAAATCCTTGTCTTAATGCATGTTCCCCCTTTGCAGATTAGTTTTAGTGAGGCTCATAATAACATAGGTGCACAGAAATGACACATTTAACAGATCATATGGGCTGAAACTAGAAAGAACATTCAGAGTGTATCGGAAACATAATAATTTAGGTGTATTTATTTTGCAGAAAATAAATGAGTCAGAAGACATTTTCCCAAAAATGATCACTCATATCACTCATAAAAATGAATTAACTAATATATATATATATATATATATATCGTTTACGAAAATGTTTGGACATAAATTGTTGAAGACAATGAAAACATTTTTCCTTGACTAATTATTTCAAGCAATGTAAGCAATTAGTTCTACGAAAATGTTTTCTAAACCATTTATTGACTGCGAAACAAATGGAGCAAATGTAATTCACTTGCTTGCATCATTAGTCAACACAGCTTCCTCGCAAAATAATGATTGACAAGACTAATATGTTCCAATATGATACTGACCTCAGATGACCACCTTGTACTAATTGGCATTCCGGCAAGATTGACAACAGCATTAGACATTTGGATGCAGTCTTTCCACTTTGGCTCCTCCGCGACTATAATTCCGGGGTAATCTTTCACTATGTTCACCAGGAAGTAGTGAAGGTCAGATTAGACATATTTAGCATTTCATGTGGCAACATGCAGCTGAAGCTATAATATACATGAAGAGATTATGCACAAGTAAATATAGGCAAAAGAAACAATATCTGTAATTCAAGAAGAGTAAGTTTGCGCATATATGTGAACAAATATCAATGAGCAATGCGATATTGCTATATAATTCCAGAAGATCCTATGAGAAATATTACGTGTTTCTAAAAATAATGAAACTTGTAAAGGTATCTAAAAGTATTCATTACCTTCTTACCCGGAAATATTAACTCTGCTCTTGATCTAGAACGAGTCAAAACATGCACAGTATGATTGTCTGCAAGATTAAACACGCTCAAATTATTTCTAGCCAAAACAGAAATAATTCATGCACTCAAGGTACCTGATAAGATGGGAGAGGTAGAATGAGTTTGTTCAATATAATTCATTAACAAATAGATCAATTATTTTACAATAACATAGAAGAAGAAAAATTAAAGCACAGGAAGCAATTTATTCTTGAACACATGCTTGTTGGTGGGAGCATTAGAAGAAAATGAACTAAATGATACTTCAATAATTCCATAAGGTTCCACATAGCTATGTGATCAATGATGGACATGATAGTGTGAATAAACTCAAATCCATGGTGGCATGCATTGCAAGAAGGTGGAGGCACTGGCGTGCACATTATGGTGCGTGACTGGTGAGTGCTCTGAGCATGTCATTGCAAATTGTTCATGAAGAAGTCTTGGACATATATACTGCTGCAAGTACCATTAAAGAAGATTGACAAAAACTAAGAGTGCAACTAAGTGGTAAATGAGAACTTTGCCAACACATATCTAATGGATCATTCAACTGCATAATGCAAAACAGATTGAAGAAGATGAAAATACACATAAATAATGAATCAGAGCTTATTTCTGTACCAAATGAAACTCAGTGCATGTAAAATATCCATTACATCAGTATATATATAAGTATTGATCATGACCTGCGCGCAATCTCTGCACTAGCCTCCTACCAATAAAGCCTGTAGCTCCTGTTATTGAGACAATCATCTCATTTTCCTGCAGCATCATAAAAAGAGCGATAGAAGATACATTAAAAGATGTCACACCATGACTATAGGAGGACATACCGTGACAATGTGCAAAACCTTAAAACAGAAGTGATATATTCAAAAAAAATTTCAATCCTTGTATGCTTTCTCTTTTGAGACCAGGCAACAACGTGAACTTCCCCAGTCATATAGCACAGAAAAACTTGGACAGCCTCAAAGACAAAAAGAAAAAAGGAATGAAGTATGTAACTTGAAAATCAAGAAAGCATACACATGAAGCTTGAGTCATTCTCAATGACTTTCAGATGATGGAAATAAAGTAACCAGAAACATTTAAAAAGGAACAAGTAATACTAGCGACTGCAAAATTGAAGGAAATAAAGTACATGTACAATAAAAGGCAAAAGATGAATCTTGCTCAAGCCTATGATGGCCAGACTACTTGGCCGTAGACAACCTGAATAATGCAAATTTAAACATCTGGGATACAAAGAAAAGTGGAAATGGCCATTGGGGACACTAGATCACTCTTGACTGATACTTCCACATGGTCGATTAAAAGGTGCACTCTCGTACCACACAGCAAAATGTACGAACGCAAACCATACTCTGCACCTCGCCCAACATGAAAGAACACCTTGGCAACATCGTGTACAATTGTTTATCAAGCAAACAACAAGAAGCTCTACTCTACTCTGAGAATTTCGGAAACTGGAACCTTCTGCGATTGATCGGAGGCACAAAACACTCGGGATCTCCTCGCATCACGGACCTAACAATACCAACAACAGCGGCATTCGGTCAAGCAATGAGTAAACGAACTTGTGCTAAATTACAACTGGAGGCAACTTATTATTGGTTATCACTCACAGAGAAGGACTGAGGAATGTGGAGAGAGGGACACACGGAGTGGGTCCAGGTCAGAGCAGTGGCTCTGACGATCACCATTAGGAGGGACCAACGAAGGTTTTAAGGCTCTGTCAAGCTTTGAGGGAAAGCGTCGATGGCGTGCAGAAACTGAGGATGGCGATGATGGAGGAAAGATATGATGGGTTCGCGCGAGCGCGAGTCGTGGTCGATTTGAAGCCACTGCTTTGCCAAGAACTCCGCATCCATTGTCGTCATTCGCTTTGAGTCCTGTTCTCTTCTTTCTGGATTTGGAACGCTCCTAGTAAGAAGTGACTAGATTCTAATCTCAGCCGTCGGTTCTGATCCGACGGCTGAGATTAGACTGGCGAAAGAAACCTAAAACCTGCTCGGTCCTCCGTCCCTCCCTTTCACGCCGTTACTTTTGAAATTCCAAAAAAGCGAAAAGACCCAAGCTTTGTCAGATCCGCGCGGTTCTTCTTCTGCTCTTCCTCCTTCCTCCTTCTCCTCCCTCCTCCTCTCTCCCTGTCTTCCTTCTTCCGAATCTGGAGACGCAACCACCACCTGTTTCTGTTTTCTTACTTCACAGTGTACTCCTATCTCTTCATGAACCACGCTTGGCTTGCTCCCTCCCTCCCTCCCTTTGACGACCCCTTTGAGCCTCCGGCACGGACGATGCTGTTGCCTCAGCCTTCGCCGTCGCCCCCGGAGCATCATTCGCAACTTCTTTTTTTCGTTGGCGTTCGGCCTCCGATTCGTCGTCTGGATCTAGCGAGCTCGTCGACCCCTTTGCTCACTCCCGACCACGCCGCTTCTTCCACCTCTACCCTTGCCTCCCCGAGCCCCGTTGACCGCTTCGGTTTGATGTCTGCATCAGGTTAGCACTTTACCCTCTTTCGCTTCTTTCTCACTTGTGCTAAGGTGCTGCCTTTGCCTTGGGCATCGCCTCCCGAAGCCCCATTGGTGACTTTGATTTTCCTTCCGTGTTCAATTAGCTCAGTTTAGGGTTTGTTCCTCCGATTTGGGGTCTGAAACCAGCGAGCTCGCCAACACCTTGGCCGCCATTACTGGGTTCCGAATTTTGTTATGCGCGCGCGACGAGCTCAAGTTAGTATTTTGACCCAAGCCCGTAGTGAACATGTCGTCGATCTCTCCTTATAGAATGAGCACGCCCGTTGAAATCATGTAATCTCTATGTCAGGTTCTTTTTTTCATTTATTTCTCATTTTTGGGGTTATTTGATTTTGTCCTTGCTTCCACGATTTTGAGTCATAGATCACCAAGAGGATAGATCAATTTGCATTGAATAGATGGGATAGAGCAATTTGCGGTGATTCTTTTCTGGGGAAAGGTTCTGATGTTGTGTGGCTCTAGAGTCTTTAATGGGCTTATGTTTAGTGCCAAGGATAAAGAAAAACTTCGAGATTAAAAATAAAGCTTTATCACGTATCGGACAAGGATTTTTAACTTGGAAGAGGCAGAAAGATTTGAATCAGATTTGGCTTGAAGGGATAATTCCTTTAAGAACACCATCCTTAATCTTCAATGTCCTTTCAGTTGGGTAAGATTAGATGGAGGTGGACTCTATTGATTTGGATTGGTCAAATTGTCCTCGTGGATCTACTTGCCATTATACCAGCTCCACAGATTTGAGAAACTTTGGATTCTTAGTGCTTATGTGCTCTTTGGTGATTCAACATTTTCTTTTTATGGTTACCTTGTTATTCCTCTCTTAAACTGTTTCTTTTTTTGTTACCCATTTACTATATACAGCAAGGATCCAGCTTCACCTTGGAATTCAATTTCTTTTTCTTTTTTAATCTGAGTGATTAACTCCTTGAAGCCAACATATTTTTGTCTCAATGGCATAGCTTATGTCTTAAAATTTCTTGTGAATATGAGGAATGGGCTTATGGGATCTTTAAAGCTTTGCCTCTTTAAGTACAAGAAACAGTACCATTCCATGCAGTCGATGGTTCATTTTAATTTTACACATAGTTGTAGAATTTCTAGAAGATTGTGGCCTCATGCACGAGATGATTTATGCCCGTTATCCTGCTTGAATTTATATATCATTTTACTTTGTTGATGTACAATTGTCAACTTATGGATATCTCATTGATGGTAATTGCTTTAAGGTCTATTATTTGTGTAGTCTTTCAGGTTTCCTGGAGGTGGCTTTGACTTCTTTAATAGAAACAATGACTTGTGTGCCCGAGTAGCCCTTTAATGCCATGGTCATTCATGTTGCATGTCATTGTGGTGAGGGACTTGTATCAAACTCATTTTTTTATTTATTGGCCCAACCATGAAATATGTATTACAACCATCATCTTTCTTGCCTGTAAAAGAAGATAACATATATCTGATGAGAGTAACAATTGTGTTTTCTTCTATTTGTTTCGGGTGCAGTTGATCAACCAAGTTCTACTGGTTTCAATCATGCTAAGGGAACTACATGTTGGGAATTGGCACTAGTCACTGCTCTTAGCTCCAATGAGAGTGCCTCATCTATGAGCCGAAGTTGGTAAGCACTTTTGCCGTCTCTTTGAAGAGTTGTTTGAGATGGTTTGGTAAACTCTGAGTGGATCCCACTGGTTGTTTCGCATTTTTCAAGTGTTGCAGAATTCATGCGACATCACATTTATTTGCCTTCTCTATTTATTGTTCTTTCAATCATTGGTTGGGTTTGTAACGAAGGCAGGAGGACTCGACAAGCTTACGCTTGACAGCTTATATGATGATGCAATGAGAAGAAACAACCAAAGCTCTTGCTATAATCCGTGGGAGCCAGCCCCTATGGCTGGTCCGATGATGCAGCCAACAACACACGACCCTTTCTTTGCCTCCAGTGTAGTGTCTGCACCTCTTCAGGTCCAAATGGAAGCAATGCACCAACAGAAGGCCTTCATCTTGCAGCAGCAGCAGATGATGATGATGGGCTCACAGATGCAACAACTGGCAAATCCTTTCTGAAATCCATATGCAGCCAATGTCCACCCATATGGCTCCAGTGTGTCGGTCCAAGCATACAATCCTTACTTGGGCCTAATTTAAGACCCTTTACAGAAAGAGCGGAGTCTTTTATGGAGAGAATGAGATTGAATGATAATGGGTGTAAGCCAACTTTGGCTTTCGCTGATTGAAATCTCGAATAAGATTTCATTTGTATTTGTAACATATGTGGTGTCTATGCAGCAATCAGCTATAGTGACAATTCTCTGTTGAGTGTTAGTGAGAGAACCTTGAGTCTATTGATTATTTATGATGATGGTGTTGATGATTCGAAATAATGTCTTTGAGACCATAATTCTTCAAGCCTGCTCAGAGTGGGATTACTCTAAACTTCATACATTTTTCATGTTCATAATTACCTGGGAATGAAAAGGAGTTACTTGAAAGTTGTGATTTTTGAGTCTTTGGTCAAGCACGATGTTACATTTTTAACCCTACCCCAATGAATGGAGCATTGCATCTTACCATACCTTGACGAGGTTTGACTTATCCCAAACGAGCCACATCAGTGCAGTTTTTACTCATTCGGTGGTGATGGCAAGGTTGGTGATTTATATAATGCAATGGCAAGGCGAGAGATGTTGAATAGGGAGAAGGGAAAAAATGTGATGCCTATGAAGTTTCATTGCTATTTGATGAGCAATAAGAGTCGACCGCCAATGCTTGAAACTGTGTTCGCACGCCAAGATAGAAGGGCATGTTGGATATAGAGTCAACTTACAATCTGTCGTGCTGACGCTGGGGCCATTAATCTTGAAGTCAAACGAGCCGTGATTTGCATGTCGATAGTTATAGCATGACTTGTTTGCACCACCCTTGTAATGCAGTTTCGATTCTAATCTTGTGTGCTTTAAAGTTTGAGATTACAAGAATTGGTATGATAAAATATCGCCAAATGACCTATCAATACAATGCTTTTCTTGGGGGGCCGAAAAAAAACTTTGCTTTGCCCATTCTCATTTCAGAGCGCTACTAAGTTTGATAATTGTGTTCATATGTGAGAAACTCACTATGATCTATTGTTTGCAAGAGAGCCATACATTATACAAATAAATAAAAAAAGATCAAACATCAAGAACTCTCTCGTTTGAGAACACACAATTTACAAGGACTGTGTAATTCAAAAATCGTCAGCCTTAAATGATCTTGATACATGTGCAAGTAGATGAATGACCTTCTCAATAAGAAACTAGAGAAAACTCTACAAGGAATCTCACTTATATTTTCCCCAAGAGAAAAAAAAATTGGAGGGACTTCACACTTCAGACATACTTTTGTCATTATGCAGGACAAAAAGTCTGCAAAACGCCGAACGCTAGGCTCGGGCAGGAAGGCATGAAGAGACCAGTACAAAGGAATGCCAGCACCACATAAAGGATAATTGCGAAGACGAGCAGCAAGGCGCCATGGCTGCAGAAGCAAATAAAATAGTTGGCCTCAACTAAAATCCTAAAAAGCTACATTAATCAAGCGTGAGATCCTCAAACCATGATATCCAATGCAAGCATTATACATCTCTGTTAGGTGCCTTGAACTCGGCTAAAATGGACACTGAAAGGACCATAAGGATTGATCGATATGAATACTTACTTGAGCTTGACATTTCCCCACCATACAGTGTTCTTGAAGTGACGGGACTGCTTTCTGAAATGGAGTGCGTTTCATTGCAATGTCGACGCTTTGTCAACAAGCAGAGCCAAGTGGTCACCCCTCTCTAGAGCTTTATTGATGTTGTTTATCATGACAGTTTGCACCTGTCATTATAATGTGACTAGAATCTCAATGAGACTGAAGAATTCAGAAGATTGAAAAATTTACCCATACCTACTCAGTGATGATAATACTATTACTCAGATGAACTCCCAAGAGATTAAAAGGAGCTCATCCAGTAATTAAATAAAACAAAAGAGAAGTCTTGCATTATCATGGAACGGTATTCCATTCACAATGAACTTTCAACATACATATATGAGAGAATCAGCAGGGCCATTAAAAAAGAATGTGACTTTTTACGAAGCTAAATGTCTACATGGTTTCAGAAAATAGACTTTGACACAACATATTAGTTGTTTAACATCACATACTACACATATAATTGAGGATGCAGAGTAACTAAAGGATAATAGGCAAACAATCGCTCTATCTTAAATGAACATGACTCAAATAACAATTGCAGCTCCTAAATAACTAGATTCACCATGATAATTAATCAAACTTCGCAGCATTTTCCTCCCATTTTAAGATTTCAATTGGTGGGGAACGCAAGTTAACGTGCTCTGTCCTTGGTGGGCAAAAATGAAAAAGAAAAGAAAAGAAAAAGAGAAAAAAGGCTTCCTTACGCAAATTCCAGTCAATGGGGGCATTGAGAGGCAGATAGAAACAAGAAACTCTTTTCATTGAAAACAATCTTTGCTTCCAGAAAACTAGCAATGATACAGAGAAAACAGAGGAAACAAGGACTTTACCACATGCTCATATTACCTGACTCATTTCACCTTTCAAACGATTTAATCCATCTGCATTTGGACCATTTAAGTACCGCTCCATCTACTGGCTTAGTATCCTAGAAAATTCACCATTCATGGTACAATGGTACAAAATAATTTGTTGTATTTTGATGTCAATGTCAACTCATGCACTATTTATACAAGCTAAAAAGAGTCCAATCTGGTCGTGCATATAATTCATTTTATGGATGATATCTTGCTTTTATATTACCATTGCAATGAACCAATAATCCAGAAGGGCTGCTTTGTGTGAGAGAACAGAATATTCACCATGCACACGAAGCACCACACATTATGTTGACTAAATTTATTTGGATCTCAACTTGTTTGACAGAAGCTTGTAAAATCATGCTCAGATCCACTAATTGGGGCATGCCATCAATGCCTTTACATAACGATATATAATCTCACCTATGGGTCCCACCTCTGTTCTACCACTAGCTTGATAACTTCTAAGGACATCAAACCAGCTAACGAATGACAGATAAGATGGAAAGCTTTGACGGCCAAAATAATGGCAAAAGAGAGCTCAAACTGCTCAGGGCCATGTAATGAATTACCAAACCACAGAGAAATTAAGCATCCACATTGTCAGAATTCAAAACACCAGCTTCCCCAAATAAAAGATTGATTAGAGCAGATTCATGGAGTCTGTAGATCCATATGGAACACACCAGCCATAATTAAGACGCACACATTCAATTTTAAAAAAGTAAGGTAAGATCTAGGATACCAAAAGGTCTACATTGATCTTAATAAGAAAATTCTCAAAGAATGATTTCAACGGTCGTGCTCATTCTATAAGGAGAGATCGATGACATGTTCACTACGAGCTTGGGTCAAAATACTAACCTGAGCTCGTCGCCTGCGCATAACAAAATTCGGAACGCAGTAATGGCGGCCAAGGTGTTGGCGAGCTCGCTGGTTTTAGACCCCAAATCGGAGGAACAAACCCTAAACTGAGCTAATTGAACACGGAAGAAAAATCAAAGTCACCAATGAGGCTTCGGGAGGCGATGCCCAAGGCAAAGGCAGCACCTCAGCACAAGTGAGAAAGAAGCGAAAGAGGGTAAAGTGCTAACTTGATGCAGACATCAAACCGAAGCGGTCAACGGAGCTCGGGATGGCAAGGGTAGAGGTAGAAGAAGCGGCGTGGTCGGAAGTGAGCAAAGGGGTCAACGAGCTTGCTAAATCTAGACGACGAATCAGAGGCTGAACGCCAACGAAAAGTATAAGTTGCGAATGATGCTCCGGGGGCGACGGCGAAGGCTGAGGCAACGACATCGTCCGTGACGGAGGCTCAAAGGGGTCGTCAAAGGGAGGGAGGGAGGGAGCAAGCCGAGCGTGGTTTATGAAGAGATAGGAGTGCACTGTGGTGGCTGTGTCTCCAGATTCGAAAAAAGGAAGAGAGAGAGAGAGGATGAGGGAGGAGGAGGAGGAAGGAGGAAGAGCAGAAGAAGAACCCGCGCGCGGATCTGACAAAGCTTGGGTCTTTTCGTTTTTTTGGAATTTCAAAAGTAATGGCGTGAAGGGGAGGGACGGAGGACCGAGCAGGTTTTAGGGTTTCTTCTGCCAGTCTAATCTCAGCCGTCGGATCAGAACCGACGGCTGAGATTAGAATCTAGTCACCCCTGACTAGGAAGCACCTAGTCAGGCGATCCAAATCTGTTGAAGAGGCAATGTGTGAGCGCCTTTTATAGAAAAGATGATCACTCAGTTATGGATTGCGAGAAGAGAATAGAGTAACGTTTAACTCATGCGCCATGATATACCAAGTGACGTGACATTTACCCATAAATATATTTTTTTAAAAATGAATAATTCCAAATTCAACAATAATAATAAAAATTCGTGCATGTCCTTTTTGGTATAGGACTTTTGTTATGTCTAGGGATATTAAAATGAATATTTTTAATAGGATTGTCATCGTTTAATCCTAGTGAAGAACTTCTCTCTTAATCCATTACTAGATCGAGTAGGTTTGGTTGTATCAGTTGGTCGTACTCGTGGTTCCAATCACGGTCGACCATATCTAAGTAAGAATACAAAACCACATGAACTAAAGTGAATGATCATGCCTATAAACACAGCCTCGCGAGTTGGTGATGACTAAGACATTCCGGCACGAGGGTGTCGAATTCAATCATCCATCATCACTAACTCCTTAGATGTGGAGGCGACTATCGAGAGTCACGGGCCCCTCATGAAATATTTGGTAGAAGGCGAACAGAGAGAATCACGACACTCAATTAAGATCATGCTATTGCCGATCAATGTTCGACATCTCATATCAAAACAAAAGGTCATGCATGTCCCTTTTTGGTACACGACTTTTGTTATGTCTAAGGCTATTAAAATGAAAATTTTAATGGGATTGTCCGTTTAATCCTAGTGAAGGAACTTCTCTCTTGGTCCATGCAAGATCGAGCGGGTTTGGATCTATCATGTGGTCGTACTCATGGTTCCATTCACAGTCGACCATGTCTAAGTACGAATACAAGTTAAAACCACATGAACTAAAGGGAATGATAAAGCCTATAAACACAAAGCCTCACGATTTGGCACGGTAACTAAGACGTTCGAGCAAGAGGGATTTAGATTCGATTATCCATCATCACTAACTCCTTAGACATGGAGCGACTATCGAGAGTCACGGCCTCCTCATGAATTATTTGGTATAAAGCGGACAGAGAGAATCAGGACACTCGATTAAGATCAAACGATAGCCAATCGATGTCCGATATCTCATATCAAAACAAAAAGTCGTGCATGTCCCTTGTTGGTACATGACTTTTGTTATATCTAGGGCTATTAAATGAAAATTTTAATGGGATTGTCCGTTTAATCCCAGTGAAGAATTTCTCTCTTGGTCCATGTTAGATCGAGCGGGTTTGGATCTATCATGTGGTCGTACTCATGATTCCATTCATAGTCGACCATGACTAACTAAGAATACAAGTTAAAACCACATGAACTAAAGGGAATGATCATGCCTATAAACACAAAGCCCCGCGAGTTGGCGCAGTAAGTATGACGTTCGAGCAAGAGGGATTTAGATTCGATTATCCATCATCACTAACTCCTTAGACATGGAGCGACTATCAAGAGTCACGGGCCTCTAGTAAATTATTTGGTATAGAGCGGACAGAGAGAATCAGGACACTCGATTAAGATCAAGCGATAGCCAATCGATGTCCAACATCTCATATCAAAACAAAAAGTCGTGCATGTCCCTTTTTGGTACAGAACTTTTGTTATGCCTAGGGCTATTAAAATGAATATTTTAATGGGATTGTAATCTTTGTGAAGAACTTCTCCCTTAGTCCATGCTAGATTGAGCGAGTTTGGATCTATCATGTTGTTGTACTCATTGTTCCATTCACGGTCGACCATGTCCAAGTAAGAGTACAAAACCACATGAACTAAAGCGAATGATCATGCTTATACACACAAAGCCTTGCGAGTTGGCTTAGTGACTAAAATGTTTGGGCACGAGGGATTTAGATTCAATTATCCATCATCACAAACTCCTTAGACATAGAGCGACTATCGAGAGTCATGGCCTCCTCATGAATTACTTGGTATATGACGGACAAAGAGAATCACGACACTCCATTAAGATCAAGCAATAACCAATCAATGTTCGACATCTCATATCAAAACAAAAAAGTCGTGCATGTCCCTTTTTGGCACAGGAATTTTGTTATGTCTAGGGCTATTAAAATGAAAATTTTTATGGGATTGTCCGTTTAAACTCAGCGAAGAACTTCTCTCTTGGTCCATGCTAGATCGAGCGGGTCTGGATCTATCACGTGGTTGTGCTCATGGTTCCATTCACGATCGACCATGTCTAAGTAAGAATACAAGTTAAAACCACATAAACTAAAGCGAAAAATGCCTAACAAACACAAAGCCTGGCGAGTTGACGCAACGACTAAGACGTTTGAGCACGAAGGTTTTGAATTCGATTATCCATCATCACTAATTCCTTAGATATGGAGCCACTAGTCATGGGCCCCCATGAATTATTTGGTCTAGAACGGACAGAGAGAATCGCGACACTCGATTAAGATCAAGCGATAGCCAATCGATATTCGACATCTCATATCAAAACAAAAGGACAACAATGCTCAAAAGAATATCTAGAAGCGTTAAACTATGCCACGGATTTGCACCGATTACGGAACACGATTCCACGTTAAATGGAAAATCCATGATTGCTACAGTTTTAAGGAAGTGGCCCTTGTCAATCGGTGGAAGCCATGCACATCACAAGAGGATTCTAGTTTTTCCTTTTTCCTCGTTTGATTAGCTAATCTTTTACAGGGCCCACTTTCTTATATTA
Organism: Melaleuca alternifolia; assembly: GCA_019926035.1. Classification (NCBI taxonomy): domain Eukaryota; kingdom Viridiplantae; phylum Streptophyta; class Magnoliopsida; order Myrtales; family Myrtaceae; genus Melaleuca; species Melaleuca alternifolia. The sequence goes on along the minus strand of JAGKPW010002221.1, from coordinate 966,134 downwards.
AGTCGTGTGGGGCTCCTCTCGATGATTGGTGAGAAGAAAGGGTGGCGGATCAACTTGTGAATATGGGCATCCAGACAGTCGTTTTCGTCCTCTAATCGCCGTACAAGCGAAGATCCTTCTCGAGGGTTCCCTCCTCGACAAAAGAGCCGCACAGTGAAGGCCCCTCGGGATTAAGCCGCGTCCGGAGATATTCTCAAAGAAAGAGAAAACGTAAAGAGAACTCTAAAGAAGAGTTGTTTGATCAGTTCATTCGAAGAGCTTGTGGCGAAATCTTGTAGTGAGTTTTATATCTAGTTAAATTGTTCTATTGATAAACACTTTGAGTTTAAGCATTGAAAACACTTGAACGTGTAAGCGAGCGATTATAATTATGAGTTTTGAAATAACATGAATTATTTAATGTTAGTTCTCTTAATAGATGAATGTAAATACTGTTGCCCGGATCGAACCGTGTACATTTCTTGTGTTTATTATTGTTCTTCGTTTGATTTCTTTGGTAATATCGCAGTTGCAAGATCCGATGAGTTAATAGTTCCGTGACACAACAGACATTATTTTCCTTGTCCGTTGACCATGACTAAAAGCCTCTGTGACATTTGTCTAGGTCCGGGTCCACCGTAGACCAGGTCCGCCTTTGCCGTAGATCGCGTGGGCCGCCCCCGTCCTTTCTGTGTATGGGGCTCACCTAATGTTCGACGTGAAGACCAGATGGTCCAGGGAAACTTCATCCAAAGAATCAAGCGAGAGAAGAATTGGTGCTACAGGTCAATTCTTCTAATGGATTCTAGTGAACATCACAGTACCCACAAAGATATTTGGAACATGTTATCTCATGTGGAAGTCGTGGAAATGGCGTGGAAGCCAGGAGGAAGTTACGTCACAGGTTAACCTTTGCCTGTTTCACGTGTATCACCCGCTCCCAACAACGAGGATGACGTAGAGAAAAGGGTTCGCCGCCGGGCGGGCCACTCCGAGCCCTCTTCCTGTCCCAGTCCGAGTGCATCGTTATGCGGATCTACGGACGAGATCCTGCCAGCACATGGGTTGGATTTGTCGCCCACTGTCAAGTCGGAGCGACTTTGTTTCTTGTTCGAGATGGGCACGGGAGTTTGTTCTTCTCAAGCGGCTACCTGAGACACGTCCTAGCCTGTGGGATTGTCCCTAGAGACTTTCCACTCCGTTAGATTGGGGTCACGGGACTTCGAATATGGTGATCATTATATGGTCCAGGATGAGATACATGAGGGACTGGAAAGAAAAACGGCACGCCAGAAGAAGATTGAATACCTATCTGCTTCTTCCATCTCAATCATCAAGCACGTCAAGAGGCGAGTCATGGCGAGAAAGAGATGGATCGTCGAATGAAATTGATTTATATCTTATCAGACATTATCACGACCGATGAATCACGTACTTGGCAAATGAAGAAGCGTCGTTTTTATTCAAAACGAGGTTACGTCAGGGACTAAAGCATGAAGTGTTAGATCTTTAATCCAATGATGGACTTATATGAAATAATTATCTGTTGCGGATTGTCATATGGATTTATGCCTGTGAAAGTGATCTAATAAGGTAATTGGGCATTAATGTATCTAATATGGTGTGGCCTTTAATGTGTAGGGACGTAAGGATAATTTCTATTTTAATGATGGGCTGAAATAGAAATAAAGAAGTAGATAACTATTAAGTTGTCTATATAAGGCGGTTATGGTCCCCAGATCACGCGTCTCATTGAACACAATGTTTGCTTTCTCTGGTATCCCATCACTAGAGAAAGAGAGATCCCTGAGAAGCAAAAGGAAGCTATGGATTCAGGTACGCTTCCGCTAACCAATTTATAATTCTTAATGGTTTGGGATGTACGATCTGATTGGGTTGTGGTTTATAACTCAATCAAAGTTTTATTATGTTCTAACAAGTGGTATCAGAGCTTTTATTATGTTGGATCATTAGGAATTGATTTGTTGATTTTGATGAATTTTCGTGGGTATTTTAAGCTATTTTGTAAATTAGGGTAAATTTGGCCATAAGGAAAAACTTCGATTTTGGCCAAATTCCGGTGACCCACGATCTGTTTTTTGAACCTAGACATTCACATCGCCATGGGTAACAATAGCCCTAAGGTAATTCGGTGATTGGGTTTTTCGCCGGAGGCGAATTGAGCGGTGGTGGTCGCGGTTTTGAAAGTTTGAATTTTTATGATGTTTTGCTTGATTTAGGGCTAATTTCTTGGCTGTTTTTGGTGATTCAAGGACCTGTGTGGTCGAAATTACATGTTTATTAAAACCCATAAATTATTTTTGGACAAAAGTCGGCCGTCCGTGGTGGAATGGGCGGAGGAGGCGCGGCGTTGGGGAGAAAACCAGAAAAAAAATTAGGTTTTCCCCGAAGCTGTTCGCGCGAGGAAGAAGGCGCGTGGAACCCACGCTCCTCAAAGGAGTAACAGGCGCGTGCACGCGCCCGGTGGGGGACCCGCGGAGCACGCTCCCGCGGGTGAGGGGGCTCGGGCACGTGCAACGTACGCGCTCGAGCGGTTTTATTTAAATTAATTAATATTTTTTTTAAAAATGATTTATTAAAAAAAGGAAAATTTGAAATTTTATAGATTTCCCCATTTTCAAAGCTGCCATTGCTATTATGTTGAATTTTTAATTTTACCCTCAATTAAGTTAATTACCATTTTTTGTCCAATGAAAGTCAAATTTTGGTATGGTTAAGGATATATATTTTGAGATGAATTGATTGAAATAGAATGTCGCCAAAGTGACCTCTTTTATGAAAATTAGTTTGTCTTAGAATATAAACGGTTGCGTATGTCTAATTTTTGTGGATGTTGATCGGCCTAAAGGAAGATTGTTGTTCAACAAAGTTTTACATACACCTGTGGTAATAAACATGTGATGATTATTCGGTTTTCACATGTGAACAGTGAATCGGCCCAAAGGAAGGTTTATTGTTTGACAAGTCATTATTATCAGTGTTTGATTACTGCACCAAGATACCAATTACAAGTTAATATTGTTGTCCAAAGATAAGATATTAATGGAGTGCCCGGTATCTTGAGATGGGATTACCTTAATTTGAATTTAGTTTTGTTAGGAAACTTATGTGATGAGAATGTTTTGTTTGTTTATTATTTTCTGGATTCAACTACTACTCCTGCTAATATTACTGCCAACATCAATTCCATTCCTATGCTAAATGGCACCAACTTCAAGTCGTGGCAAGAGAACCTACTGATAGTTCTCGGAGTCATGGATCTCGACCTTGCGCTAAGAACTGATTCTCCTCCACCACTCACTGATAAGAGTACCTCTGATGAAACGAGGGATATGGAAAGGTGGGAGAGATCGAATCGCATGTGTATGATGATCATAAAAAAGGCCATTCCAGAAGTATTCAGGGGCACAATGTCTATAACAAAAAATCACTACAGCTAAAGAGTTCCTTGCAAACATTGAAAAAGGATTTGTCAAGAACGAAAAGGCTGAAATTGGTACGATCTTGATGAGCCTGATTTCGATCCGTAATAAGGGGAAAGGCATATCAGGAAGTACATCATGGATAGGTCTCATCTTGCTTCTAAATTGAAAGCACTTAAGTTAGACCTCTCTGAGGACTTGCTGGTGCATCTGGTTTTAATATCTCTTTCGACACAGTTTAATCAATTTAAGGTGAGCTATAACTTTCAGAAAGAGACTTGGTCTCTGAATGAGCTCATAATGTGTTCAAGAAGAGGAAAGGCTAAAGCAAGATACGACAGAATTTGTTCACCTGGCCTCAATCTCTAAGGATAAGGGACACAAAAGAATTAAGGATAAAGAAGCCGCAAATAAAGCATTTTCAGATTTTGGTTTGTTCTGAGGTTAATTTAACTTCAGTACCAAGACACACTTGGTGGATAGATTCTGGTGCAACAGTATGCAGGGTTGCCTGAATTGCCGAAATCCAAGTGATGGTGAAAGATACATCTATGTGGGCGACGGCAAGACAGTTAAAGTTGAAGCAATAGAGAAAATTTAGATTATTGTTAAAGACCGTATTATATTGGGATCTTAATGAGACTTTTATTGTACCGTTTTTTTAGACAGAATTTGGTTTCTATTTCTATTTTGGTCAAATTAAGTCATTTTTTGTTCATTTGTGCATAAAAAAAATTTAGTTTGTCTCATGGTTCAAAATTAGTTGGTTATGATTTTTTTATCAAGTCATGATAATCTTTATTTATTGGATATAATTGCTTCATTAATGAATCATTGCATTTAAGTGCTCGATGTATAAAGAGAAAATTAACTGATGAGAATTCAGCTATGCTATGGCACAAGATATTATGTCATATCTCCAAACGGAGAATAGATAAACTCTTGTCAGACGGAATTCTGGATTCCTTAGATTTCACAGATTTCGATAATTGTGTTAATTGCATATAAGGCCAACCAATAAAAGGAGATTGAAGCCAACAAATCTTTACACGTCTTAGAATTTCTATAGGTCAAAGATATTTTATAACGTTCATAGAGGATTTTTTAAGATATGGCTTCATATATCTCATTAAAGAAAAGACAGAGTCACTGGATGTGTTCAGATCTTATAAAGCTGAAGTTGAAAATCAACTCGGCAAAAGGATTAAAAGCGTCAGATTTGACCATGGTGGTGAGTACTATGGTAGATATGACGGTTCAGGTGAACAACGTCCAGGACCGTTTGCTAAATTCCTAGATGAATGCAGTATCGTCCCACAGCACACTATGCCGGGTTCGCCCACTATGAATGGTGTTGCTGAAAGACGAAACAGAACGCTTAAAGATATGGTTATGAGTATGATTTCTCATTCTTCCTTACCAGAATCACTCTGGGGAGAAGCTCTTAAGACTGCATCATATATCCTTAACAAAGTTCCAACTAAAGCTACCGCCAAAACCCCTTATGAACTTTGGACAGGTAAAAAGCCTAGTCTAAAACACTTACACATTTGGGGATGTCCTACTGAGGTATGGCCATATAAGCCTAATGAAAAGAAACTGGACTCATCATCGTTCAAGTGTCTTGCAAACTCCTCAAAGTTTAACACTTCTTTCAAATCTATGTAACTTAGTGGCGAGTTGGATTTCCTAGACCCTGCAGTTTCTCATGCTGAGATATATCCCTTCTTAGATGTTCTACTCTCAATCCTTGTCCACTAGAGCTTTTGCTCTTCTGCATTCCAGTTTTTGCACTTGGAAAACTCACCATTCTTGCATTGTTATATAGAGGGATAGACACAGGACGAGAATAGGCCTCGCTTGTCTTATAATGATTGCGATCAACTGAGAGAGAGCTTGCTTCAGATTCCTCGTCTCGAGCTATTGCACGTGGATGTCTGATGAGAATAGTTCCATGTCCTATCTCAACAGAGCCCATTGGCATTTCACTCTCTAGAAGCAAATCCTCTTCTGAGGAACCAGATAAGTATGAAGACTGTTGTTTATGTAATATAGTGTACAAGTCTCTTGTAAGTTTCTCAACTGAAGAAGGTTTCGGACGTTTCACGAACGTCCTCTTCCGGGAAGGCACCATTGAGTCCCACACAACCGATTGAGCTGGACCTGTCAAATCACTAGCATCTGCACTGCCAAACTATGCATAGGAGTTGGATATAGCTGAGCCAGAGCTGGATCTATTACTTGTATCTTCGTCTATAAACTTTTGGAAGCCTTGATTGTAATCAGATACAATCCCTCCAAAAATCATATCGTCTGTGTCCCGCTTTCTCTTTGGAACTTTTGCTTCCTTGTTCTTGTTTATGTTTAACGATATGTTTTTCCCTTTACCAAATCTATGATCCTCATAATCACCAGGTTCTGCCCGTGCATGCAAAGGGGTATAGTTAGCCAACGTATAATTTACACGATCCGTCTTATCTGTAACGTGCACATATTTAAACTGAAAAGAGGGAATTTTAAATTTGAAACTTGACTTTGGAAAGAATAAAGTTTCACACGTTTAAAATTGTTAGTAAAAATCGACCTGTCATGTATAAATTTTTTATTATATACTCCCAAAATTCGATTTCCCAAACCTTTTCCTCTTTTCTCACCTCCCATTTTCAATCTCTCTCTCTCTCTCTCTCCCCCTTCACATGTGTTGTGATTCCTTCAAAAACATCCCAACCACATCTCTCTTTCTCTCTCAAGATACATTGTGTCGAAATTGTCAGAACTAAATTTTCCTCTTATCCTTGTGAGCTCTGAGCAAATTGGCCCCTCTTTGTCAGAAGAAGATCTCTCTTACATTCCCCTTCTATTTTCTGTTTGTCATTTGATCCAATTGTCAAAAGGGAAACCCTACCACAAAAAATAAAAACCCGTACAAATTCCACATTACACAACCCCAGAAACCCTAATACTTCACCACAAAAACTCTCTCCTTTCTGGGCCTTCAAATGAAGAATCCTTAGAGATCACCCACAAATCCTGGTTGTCTGAGATCTAGGTTCACTCGAGCCTTTCTTCAGTCCTTGGTCAAGATAAGAAAGCACAACGCCACATCGTCATCATCATCCTTTCATAAGGAATTCCTCAAGCGATACCGTCGAGTCAAAGTGGCGGCCTATGTCTCCATGGCAAGAGAAGTTGGGGTGAGGAGAGCTTGGAGCTGCGCAACACTCTGGAGGGTCCGAAATGGTGAGCGCCGACGCAATCTTCTTCGCGATAGATGCTTGAAATCTAATTCTAGAGAAGATCTCTTGCGAAGAAGAATAGGAAGACGAAGAAGAGGCATAACGAAGAGCACGGTTTCAGGCATGCAAAAAAGCTCCAACAGCTTGTGCCTGGGGGCAAAGCTATGGACTTTTGTTGTCTTTTGGACGAGACTGCTCATTACATCAAGTGTTTGATCACTCAGGTAAAGGTGATGAGAAGTATTGCAGAATTTTATTCACTCTGAGTCATACTCAAACTGTGGAGAGAAAAAATACTGGTAAAAAAGACCAAGAGATGACTAAAAAAGACCAAGACCAAGGATCATAGATTTGGCATGATTTCATCTCTTGGTCTTTTTTACCAGTATTTTTTCTCTCCACAGTTTGAGTACGACTCAGAGTGAATAAAAATCTGCAATACTTCTCATCACCTTTACCTGAGTGATCAAACACTTGATGTAATGAGCAGTCTCGTCTAAAAGACAACAAAAGTCCATAGCTTCGCCCCCAGGCACGAGCTGTTAGAGCTTCTTTGCATGCCCGAAACCGTTCTCTTCGTTATGCCTCTTCTTCGTCTTCCTCTTGTTCTTCGCAAGAGATCTTTCTCTAGAATTAGATTTCAAGCATCTATCATGAAGAAGATTGCGTCGGTACTCACCATTTCGGGCCCTCCAGAGTGTTGCGCAGCTCCAAGCTCTCCTCACCCCAACTGCTCTTGCCATGGAGACATAGGCCGCCACTTTGACTCGACGGTATCGCTTGAGGAATTCCCTATGAGAGGATGATGACGACGATGTGGCGTTGTGCTTTCTTATCTTGACCAAGGACTGAAGAAAGGCTTGAGTGAACCTAGATCTCAGACAAACAGGATTTGTGGGTGATCTCTGAGGATTCTTCATTTGAAGGCCTAGAAAGGAGAGAGTTTTTGTGGTGAAGTATTAGGGTTTCTGGGGTTGTGTAGTGTGGAATTTGTATGGTTTTTTTTTTGTGGTAGGGTTTCCCTTTTGACAATTGGATTAAACGACAAACAGAAAACAGAAGGGGAATGTAAGAGAGATCTTCTTCTGACAAAGAGGGGCCAATTTGCTCAGAGCTCACAAGGATAAGAGGAAAATTTAGTTCTGCCAATTTCGACACAATGTATCTTGAGAGAGAGAGAGAGATGTGGTTGGGATGTTTTTGAAGGAATCACAACACATGTTAAGGGAGAGAGAGAGAGAGAGAGAGAGAGAGAGAGAGAGAGAGAGAGAGAGATTGAAAATGGGAGGTGAGAAAAGAGGAAAAGGTTTGGGAAATTGAATTTTGGGAGTATACAATAAAAAATTTATACATGACAGTTCGATTTTTACTAACAATTTTAAACATGTGAAACTTTATTCTTTCCAAAGTCAAGTTTCGGATTTAAAATTCCCTCTTTTCAGTTTAAATATGTGCATGTTACAGATAAAACAGGTCGTGTAAATTATACGTTGGCTAACTATACCCCTTTGTATGCACGGGCAGAACCTGGTGATTATGAGGATCATAGATTTGGTAGAGGGAAAAACACATCGTTAAACATAAATAAGAACAAGGAAGCAAAAGTTCCAAAGAGAAAGCAGGAGGCACACAATATGATTTTTGGAGGGATTGTATTTGATTACAATCAAGGCTTCCAAAAGTTTATAGACGAAGATACAAGTAATAGATCCAGCTCTGGCTCAGCTATATCCAACTCCGATGCACAGTTTGGTAGTACAGATGCTAGTGATTTGACAGGTCCAACTCAATTGGTTGTGTGGGACTCGATGGTGCCTTGCCAGAAGAAGACGGGCGTGAAACGTCCGAAACCTTCTTCAGTTGAGAAACTTACAAGAGACTTGTACACTATATTACATGAACAATAGTCTTCATGCTTATCTGGTTCCTCAGAAGAGGATTTGCTTCTAGAGAGTGAAATGCCAATGGGTTCTGTTGAGATAGGGCATGGAACTGTTCTCATCAGACATCCACGTGCAATAGCTCGATACGAGGAATCTGAAGCAAGCTCTCTCTCAGTTGATCGCAATCATTATAAGACAAGCGAGGCCTATTCTCGTCCTGTGTCTATCCCTCTATATAACAATGCAAGAATGGTGAATTTTTCAAGTGCAAAAACTAGAATGCAGAAGAGCAAAAGCTCTAGTGGACAAGGATTGAGAGTAGAACATCTAAGAAGGGATATATCTCAGCATGAGAAACTGCAGGGTCTAGGAAATCGCAACTCGCCACTAAGTTACATATATTTGAAAGAAGTGTTAAACTTTGAGGAGTTTGCAAGACACTTGAACGATGATGAGCGCAGCTTGGCGACTCTGCTGGGGACTTAGTTCAAAGAACTCTAGTGGACTTAGGACTGTTTACTTCTTTTCAAAAAAATTGCTTGGTAGTGAAAATTCCATTTATGTCCCCAACATATGTGTCGATTGTTCTTGCAAATTGGTCTTTGTTTTGAGTGTTTAATTGCTTTATTTAGAAGTGTTGTTTGATATTAACTGTTGTGCATGCTTTATACTTTTAGCACTACACATTGGCGCACACAACCTTCCGCCGGAGCTGGGCCGCATAGGATTACTTAGGATGGTGTTGAAGTAGATACCACTCCGACCGCATGCTCGCGGTACGAGTTGCCTACCTCAATCGCGAAATTCCTTTCTTGGTGTCGAGAGTATCCACCCCTGTCCGCAAGCCTGCGACCCGGGTCAACTCTTTGACTGTGCCGAAGTCATAAGGACCCGACTTAGTACGTGTGCCTGCGGCTAGTCCAATCATCCTTATGGCTCTACTTTGTTAAGCCATTTAGAGTAGAAATCGAGCTTCACTTTTCATGCGCATGTGTATGTGATTGCTCCCGATATACCTGTGTAGTAAGTATTCTAAACTCTCACCTTGCAATTTATTTACATCATTGTAATTTTTGTTGGTCCATGACAATAGGTTACACATCAGTCTTGGTTTATATATCATGGGAAAACACGACATTCGACTTGTTCCTGCTCCTAAAGCCAAGCTGAGCAAGTGGTGGGATAAGTTGGACCGAACTGGCTGCGACTTTGCTGAGTCCAAGATCGGCCGCGTTCTTCCGCTGATGAGAATTGAAGTTCAGGGAGGTTTAGTTCAAGCTTTGGCCCATTTCTGGTGCCCAGAGACATCCACTTTTATATTTGGTAAGCATGAGCTTACTCTTACTCTGGAAGAATATAGTATTGCCATCGACCTTTGGGATCGGAATTGATTAGTCTACCTATCGGAGCGGAACTTGCATCCATTCTATCTGATTTTTTGAGAATAAAAGAATCTGAAATAAGAAAAGTTCTGAGAGCAAATCGCAACACTTGCCCTTATTCATTTTTACATGAATGTTTTAAAAATGCCACATCTTTTCAAATGGTAAGATTTTTCTCTTAGCTTTCTTTGGGTTCATGATCTTTCCTCATTGCAAAAATGCTATTGCTCCCTTAATTGCTTGGGTGGTCAAACAAGTGTGTGTAGGGATGAGTTATGTCAATACTATTTTGGCCGAAACATATCTTTCCCTCACTCGATACAAAGAAAATGGGGATAGGGTCTTACATGCTCCCCCCGAGCTGTTGCAAATATGGTTTCTTTCTCATATAAAAGATTTTGGAATTTTAATGGCCATTCGTGAAGTTAACGATTCAGACCACCCAATTTTAAAATTTGAGGAGAAGAAAAAACATGCTCCAGAGTATCACTACTCCGAATGGTTAGCTTTCATGAAAAATCCTGATCCCAACGGCTTCTTATGGCATGCTAAATGGTTCCAAGTTCGAGAAGCAAGGCTTACATGTGCGGGCATCGGACTAGCCCCTTTGTTAGGATTTACTGGTGCAATCGAATATTATCCGTCCAGAGTTGTTTGTCAGTATCAAGTCGTGCAGGAGTTGCCGCCAGCATTAGAAGAAGATCTGCTTCGGGCTAATTTTACTTACAAAGACCAAGATGAAGAAGACATGGTCAATTTGGTCAAATCAATGTAGGATATGTGCCCCCCATGAAAAACTAATGTGGCCCGAAGAAGAGTTGAAAGGAAGAGAAAGGAAGTATTATGCCTCGCTCAAATATATCAAGCAACACAAGATCCCTAAGGAGTTGCTTCCAGAGATACTATATGTACCTGTAAAAGTCACTAATCGGGTAGAGATTGGACGACTGAAGAGGAAAGCGGAAGATATAAAAAACGTGCCATAAAACTTGCTCGAGCAAATGAGCAGTTGCGAAAGAAAGTCGTTTCCCATGTGTATATAGATCAAGCTAGATGAAAAAGCTTGAATCTTTCGTTTCAATTCTAGCATTATTGTTTAGGAGTTTTGAGTTTTCAACGGCTTTCGTGTAAGAACAATTTCAATGGTTAAAGCAAGATGGTTTGCCTTTTGTCATGGACCATTTTTTTTTTCTGTCTTTGGTTTTTGCGCACTATGCTTATCCCTGTCATTTTTCCTTCGATCAGGTGATCACGGGTTATCCTTGTTCTCCAATTCGCACGCGATCTCGAGCTAAAATGGCTGACCAAAACGAACTCCTTGAGCGCGTCGCCAACATGGAAGAACAAATGAAGTAGTTTCTTGCTACAATGCAAGAGATGACAGTTGAGTTCAGGGCAGCTTGACTGAACCCAGCCCCGGTGCCTTTGCCAAAGCAGAAAGAAGACATCGTCGTGGAGCTAGAGGAGGAAATGCCTCCTTTAGAAGAAGAACCCATCACTACTAACGGGAAAGTTGCTGAGGATCTGCACAAAACCGAACAGGAGAAACACCTCGAGAAGCTGAAACAACTTCAAGGCCTTCAAGACCCGTCGCCGACAGACCTTTCTGTTTATTCCAGGGTGAAGGTTCCGAAAAAATTTAAAATACATGAGTTCGAAAAGTATGATGGCATGACCTGCCCAAGGGCCCATTTGCAGATGTACTTGGTGAGAATGACTCAATATGTTGACAATGCACCTCTGATGATCCAGTCGTTCCAAGCAGGCTTGACAGGATCGGCGCTGAAATTGTACATCACAAGGAGCATAAATCTATGTGAGACCTATAATGAATTATGTGAAGCTTTTCTTAAGCAGTATAAGTTCAAAACAGACGTTACTCCCTCCCGTGCTGAAAAGAAAAGGACCGAGTCATTCAAAGAGTATGCCATCCGATGGAGAAACTTGGCCGCCCAGGTCGATCCCGAGCCAACTCATGCAGAGCTGAGAAAAATGTTCATTAAGACTCTTCCATATGAGTATCGCACTCGTATGATAGCCACGACTGTTAATACCTTTAATCAACTTATCCGGGTGGGAGAGCAGATTGAGATTGGGCTGAGAGACGGATGGTTCAATGAACCAACTAAGAGGTTTTCAGCAAGGAGAGAGAAAGAGCCAGCTGAGGAGGTGAACTTGGCATATGCACAACCAGCCCCTAGCGGGTCTTCAATTGCTCATGCCCCTAGAAATTAGCAGGGCGGAGGTCGGGCGTCTGCACCAATTCAATTCAACAGGAGGCAGTTCACTCCTTTTCCCGGTCCTCTTTCTAAAGTTCTGCTTATCCTCCAAAGTAAGGGTCTGCTTTCTCATGAGCCAAAGCGACCTAATGCTAAGTAATTCTCCAATTATGATCCCTCGAAGAAATGAAGACTGATGAATGTATGACCTTGAAACACAAGATTTAGAACCTGTAGGACATAAAGGTGTTCTCTTTCACTGTGACTCGACCAAACGTCGAGAAAAATCCTCTTCCAGAGCACGAGAAAAATGTTAACGCGATCTTTGAAGTTGACGTTGGAAGGAAAAGAAGATTGACGGTGGGTGTTAATGATATTTACGAGGGATTAGTAACAGCTGGCTACTATCCGGCTAATGAAAACCTTCCATTGCTAGTTGTGAAGAGAAGGGTCCAAGAAACTATTAAGGCTGGTGTGGTTGTGCATGATGATTGCATTGGGAACGTATCAACTATTGTTATTGATTGGGTTGAAGAATCTACTGTTGCTGAAAACCAATTAGATCCCCAGCTTGAAGACATGCCACCTCTTGAAGATGCATTTGATAAAGAAACAGACACACCCGCGATAGTGATCGAGGTACCTCAACCTCATGAGTACCGTAACAATAAGGCAGTTCCTTGGTCCTACAACTTTGATGTGGACTTGGTGACAAGGTCAGGATGCGCCTACGGGCAAATTAATTCTCAATCACCAAAGCGTGTCATCGATGAAGAGGCCAAAGAATTCCTCGCTATACTCAAAGCTAGCAAGTATGATGTGGTGGAACAGTTGCGTAGAATGCCCGTGTAAATCTCTTTACTGGAGCTCTTACAAACGTCAAAGAAACATAAAAAATCTCTTATGAAGGTCCTGAGCGAAATACATGTGCCTAAAACAATTGATCATTGCGAGCTGGAGGGTTTCATAGGCACAGTACTTATCAAGGATCTCATTTCCTTTTCTGATGAGGAGTTTCTCGCTGAGGCGAGGGGACACACGAAGGCGCTGTACATCTCTGTAAGATGCAAGGATTCACATGTTGCTCGCGTTCTTATTGATAACGGGTCGGCCCTCAATATTTTCCCTTTGGCAACTCTGCGTCATCTTGATGTAGACATCTCCAGGATCAATGCTGCTAAAACTTCTGTTCGAGGTTTTGATGGAACGAAGAAGGAGGTGATGGGTGAGATTCATTTGGATGTGCAAATACGACTAATAACATTCAACGTCCTATTTCAAGTAATGGACATATCCACTGTCTTCAATTTTCTGCTGGGCCGTCCATGGATTCATGTTGCTGGAGCAGTGCCTTCGAGTCTTAATCAATGTGTGAAGTTTGTTGTCGAAGGCAAGTTAATCACTATCCATGCTGAAAAAGACCATAAAATTTACCATGAGACTGCCATCCCATATGTCGAATCGAAAGATAGCTTCGAATCCACTTATCAGTCGTTTGAGCTTGTATCAATGATACACAAGTCTCGAGGATCAGTCGCACTAGTGCCTGAATTCTCGGATGTTGCTATCATGGTGGGGAAGGTTATGGCTCAAAATGGTTTCGTCCCTAGAGGAGGACTTGGTAGAGAAGGTAAGGGGATCCAATATCCGATCCAATCTTCCCAAAGGCGTCGTTTGGCTGGATTAGGATACATGGAGGTGGACCCACCAATGAATCACAAAAGCGTGTGGTGAGTAAAACATTGCCTCCCCGTATTCGAGAAACATTCCCAGGACCGTCCAGAATGATGCATGAAAGGCGATTTATATTCTGAAATGACCAAACAGAAGCTACGACTATCACGTAAGGTTCTCTTTTCCCCCGAGCTTCTATATCAACTCCCGAGACATCGCTCCAGACGGATGGGGAGGCATGGATGTCGTGGTCCCTGAAAGCCAGGCTGATCAGGATGAGAGACTCGATGGAATAGCAAAATTATTTGAAGATCTCTTCATTTGTGCCATTGAGAATGAGCCCCAAGGAGAAATGGGTGCAAGCCCACATGAGCATAATCTTGAAGAATACAATGAAAATCCAGACGATTTAGATGGAGATCCTGCTGGAATTCAACGGAGCCTGGAACAACATGAAAAGCCGAAGTCCCTGACAGCCGAGCGCACTATCACAATCGACTTGAGCGACGCGGAAGACATTAAAGAAGTGAAAATTGGGGCAAATCTCCCTGAAGGAGAAGCCACGCGCCTTGTCGCCCTTTTGAAGGAATACTAAGATATCTTTGCTTGGTCTTATGCGGATATGCCGGGTCTTGACCCAATGATTGTAGAACACAGTTTGCCGACGAATCCACATATGCCTCCTAAAAAGCAAAAGTTGCGAAGAACAAAGCCGGAATTATCAAAGAAAATTGAAGAGGAAGTGATGAAACTCTTGAAGGTCGGATTCATAGAAGTCTCACAGTACCCTGATTGGGTAGCCAATATAGTACCAGTAATGAAAAAGGATGGTCGAGTTCGAGTTTGCGTCGACTATCGCGACTTGAACAAGGCTAGCCCAAAGGATGAATTTCCTTTACCTCACATAGATGTCCTTGTAGACAGTACGGCAGGCTTTGAACTGTTCTCTTTCGTGGACGGTTTTTCAAGGTATAATCAGATTAGGATGAATGATGAGGATAAGGAGAAAATTGCATTCATCACCCCATGGGGAACCTTCCACTATAGAGTAATGCCATTCGGTCTCAAGAATGCAGGGACGACATACTAAAGGGCCATGGTCGCACTGTTCCATGACATGATGCATAAAGAAATCGAGGTCCTTGTTGATGATATGATTGCCAAGACTCGGCAAGGGGAAAGTCACATCGACACTTTGAAAAAGTTATTTGACTGACTTCGACAATTTAAACTCCGACTAAACCCCGTAAAATGCATATTTGGTGTGACTTCGGGCAAATTACTCAGGTTCATGGTGAGTAATAAGGGAATTGAAATAGATCCCTCGAAGGTGAAGGTCATATGCGAGTTACCGCATCCGAAGACCACCAAGGAGGTTCGAAGTCTCATGGGAAGATTGAATTACATAGCTCGATTTATTTCCCATTTGTCAGAAACTGCTAAGCCTTTTTTCAAACTTCTCAAGAAGGATGTATTAGTTCGTTGGGATGATGATTGTCAGAAAGCATTTGACAAGCTAAAATCATACTTGATGTGTCCACCGGTCCTGGTTCCGCCAATACTGGGGCACCCCTTGATTCTCTATCTCACCATTAATAGTGAATCATTGGGTGCAATGTTGGCTCAGAAAAGGCCCGATGACGGGAAGGAGCAAGCTATTTATTACTTGAGTAAGAAGTTCACTGCATTAGAGCTGAATTATTCTAGTGTGGAAAAAACTTGTGTTGCGTTAGTTTGGGTCTTACACCGGCTCCGGCAATATACGTTGCACTACCAGATATTTCTTGTGACTGAGAATGATCCGATTAGGTATTTACTGGATTGGCCAGTTTTGGTAGGAAAATTGGCCAAATGGCAAATCCTGATTTCTGAATTCGACGTCCAGATTTTGCCACAAAAGTCTGTAAAAGGCCGAGTTATTGCAGACATACTGGCTGAGAACCCCAGGCCAACATGGGAAGATGAATATTCCCCTTACGATCGCATCCTGTCTATTGATAAAGATACGTGGACCATGTTTTTTGATGGGGCGGTGAATATGTCTGGTTCAAGTACTGGGGCAGTTTTAATCTCTCCAGATGGACAACACTATCCAGTTGCCGCAAAGTTAGTGCTCCCGTGCACTAACAACATTGCTGAGTATGAAGCATGCATCCTCGGTCTTCAAGCTGCAATCGAGATGAAGATAGATTGGCTCAAGGTGTTCGGAGATTTCGCATTAATCATTCTTCAAACAGTAGGGGAGTGGAAGATGAAGGATGCTAAATTACTTCCATACCGCAAATATCTCGAGGAGATAGTGGAAGAATTCGACGAACTCTCATTTGAATACTTATCTCGAGCTCATAATCAGTTCGCTGATGCTTTAGCTACATTGTCATCCATTCTACAGGTTAGTGAAGGGATTGAGGTAAAGCCGCTGAAAATTGACGTGTTGGCAAAGCCAGCTCATTGCATGATCATCACTGAAGAGCCTGACAGGAGGCTATGGTATCATGATATCATGAATTATATCAAAAGCCAAGAATTTCCTGAGGGAAGCGGACCTGCTAACAGGAAATACATAATGAAAATGGCGTCGAAATTCTTCGTCAGTGGTGAAAATCTATATAAGAGATCTTATGATTCAGTGTTACTGAGATGTGTAGACGCTACTGAAGCTACACAAATAATGTAGGAAATGCATGAAGGAATGTGTGGTCCACACATGAATGGTCACATGCTAGCCAAGAAGATCATGAGACTGGGTTACTATTGGCTAACCTTGGAGAGTGATTGCATCAAACATGTGTGGAAGTGTCATCGGTGTCAGATTTATGGAGATAAGATAAATGTTCCCCCAAATGAGTTACATCAGTTGTCTGAGCCATGGCCTTTTTCAATGTGGGGGATGGATGTCATCGGCCCAATCAACCCTAAGGCGTCGAACGGTCATCGATTCATCTTAGTCTCGATTGACTATTTTTCTAAGTGGATCGAAGCAACTTCCTATGCAAATGTCACTGCTCGAAATGTAGCGAAATTCGTCAGACGTGACATCATTGCTTGTTACGGCGTCCCCGAGGCCATCATCACTGATAATGGGACCAATCTAAACAACAAGCTTATTGATGGTTTGTTTACTGAATTCAAGATTCGACATTTGAACTCGTCCCCATACCGTCCTCAAATGAACAGAGCAGTAGAGGCGGCCAACAAAAACATCAAGAAGATTTTGGCGAAGACTGCTGAAAATTACCATGACTGGCATGAAAGGTTGCCTTTTGCACTAATGGCGTACTGAACTTCGATTCGAACCTCTGTAGGGGCGACGCCTTTCTCCCTTGTGTATGGCATGGAGCAGTGTTGCCTGTGGAAGCACAAATTCCATCATGGTGTGTGCTGTCCCAAATGGAATTGTCTGAAGCTGAATGAATACAACAAAAGTTTGAGCAGTTGAACTTGATTGACGAGAAGCGACTTGAAGCCATTTGTCACGGTCAATGTTACAAATAGCGGGTAGCCAAGTCATTCAACCACAAGGTTCGACTAAGGCATTTTGAAGCAAACGATCTTGTTCTGCGGAAGATTCTCCCAATTATTCCCGATCCAAGAGGTAAATTCACTCCAAATTACAGCGGCCCACGCATTGTGAAGAAGGTACTCCCTGGAGGCGCGTTGATCTAGTTGAAATGGATGGATGGGAATTTTCTAACCCTGTCAATGCAGATGCTCTCAAGAAATACTATCCATGATTGTTTCCTTTCAATGCTTGATTCAATTAATAAAATGTTGAATGATGCAATTTCTTGATTTGACATCCCATGAATGATTGAGAATATTAAATGAGATGTATCGGGATGACGAAAGGCAAGCCCTATCCATACATAGTCTCTTACTTATACAGTTATGAGATGAGCGTACAAAAATTCCATATTTGCAAGGCAAAGAGTTCTCTAGCAAATGGTACGATAACCAAAGTGATGAAAGGCAGTTCATTTCTCTATCCCAAACACTATAATGATCCATTGCTTACCCATTTTGAGCCTAAGTGTTTGTGAAGTTTTATTTCATCTTACCCCTGTCAAGAACCACCCCACATCGGGGCAAATTGGAGATACATTTGCTTCATTAATGTTAAAAGGTGAAAAATGGATAGAAATTTCCTTACTTTCACTTGCATCAATGTGTTGCTTTTACATATGGAATCGAGTATTAAATCAAGTGCCTTAGAGATGATGAATAGCATTCATTCTTACATCTTAAACACTCTTATCTTTTGTTAGCCACTTTGACCCTATGATTTCGTTTCAAATTAAACCCACAGTAATGATGACCTCTTACACTGGGGCATGTCAAAATCAGGACGATCAGAAAAAGCACAATACAAGTGTCAAGTCCATAAAAAATGCAAAATGAAGCATGAGAAAAGCAGTGAGCCTGGTAAAAGCAAGGCCGATGCTCAAATCCAAAAGAAAAGTGAAAGAACTTAGGGGCAAGAAAAAGCAGTGTGTCTGGTAAAAGCAAGGCTGATGCCCATAGAAGTCAAAGCCAAAGGCTCAAATTTGCAAAAAAAAATCAGCTCCCAATGTGTGCTAAATGAGGCAATCTTGTGAATTTGACATCATATAGCATCCCTAGTGAAGCAAAATTTGAGACTCGAAAGTTGAGTCTAAAGAAAAATTCCCAATTTTGTATCCCATACACACTTTTGAGTCAACCTACATTACATCCCTTTAAAGTCTCTTCTGATTAGGGCACTTGAATTAATGTGAAGTTCCTAATGTTTTAAGCTTGGCTCGAAAAAGTGCGAGCAAGACTATTTCTATGTCATTGGCAAGGTTCTTGATTTGTATACCTGGCAACATATGTTGAAGACAATTCTTTCTAAGCCTTGGCTCGAAGAGTCCTCTTTGCTTAGCCGTTGACCAAGCTCGAATTACGGTCCTATCAAAGACCTCTCAGATTGATAAGGTCGTACCGCCTGCAAGATTGCCTCGGAGCTTTATCGACATGATGATAGCGAGACAAGTGATACAACTGTGCCCGTATCGATGGCCGGGACAAAAGCCTTACAATAAGAGTGAGTGAAAGCCCTTTCTAACCGTATCATCACTTGACATTTTAATGAATTCGCCCATCATTTTCCTCAAATTAAGACTTGTTGATGTGCATAATTTTGAGTGTTGGACAATATCTCCCCTAAGAGCCAGAGAGTTTGGTTGTTTTCTGAGAATTTGAGTATTTCCACGATGTTCTTGAGCTTTATTCTTGCAGGAAATCGATGCTGTTTATAACCTAAGTGTTTGTGACAAAGATCAGGTAAGTATCAATTTCCAAGAATCAAGAGTCTGTGACAAAGATCTGAATATCTTGCCCTTTTTAAAACTTTAGGACATCTCAGTCTGGATTCGAATGTCTCGAGTCGTTAAACATTTCATTCTGGATATGAATGTTTTCTGACCTTCTTCTCGATGTACTTTAGTCTGGATCTAAATATTTCGAGTTTTCAAAATAGTCACCTCAATTTGACATTTGAGTCTGTCTATTGGTAAAATTGTTATTCATGACATCACAGTTTGGATCTGGATGTCTCAAACCCATCGTCAAACATTTCATTCTGGATATGAGTGTTTTTCGATCCTTTCGAATTTTTGCTCAGGACATTTCAGTTTGGATCTTAATGTCCCAAACTGGGCCGTCGAATATTTCATTATGGACATGAATGTTCTTCTCCCTTCTGCTTTAGACGTCTTAGTCTGGATCTGGATGTCTCAAGTCAAATCGTTAAACATTTCATTCTGGACATGAATGCTTATCGAATTATCGTTATATCATAGTCTGGATCTAGGTATTTCGATCTGTCTTGACCAAATTGTCGTCTCAGTCTGACATATAAGCGTCAATTGGTTAATTTTCAATTCTTGATATCTCAGTCTGGATCTGGGTATCTTGAATCCACATTTGGAGGCATCTCATTCTAGATATGAGTTGTTTCTCATTTATTTCTCATCTTCTCAGTCTGGATCTGAGTATTTCGAGCCTTCTTGATAGTCGTCTCAGTCTGACATATGAGCGTCTATCCATGACATCTTAGTTTGGATCTAGATGTCTTTCTCTTTTGTTGAAAATTTCATTCTGGATACAAATGACTATTTGCTAACTTATCTGATTATGTTAATTTGGTTAGTCAAATAGACATTTTATTCTAGAAGAACCACATTTTCCAAGGAATCTGGGATTGGATATGTGTTGAATAAATCAAGATCAATCTCGCATCGACAGGTAAGTAATTTTAGGTATGCTTTTCATTCTTTGCATTTATCATGCCATGCATAGCATTTGTGTAGTCAAAATTTAGGTATCATTATGTCTTTGAATGCAACCTCTGCGAGCTCACCTTCAAAGAGGGGCA
Organism: Melaleuca alternifolia; assembly: GCA_019926035.1. NCBI lineage: Eukaryota > Viridiplantae > Streptophyta > Magnoliopsida > Myrtales > Myrtaceae > Melaleuca > Melaleuca alternifolia. The sequence continues at coordinate 945,924 of JAGKPW010002221.1, read as the reverse complement.
ACTGTTGACACCTAAATTTTAGGATTTTATTTAAAATTGCAGATAATAGATTCTTTGGGAAATATTTGGCATATTTTTAGCGAAATCAAAATAGGATGGAGTTTATCTTTAAATGTGAAGATGAGGGCAAATCAAGAGGAGGCTCCGGTCAAATATTTTCTAAAAGATTTGAATGAGATTGTTTTTCCCTTATAAAAGGGGGGGACCCTCTTCGGCTGAAGGGGGACAGAGAGACCAGCTTCCTTTGGTGAAAACACACGCACATAGAGCTTTTATTCTGCAAAAATAGAGAGAGTCAAAGAGAGATTGAGAAAAGCAAGAGAGCTTCCTTTAGTGAGATACATACACAGAGAGAAACCGAGAGAAAAAAAATAGAGGGAGAGAGACTGAGAGTTCAAGAAAGAGAGAAGGGGTACGTGAGGACCTTAATCCGATGACCCATAGACGATTCTCGGCTTGGTAGTCCAGTCCGCGATGTCATCGATTCTCGGCTCCGACGATTCACCCTTGGCTCCGACAATTCACGCTCCTTTTCCTCACGGTGCAGTTCGGATCAAGGTGGGTGGTGATGGTTTCGGTCGGTCTTCGAGTTTCTGCAGTGATGGTTGCGGGTTTTCTTGGTTTTTGATGCATTTAAGGTCTAGATCTCGCATTATTTTGCTCTGTTAACCGAGTTCCTTCATCCACCTCACCTGTTCGACGTTTTGTTTGAATGAGCTTACTTTGTTTGAGATTTGTTCTGGGTGATTTTTGTGGTTCGTGGGTATGAGGTTTCGATAGCCGAGAGTCTTTGGAGATTTCGTTGTCTTTGGTCTCGCCTCAACGCCGTTCGCCGTGGCTTCACAGCGAGCAAGAGGCGGTTGAGTTTCCCTTTGCAGGTTTCTGCAACTTGTTGGAGTAGCCACGCGAGGAAGAAGACTCGTATGAGTCTGGGTCGCTGTGTGCAGGACGAGTTGGGCTGTGGAGCCGAGCCTGCTGTCTCGTGTAAAGGAGCTGGGTTGCTCGCGGGTCTGTGCAGAGGAGAGGCTAGGTTGGGCCGAGAGAACAAGCCCGCAGCACAGGAGCAGAAAGGCCAGACTGGGCCCACACGCATGAAAGAAAAAAAAAGGCCAAGAAGAAATAAAAAAAGGAAGCCGGACAGGGCCCACCGCAAGCTCATTCCAGCCTCCTTCTTCGTAGGCGGGCCTTCTAGGCGGCTTCATGGGTTGGGCCCGAGCCGACCCGGTTCGGTGTCGAGTTAAGTAATACTCCCTAACCGTGAAGTCGCCCGTGAATTTTTGTTTGAAAATACAAAAAAAACACGGTCGGGCCCGACCCGTGAAGCCGCCTGGAAGGGCCTATTTGCGAAGAGGAAGGAGGCTGGACTGGGCATGCGATGGGCCCACTCCGGCTTCCTTTTTTTTATTTCTTCTGGCCTCTCCTCTACACAGACCCGTGAGCAACCCAGCTCCTTTACACGCGACAGCAGGCCCGGCTCCACGGCCCAACTCATCCTGCACACAGCGGCCCAGACTCATTCGAGTCTTCTTCCTCGCGTGGCTGCTCCAACAAGTTGCAGAAACCTGCAAAGGGAAACTCAACCAGCCTCTTGCTCGCGGTGAAGCCACGGCGAATGGCGTTGAGGCGAGACCAAAGACAACGCGAGACCAAAGACAACGAAATCTCCAGAGACTCTCGGCTATCGAAACCTCATACCCGCGAACCACAAAAATCACGCAGAACAAATCTCAAACAAAGTAAGCTCATTCAAACAAAATGTCGAACAGGTGAGGTGGATGAAGGAACTCGGTTAACAGAGCAAAATAATACGACATCTAGACCATATGCATCAAAACCCAAGAAAAACCGCAGCCATCATTGCAGAAACTCGAAGACCGACCGAAACCATCACCACCCACCTTGATCTGAACTGCACCGTGAGGAAAAGGAGCGTGAATCGTCGGAGCCGAGGGTAAATGTCGGAGCCGAGAATCGATGACGTCGCGGACGGGACTACCAAGCCGAGAATCGTCTACGGGTCACCGGATTAAGGTCCTCACGTACTCCTTCTCTCTTTCTCGAACTCTCAGTCTCTCTCCCTCTGTTTTTTTTTCTCTCGGTTTCTCTCTGTGTATGTATCTCACTGAAGGAAGCTCTCTTGCTTTTCTCAATCTCTCTCTGACTCTCTCTGTTTTTGCAGAATAAAAGCTCTCTATGCGTGTGTTTTCACCAAATGAAGCCGGTCTCTCTATCCCCCTTCAGCCGAAGAGGGTCCCCCCCCTTTTATAAGGGAAAAACAATCTCATTCAAATCTTTTAGAAAATATTTGACCGGAGCCTCCTTTTGATTTGCCCTCATCTTCACATTTAAAGATAAACTCCATCCTATTTTGATTTCGCTAAAAATATGCCAAATATTTCCCAAAGAATCTATTATCTGCAATTTTAAATAAAATCCTAAAATTTAAGTGTCAACAGACTCAAGGATGGAAAGTAGTTATTTTATTAGATACTCTGAAAGATCAAGGGGGTACAAGTTTTATGATCCCATAGCTAAGTTGATTTTTGAGTCGGGAATTGCCCAGTTCTTTGAGGATGATGAGTTTGAGGGGGGAGATAAGGTTAAAGACTGTGGTTTTGAAGAGGAATATGTTAATATTCCCACAGCTACTATCGACATTGATCCTATCTCATTCCTCGTCTTGCTTAAGACACAACAATTTTGGACAATGTGACAGAAACTTCCCCTCAAGAAACTATTCTAGAAGAACAAACTCTATCACCTCAAGAACCTATGCCATTAAGGAGGTCAACTAGAGAAAGAAGAAGTGCGGCGCCAAATGATTACATCATATGGATGTAACTATAAAGAAGGCATCAACTATAAAGAGACTTTCTCTCCGATTTCTTCGAAAGACTCTTTCAGAATTATAATGGCATTAGTGGCGCATTTTGACCTTGAGTTGCATCAGATGGATGTAAAGACATCGTTTCTCAATGGTAACATTGATGAGACAATTTATATGGTGTAGCCAGAAAACTTTGTGTCGGGAGACCTGAAGAGTATGGTTTGCAAACTTAAGAAATCCATTTATGGGCTCAAGCAGGCATCTCGACAATGGTATTACAAATTTCATCAAGTTATCATCTCGTTTGGCTTTGAGGTGAATCTACTTGATGATTGTATATATCACAAGTTTTGTGGGAGCAAGTATATCTTTATGGTATTATATGTCGATGATATTTTGCTTGCCAACATTGATATAGGGATTTTGCACAAAACCAAGAGATTTCTATTTAAGAATTTTGAGATGAAAGATCTTGGTGACGCCTCTTTTGTATTAGGCATATAGATACGCCGGGATCGCTCTCGGAGTATTCTTGGATTATCACAAAAGAGCTCTATCGAAAAGGTTCCTAAAAAGTATGGCATGCAAGATTGCAAATCAGGTGACACCCCTATATCTGAGGGAGACAAATTCAGTCTCAACCAGTGCCCTAAGAATAATATTGAGAAAAGGGAAACGGAGAAGATTCCTTATGCATCAGTAGTAGGAAGTCTAATGTATGTTTAGGTTTGTACCTGTCCAGATATTGCGTACATTAACCGGAGTGTTGGGCAGTTACTTGAGTAATCTAGGAGTAGACCATTGGAAAGCAGCCAAATGAGTATTGCGGTATTTACAGAGAACAAAAGTGTACATGCTCACATATCGGAGGTTAGATCAGCTTGAGATCATTGGGTATACTAACTCTGATTGGGCTGGATGCCTAGATAGTTTGAAATCTACGTCGAGCTATATCTATCTACTAGCTGGTGGTGTCATCTCATGGAAGAGTGCTGAACGGACACTTACAGCCTCTTTTACCAAAGAAGCAGAATATGTAACGTGTTATGAGGCATTCAATTATAGAATATAGTTACGAAATTTTGTCACGGGGCTACGCATAGTCAATGGTATTGAAAGACCACTCAGATTACTATGTGACAATAACTCAATAGTTCTATATTCTAATAACAACAAGAGCTTGTTTAAGTCTAAGCATATAGACATCAAGTTCTTCGTTGTTAAAGAAAGAATTCAGAGTGGACAGTTATCTATAGAACACATTGGTACAAACTCCATGGTTGCGGATCCACTTACTAAGGGAATACCACCCAAAAGGTTTCATGAGCACATTGCTCGTATGGGTGTTATGTCAATTGAGGATATTCAGTTTTAGTGGGAGTTTGTACACTTAGATGTTTTCTTTCAATATAGATATTTTCAGTTATTTTCAGTTTACGGATATTGTAAGGTTATTTTCTGCAAAAATAAAGTTTTGATTCATCCACATTCTGTTCTTATTAAAGTTGATCTCCTTAAGGTTTAAGGAGGACTGGTTGGAAATAGGCATGTTAAGATCACGTTACATGAAATTTCCACACTACACATCCACATTATAATCTGTGTTGTTTTTGTATCAACGTATGTGACCATTGATGGGTCGAGTTACGATAATTGTGACAAAGGCCGCTTTGATTCGATGTTGATATGATTATTGGACCGCATTGGTTTGGTTATAGATACATTACAGTAATGATGGACATTTGAGCTCATATGATTATTTTGGCAAAACATAATTATAAGGTATTACATATAGCCCAAGTAGGAGATTGTTAGATCTTTAATCCAACGATGGGCTTATATGAAATAATTATGTGTTGTGGACTATCATATGGATTTATGCCCGTGAAAGTGATCTAATGAGATAATTGGGCATTCATGTATCTAATAGGGCGTGGCCTTTAATGTGTAGGGACGTAAGGGTAATTTCTATTTTAATGATGGGCTGAAATAAAAATAAAGAAGTAGATAACTACTAAGTTGTCTATATAAGGCGGTTATGGTCCCTAGATCACGCGTCTCATTGAACACAATGTTTGCTTTCTCTGGTATCCCATCACCAGAGAAAGAGAAATCCTTGAGAAGCAAAAGGATTCTCACAAGGGAGAACGCGTAGATCTGGAAGACCAAAGCCACGTCTTCACAAGTAGATTAAAGCTATGGATTCAGGTACGCTTCTGCTAACCAATTTATAATTCTTAATGGTTTGGCATGTACGATCTGATTGAGTTGTGGTTTATAACTCAATCAAAGTTTTATTATGTTCTAACAGAAGGTGATTAGAGAATCGCTCCTCCCTGTGCCCTATTGCGCTTTATAAGCAAAGACGATTCTTCGGGATTCGGTCTGAATTATTGGCCAAATGAGGTTAAACAAGCAAGTTCACATCACGGGCGTGTTGATAGACAGGCGGCTGTCTAAGCCGTAAAACACGAGGATCCTTCTCTTGTTCTTACTGAGTTTTTTCTCGTTCCTGACGTGAGGAAAGAGGGCAGCTCCTGCTGCATCGTGGTTCAGTGTCATGGTTTCCTTTGTTGCTTGGCTTTCATATTCCCATGGGAGTCAGGGTTTCCAGAACGCCGGGAGTGATCATACGTTTCCCATGAGATCACCATTTCCATTGGCGTCGTGAACAAAACCGCTGGACGGCTTATGCTGCGTTACCTCATGTGGACGGCTCGTGTTAGCATGCATTTTGACGATGAGCTCATTGAAGATGGGTGGCTGAGGTTTGGCAGCTCCTATTCAAAGCTAACGGCAGGCTTATCTCAGCATTTTCCTGAAGTAGGAGCGTGTTTGTGGCTAGTCATTTTTAACGAGGAAAATTTAAAAAAAAAACCGTTTTGCTCAAACAAACACATCCTAATTTTAAAGCTAAGTAAGCTTCGTCAGTATTAAATAGACTTGTAAGTTACAAAGAGATTGACGCTCAGATGAGTGCATGGAATGAACACAACACTGGCATTCACCACGAACTTTGCGAACAAAAATCCTGACCCTAAAACTGAGGTTGAAATTGAAAGGCATTGATTCGGGTGGAAAATACTTACAGAGGAAAATTCAGCTCAAGTTTTCTCGTAGCTTGACCGCATCTTCTTCGTTCGTGTTCTCTTCCCTCTTATACTCGCAGGATTTCCTGCGATGGTTACTAGGATGTAGGCACAATACCTTTCTTTAAGCCCTTCATGTTTCCACAATCTTCTCCATTTCCATGATACAAGTAGCTCTTGCCCTTGCTTCGATTGATGTAACCCTAACACATCTCAAATTGAAATCAACCAACCACTACACATACGAAGTAAGGATAAATATATTTGTTGACACCTAAATTTTAGGATTTTAAAAATCATCGGCGGCGAATTTGGAAGAAAATTCAGTGGATAAGAGAATTTGAATAGATAATTTTTAACCAAATCTTTTTAGCAAGATTTAGCCGAAATCCTCTTTCTCCCAAATTTAAATGATGATCGTGAGCAATAAGCAAAGCAGGAGGGGTAGATAAACATTGAAATATGAAAAATTTCGGTCAAATCTTTAGAAGATTTGACCAAAATTTGGCTTTTGTCTCCTCTTGAGAGCGTCCAAGAAGTATAAAGGTGGGAGGGGACCCTCTTCGGCTGGGGAACATACACACGCACACACAGAGAGAAGACTTTCTCGGCAAAAAACAAGAGAGAAAATTTTATTTGGCCAAGAGAGTTCTAGAGAGAGGAAGACACACATAGGGGGGCTTTGATTCGGAAAAAAAAAGAAAAGAGAATGGGTTGTCTTCTTTGACTTGGACCTCTCTCAACGAGTTAGTCGACACAACGAGAAAGGTGAGTGTGAGGAGTGTGGGGCGGCCACGAAAGAGAAAAGAAGGAGAGGACTCTGGGACGGAAAAGAGAGGAGAAAAATCATGAGAAAGAAAGCATGGACATCTTGACGGCGGATGCTCAACAAACAAATAGAGAAAAGAGAGAAGTTTTTCTTTTGGGATGTGTTTCTTTGGAGGTGATGGGCGCACAAATTCAAAAGGGAGATATGCAGCATGCTCTCCACTCATTACCGCATGACACCTAGGCACTTTGAAGCTCTTTCTCTTGGATTTTTCTTTTCTGTTGGTTCGTGTTCTAGTCTACATTGACTAGAAATTCTCCCGCTAACGCTTGTTGACTACCAAGCCTTGCATCCAGACGAGACCAAAATTGAGACGGAGGCGTTTATAGGCGTGGCCGAAGCTTCGTAGCTATCGAAGACGTGATTAATGCAATTCAAATATCAACGAAGCAGTAACCCAATGAGTTTGATTTCTATTTTACAGGTTTTCGCCGTCTCCCATGTTCGCGGTTCATGAAGTAATGTCCTTGAAGTGGTGATCCACGCAACTCATAATAACCAAGTGCGCTTGACCTCTGCTCTTGGGGTTTTCATTGACTCCTATGCATCCACTCAACTTTTAGCAAGCCAAAGTCAACCTCCTCCTTGTTGATTCTTGTTTGTGTGGAGATTCAACCGCACACTACAAGCCAAACCTTTGCGCTGCCGAAGGTCCTTTGCTGCGCTGATTTGACGCCATGGGTCCACGCATCAAGGTTCTGAATTTGAACGTTGACTCACAATTGGGTAATGATCCCGACGTTTCAAGTTCAAATTAATGAATTTCATTATCTAATCTTGTTTGTTTTTTCGAGTATCGATGCATATTCTCAATATTGTCATATATACTCGAAATAAAAAAATCATAGTATGCATCGGTCGATAGTCCGATCTCATGCTCGAGATATGACTTGCGATCGCACGGAAAAAGAAATCGACCAATCCGATCTCATGCTCGAGATATGATTCATTGATGGATTTGGTTCTACAAAGTTTTTACATCTTGCACTATGGATGATATTCGCGTGAGATTTTATAGGTAGATAGGTTTTACTTATATTCTTTTTCTAAAAAATACCAAAAAGATTTCTCTTGTTAGTTTTAAGTTTGAACATAGTAATTTTAGTTAGAATTTGCATATGTATGTCATTGGTCTAGGCCTTGTCACGTCACCTTGTGACGCGTATGTCATATATTTTGCATTATATAGCTTGCATGCTACATAATTTGCACAATAGTTTCATCAATTAGGAAGATTGCATATTATTCATGCATGTTAATTAGAAATTGCATTTTTAGCCATGTTAGAATATTAGGTCAAATTTGCATTAGAATTAAAGCCACTTGATGCATGTCATATTAGATTTAGGTTCATGTTAGTATAAGTTCATTTAATTTTATTTTCAAATGTTTCAATATTAGGTTAGCAACATGTTTAATTTGTGCATTTATTTAATTTCGAATTTCCATAAATAAAAAAATCATTCATATGTCATTTAGATAGTTACATGTAGTTAGTTAATTTAGCTAAATGTCATTGCATATCTATTCATACCATGATAGAGTAATACATAAAGAAATCTAGGTATCATGTTAGATTAGGTTTTCATATTTTAACTAGTTTAATTAATTCCGATTCTCATCTAATAAATAAAGAAAATGCCTAAAAAACCTTTTTGCATGTCATTTAATCCATTTAGTTAAATAGCATGTCATTTAGTCCAAGTTAATCTAGGATTTGCATGTTATAAGCCATGTTAGGTCATGCTATTAGGACTAGACTTTCATTTAGTTGCATATTAGTTTAGTTTTCATATTCTAAAGATATTATTTGTAGTTAAGATAATGTTTTGGTTTAAATTAGGGATTAATATAGTTTAGTTCCTGGTTTAAATTAGATGTTAATTAACTATAGGTAATTAGTTTCATTAAATAATCTTGAAGTTCATAGAATTGCATTTAGATTTGCATTGAGATAGTTGCATATGGAATTAGTTTTCCATTACATGCATTGCATTCATATAAAAAAAACTTAAAAAATTGAATAGTCTTTTTGTTAATTTGTTTCATTAGGTCATCTTTGTTTATTGTTTTATTTCCTTTAGCATTTCCATTGATGTCTGCGTGCCTGCGTGATCACCGTGTATGTTAGTAAATAAGCTTAAAATCAAATCAAGCTGGCTGCAAATCATTTTTGAAATAAAAAGAAATAGTTCTTAAGTCCCCGAATTCATAATTTCTGGTTCGTAGAGGTAGAATACGACTCACAGTATTTTACATGGGTTTCTAATCGACCCACCGTAAATAGATTAGTGACGATTCCGTTTGAAATTGACTTTGCATGTTTAAAAAGTGAAACCTAAGTCGCGAATTGGTATGAGCTTGGGAGAGCTCGAGTTAAGTCATACTTAGCAATCCATTAGCCGAACCTTAGGTGGTGCACCTTCGAAATGGTCGCGACAATATTCCAGATTGAGGTAGAACACGGTATAATTCAACTATTTTATTCTACTCTTTCTTCTTAACTTCACCCTTAGTCAAATCTTATCCTAATATTTGAACTCGAGGTGCATGTCTCTTGCTTAGAGTAATCCGGGAGCCATACCGATCATTTTGAGGCATAACCTTATCCGATGCACATGGACATAGGGGTTTGCGTGTATCCATGAGAATTGTCGAGTCTAAAGACTCGAGAGCGCTGAAAAAATACAAAAGATTTTTGTTGAAATGTTTGATCCAATTTCTAGAATTCTCTAGGATGTGCTCTTACTAGAATAATATAGAAAAGTCCTAGAGATATGTAGAAAAGTCTAAAAATGTAGATTAGTCTAGAATTTCCTTAGTTGCTAGATTATTCTAGGTTGTAGAATTCTCTAGAACTTATGGACCCCTATAAATAAGAGTTAGGAGTGTCCAATGTTGTAATCTAGAGTAAGTCCAACTACATGTCTCCTTTGTACAATCACAAAATAATATAAGTTGCATATTGTTCCCTTTCACTCCCTTGCTTCCTAAAACACATCTCACACACACATCAACCACACACGCTTCCACAACTTCCAACAATTTTGTACTAAGGCAACCACGCTCCCATTCATGAAAAGGTAAGTGCTTGGTTTCTTTGAAATTCAAGACACCAAATAAATCTTGCCCTAGAAAATTGAAAGCATGGAATTACCCACGTCATGGTCTTACTCCCCCCAACTTCTCCTTTCATCTCTTTCCTTCCCTTCCCCGCTATTCTTGCTGCTCAAAGCCTGCATTGCTCGTGCTGAGCTCGTTCAACCATAATCCTTGTACCTGTTTGTTTGGCATCCCAAGGTTTAACAGCATGTAATGCAACTAGAGATGCATTGTGTTTGGGCATTCTCCAATTGCGGCTCTGTCGGTGATTTCCAACCGAGAGTTTCACAATGGTTGTTAGAATATCCATTTGATATTACGACGTTAGAAATTAGAATAGATCCGAAGATCAATTGCAAAGTGAACTGAAGAATGACATCGTCCACTTGTGAAGAAGAAGGAGAAGACGAAAACCTAGGAGGGGAATTCTTGAGTATGATAAGAATCGGGAAAGGCCCAAGCCACGGAGGAACGGTTCTTGGGCAGTTTCTATTTGTTCGGGCCAGGCCCAAACAATGTAGTGAAAGAACAGTTTGGGCCCCCAATGGAAAAGGCTATTTATCAAGCAAGCAGGTGAGCCGACCACCGGGAACCCAAAGGACACGTGTTAAACGACTGAAAAACCAATATTACCCCCAATTGAACAAGAGAAGTTCCTATTCATTTAGGACTTTCTAAGTCTAAGACTGAGTTCGGGTGGATCGCCGTATTCACCACCATTTTTTTTCGCGAAGTGGGTTGCAATGAGGGATTTGGATTGTCTGACTAGGTGCTTCCGAGTCAGGGTGACTAGATTCTAATCTCAGCCGTTGGTTCTGACCCGATGGCTGAGATTAGACTAGCGGAAGAATCCCTAAAACCTGCTCGGTCCTCCGTCCCTCCCCTTCACGCCGTTACTTTTGAAATTCCAAAAAAGTGAAAAGACCCAAGCTTTGTCAGATCCGCGCGCGGGTTCTTCTTTTGCTCCTCCTCCTTCCTCCTCCTCCTCCCTTATCCTTTCTCCCTCTCTTCCTTCTTCTAAATCTGGAGACACAGCCACCACCTGTTTCTGTTTTCTTACTTCACAGTGCACTCCTATCTCTTCATGAACCACGCTCGGCTTGCTCCCTCCCTCCCTCCCTTTGACGACCCCTTTGAGCCTTCGGCACGGACGATGCCGTTGCCTCAGCCTTCGCCGTCGCCCTCGGAGCATCATTCGCAACTTCTACTTTTCGTTGGCGTTCGGCCTCCGATTCGTCGTCTAGATCTAGCGAGCTCGTCGACCCCTTTGCTCACTTCGGACCACGCCACTTCTTCCTCCTTTACCCTTACCTCCCCGAGCCCCGTTGACCGCTTCGGTTTGATGTCTGCATCAGGTTAGCACTTTACCCTTTTTCGCTTCTTTTTCACTTGTGCTAAGGTGCTGCCTTTGCCTTGGGCATTGCCTCCCGAAGCCCCATTGGTGACTTTGATTTTCTTTCCTTGTTCAATCAGCTCAGTTTAGGGTTTGTTCCTCCGATTTGGGGTTTGAAACCAGCGACCTCGCCAACACCTTGGCCGCCATTACTGCGTTCCGAATTTTGTTATGCGCGCGCGACGAGCTCAGGTTAGTATTTTGACCCAAGCCTGTAGTGAACATGTCGTCGATCTCTCCTTATAGAATGAGCACGCTCGTTGGAATCATTCTTTGAGAATTTTCTTATTAAGATCAATGTAGACCTTTTGGTATCCTGGATCTTACCTTACTTTGTTAAAATTGAATTTGTGCGTGTTAATTATGGCTGGTGTGTTCCATATGGATCTACAAACTCCGTGAATCTGCTCTAATCAATCTTTTATTTGGGGAAGCTGGTGTTTTGAATTCTGGCAATATGGATGCTTAATTTCTTTGTGGTTTGGTAATTCATTACATGGCCCTGAGTAGTTTGAGCTCTCTTTTGCCATTATTTTGGCCGTCAAAGCTTTCCATCTTATCTGTCATTCGTTAGCTGGTTTGATGTCCTTAGAAGTTATCAAGCTAGTGGTAGAACAGAGGTGGGACCCATAGGTGAGATTATATATCGTTATGTAAAGGCATTGATGGCATGCCCCAATTAGTGGATTTGAGCATGATTTTACAAGCTTCTGTCAAACAAGTTGAGATCCAAACAAATTTAGTCAACATAATGTGTGGTGCTTCATGTGCATGGTGAATATTCTGTTCTCTCACACAAAGCAGCCCTTCTGGATTATTAGTTCATTGCAATGGTAATATAAAAGCAGGATGTCATCCATAAAATGAATTATATGCATGACCAGATTGGACTCTTTTTAGCTTATATAAATAGTGCATGAGTTGACATTGACATCAAAATACAACAAATTATTTTGTACCATTGTACCATGAATGGCGAATTTTCTAGGATACTGAGCCAGTAGATGCAGCGGTACTTAAATGGTCCAAATGCAGATGGATTAAATCGTTTGAAAGGTGAAATGAGTCAGGTAATATGAGCATGTGGTAAAGTCCTTGTTTCCTCTGTTTTCTTTGAATCATTGCTAGTTTTCTGGAAGCAAAGATTTTTTTCAATAAACAGAGTTTCTTGTTTCTATCTGCCTCTCATTGCCCCCATTGACTGGAATTTGCATAAGGAAGCCTTTTTTTCTCTTTTTCTTTTCTTTTCTTTTTCATTTTTGCCCACCAAGGACAGAGCACGTTAACTTGCGTTCCCCACCAATTGAAATCTTAAAATGGGAGGAAAATGCTGCGAGGTTTGATTAATTATCATGGTGAATCTAGTTATTTAGGAGCTGCAATTGTTATTTGAGTCATGTTCATTTAAGATAGAGCAATGGTTTGCCTATTATCCTTTAGTTACTCTGCATCCTCAATTATATGTGCAGTATGTGATGTTAAACAACTAATATGCTGTGTCAAAGTCTATTTTCTGAAACCATGTAGACATTTAGCTTCGTAAAAAGTCACATTCTTTTTTAATGGCCCTACTGATTCTCTCACATATGTATGTTGAAAGTTCATTGTGAATGGTATACCGTTCCATGACAAGGCGAGACTTCTCTTTTAATCACTTGGGAGTTCATATGAGTAATAGTATTATCATCACTGAGTAGGTATGGGTAAATTTTTCAATCTTCTAAATTCTTCAGTCTCATTGAGATTCTAGTCACATTATAATGACAGGTCCAAACTATCATGATAAATAACATCAATAAAGCTCTAGAGAGGGGTGACCACTTAGCTCTGCTTGTTGACAAAGTGTCGACATTGCAATGAAACGCACTCCATTTCAGAAAGCAGTCCCATCACTTCAAGAACACTGTATGGTGGGGAAATGTCAAGCTCAAGTAAGTATTCATATCGATCAATCCCTCTGGTCCTTTCAGTGTCCATTTTAGCCGAGTTCAAGGCACCTAACAGAGATGTATAATGCTTGCATTCGATATCATGGTTTGAGGATCTCATGCTTGATTAATGTAGCTTTTTAGGATTTTAGTTGAGGCCAACTGTTTTATTTGCTTCTATAGCCATGGCGCCTTGTTGCTCGTCTTCGCAATTATCCTTTATGTGGTGCTGGCATTCCTTTGTAGTGGTCTCTTCATGCCTTCCTGCCTGAGCCTAGCGGTCCGCGTTTTGCAGACTTCTTGTCCTGCATAATGACAAAAGTATGTCTGAAGTGTGAAGTCCCTCCAATTTTTTTTTTCTTTTGGGGAAAATATAAGTGAGATTCCTAGTAGAGTTTTCTCTAGTTTCTTATTAAGAAGGTCATTCATCTACTTGTACATGTATCGAGATCATTTAAGGCTGACGATTTTTGAATTACACAGTCCTTGTAAATTGTGTGTTCTCAAACGAGAGAGTTCTAGATGTTTGATCTTTTTTATTTATTTATTTGTATAATGTATGGCTCTCTTGCAAACAATATATCATAGTGAGTTTCTCACATATGAACACAATTATCAAACTTAGTAGCGCTCTGAAATGTGAATGGGCAAAGCAAAGTTCTTTTTTGGCCCCCTAAGAAAAGCATTGTATTGATAGGTCATTTGGCGATATTTTATCATACCAATTCTTGTAATCTCAAACTTTAAAGCACACAAGATTAGAATTGAAACTGCGTTACAAGGGTGGTGCAAACAAGTCATGCTATAACTATCGGCATGCAAATCACGGCTCGTTTGACTTCAACATTAATGGCCCCAGCGTCAGCACAACAGATTGTAAGTTGAATCTATATCCAACATGCCCATCTATTTTGGCGTGCGAACACAGTTTCAAGCATTGGCGGTCGACTCTTATTGCTCATCAAATAGCAATGAAACTTCATAGGCATCACATTTTTTCCCTTCTCCTCATGCAACATCTCTCTCCTTGCCATTGCATTATCTAAATCACCAACCTTGCCATCACCATCGAATGAGTAAAAATTGCATTGATGTGGCTCGTTTGGGATAAGTCAAACCTCATCAAGGTATGATAAGATGCAATGCTCCATTCATTGGGGTAGGGTGAAAAATGTAACATCCTGCTTGACCAAAGATTCAAAAATCACAACTTTCAAGTAACTCCTTTTCATTCCCAGGTAATTATGAACATGAAAAATGTATGAAGTTTAGATAATCCCACTCTGAGCAGGCTTGAAGAATTATGGCCTCAAAGACATTATTTCGAATCATCAACACCATCATCATAAATAATCAATAGACTCAAGGTTCTCTCACTAACACTCAACAGAGAATTGTCACTATAGCTGATTGCTGCATAGACACCACATATGTTACAAATACAAATGAAATCTTATTCGAGATTTCAATCAGCGAAAGCCAAAGTTGGCTTACACCCATTATCATTCAATCCCATTCTCTCCATAAAAGACTCGGTTCTTTCTGTGAAGGGTCTTAAATTAGGCCCAAGTAAGGATTGTATGCTTGGACCGACACACTGGAGCCATATGGGTGGACATTGGCTACATATGGATTTTGGAAAGGCTTTGCCAGTTGTTGCATCTGTGAGCCCATCAACATCATCTGCTGCTGCTGCAAGATGAAGGCCTTCTGTTGGTGCATTGCTTCCATTTGGACCTGAAGAGGTACAAACACTACACTGGAGGCAAAGAAAGGGTCTTGTGTTGTTGGCTGCATCATCGGACTAGCCATAGGGGCTGGCTCCCACGGATTATAGCAGGAGCTTTGGTTGTTTCTTCTCATTGCATCATCATATAAGCTGTCAGCGTAAGCTTGTCGAGTCCTCCCGCCTTCGTTACAAACCCAACCAATGATTGAAAGAACAGTAAATAGAGAAGGAAAATTAATGTGATGTCGCACGAATTCTGCAACACTTGAAAAATGCGAAACAACCAATGGGATCCACTCAGAGTTTACCAAACCATCTCAAACAACTCTTCAAAGAGACGGCAAAAGAGCTTACCAACTTCGACTCATAGCTGAGGCACTCTCATTGGAGCTAAGAGCAGTGACTAGTGCCAATTCCCAACATGTAGTTCCCTTAGCATGATTGAAACCGGTAGAACTTGGTTGATCAGCTGCACCCGAAACAAATAGAAGAAAACACAATTGTTGCTCTCATAAGATATATGTTATCTTCTTTTACAGGCAAGAAAGATGATGGTTGTAATACATATTTCATGGTTGGGCCAAAAAATAAAAATGAGTTTGATACAAGTCCCTCACCACAATGACATGCAACATGAATGACCATGGCATTAAAGGGCTCCTCGGGCACACAAGTCATTGTTTTTGTTAAAGAAGTCAGAGCCACCTCCAGGAAACCTGAAAGACTACACAAATAATAGACCTTAAAGCAATTACCATCAATGAAGTATCCATAAGTTGACAATTGTACATCAACAAAGTAAAATGATATATAAATTCAAGCAGGATAACGGGCATAAATCATCTTGTGCATGAGGCCACAATCTTCTAGAAATTCTACAACTATGTGTAAAATTAAAATGAACCATCGACTGCATGGAATAGTACTGTTTCTTGTACTTAAAGAGGCAAAGCTTTAAAGATCCCATAAGCCCATTCCTCAGATTCACAAGAAATTTTAAGACAGAACCTATGCCATTGAGACAAAAATATGTTGGCTTCAAGGAGTTAATCACTCAGATTAAAAAAGAAAAAGCAATTGAATTCCAAGGTGAAGCTGGATCCCTGCTGTATATAGTAAATGGGTAACAAAAAAAGAAATAGCTTAAGAGACGAATAACAGGGTAACCATAAAAAGAAAATGTTGGATCACCAAAGAGCACATAACCACTAAGAATCCGAAGTTTCTCAAATCTGTGGAGCTGGTATAATGGCAAGTAGATCCACGAGGACAATTTGACCAATCCAAATCAATGGAGTCCACCTCCATCTAATCTTACCCAACTGAAAGGACATTGAAGATTAAGGATGGTGTTCTTAAAGGAATTATCCCTTCAAGCCAAATCTGATTCAACTCTTTCTGCCTTCTTCCAAGTTAAAAATCCTTGTCCGATACGTGATAAAGCTTTATTTTTAATCTCGAAGTTTTTCTCTATCCTTGGCACTAAACATCAGCCCATTAAAGACTCTAGAGCCACACAACATCAGAACCTTTCCCCAGAAAAGAATCACCGCAAATTGCTCTATCCCATCTATTCAACGCAAATTGATCTATCCTCTTGGTGATCTATGACTCGAAATCGTGGAAGCAAGGAAAAAATCAAATAACCCCAAAAATGAGAAATAAATGAAAAAAAGAACCTGACATAGAGATTACATGATTTCAACGGGCGTGCTCATTCTATAAGGAGAGATCGACAACAAGTTCACTATGGGCTTAGGTCAAAATACTAACCTGAGCTTGTCACGCGCGCATAACAAAATTCGGAATGCAGTAATGGCGGCCAAGGTGTTTGCGAGCTCGCTGGTTTCAGACCTTAAATCTGAGGAACAAACCCTAAACTGAGCTGATTGAACACGGAAGGAAAATCAAAGTCACCAATGGGGCTTCAGGAGGCGATGCCCAAGGCAAAGGCAGCACCTTAGCACAAGTGAGAAAGAAGCGAAAGAGGGTAAAGTGCTAACCTGATGCAGACATCAAACCGAAGCGGTCAACGGGGCTCAGGGAGGCAAGGGTAGAGGTGGAAAAAGCGGCGTGGTCGGGAGTGAGCAAAGGGGTCGACGAGCTCGCTAGATCTAGACGACGAATCGAAGGCCGAACGCCAACGAAACGTAGAAGTTGCGAATGATGCTCCGAGGGCGACGGCGAAGGCTGAGGCAATGGCATCGTCCGTGCCGGAGGCTCAAAGGGGTCGTCAAAGGGAGGGAGAGAGGGAGCAAGCCGAGCGTGGTTCATGAAGAGATAGGAGTGCACTGTGAAGTAAGAAAACAGAAATAGGTGGTGGCTGCGTCTCCAGATTAGGAAGAAGGAAGAGAGGGAGAGAGGAGGAGGGAGGAGGAGGAGGAAGGAGGAAGAGCAGAAGAAGAACCCGCGAGCGGATCTGATAAAGTTTGGGTCTTTTCGCTTTTTTGGAATTTTATAAGTAACAGTGTGAAGGGGAGAGACGGAGGACCGAGCAGGTTTTAGGGTTTCTTCCGCCAGTCTAATCTCAGCCGTCGGATCAGAACCGACGGCTGAGATTAGAATCTAGTCACCCCTGACTAGGAAGCACCTAGTCAGGCGATCCAAATCCATTGAAGAGGCAATATGTGAGCGCCTTTTATAGATGAGAAGATCACTCAGTGATGGATTGCGAGAAGAGAATAGAGTAACGTTTAACTCATGCGCCATGATATACCAAGTGACGTGACTTTTACCCATAAATAATTTTTTTTAAAAAAATGATTAATTCCAAATTCAACAATAATAATAAAAAGTCGTGCATGTCCTTTTTGGTATAGGACTTTTGTTATGTCTAGGGATATTAAAATGAATATTTTTAATGGGATTGTCATCGTTTAATCCTAGTGAAGAACTTCTCTCTTCATCCATTACTAGATCGAGCAAGTTTGGTTGTATCATTTGGTCGTACTCATTGTTCCAATCACGGTCGACCATATCTAAGTAAGAATACAAAACCACATGAACTAAAGTGAATGATCATGCCTATAAACACAAAGCCTCATGAGTTGGTGATGACTAAGACATTCCGGCACGAGGGTGTCGAATTCAATTATCCATCATCATTAACTCCTTAGACGTGGAGGCGACTATCGAGAGTCACGGGCCCCTCATGAAATATTTGGTAGAAGGTGGACAGACAGAATCACGACACTCAATTAAGATCAAGCTATAGCCGATCAATGTTCGACATCTCATATAAAAACAAAAAGTCATGCATGTCCCTTTTTGGTACATGACTTTTGTTATGTCTAAGGCTATTAAAATGAAAATTTTAATGGGATTGTCCGTTTAATCCTAGTGAAGAACTTCTCTCTTGGTCCATGCAAGATCGAGCGGGTTTGGATCTATCATGTGGCCGTACTCATGGTTCCATTCACAGTCAACCATGTCTAAGTACGAATACAAGTTAAAACCACATGAACTAAAGGGAATGATAATGCCTATAAACTCAAAGCCTCGCGAGTTGGCACGGTAACTAAGACGTTCGAGCAAGAGGGATTTAGATTCGATTATCCATCATCACTAACTCCTTAGACATGGAGCGACTATCGAGAGTCACGGCCTCCTCATGAATTATTTGGTATAAAGCGGATAGAGAGAATCAGGACACTCGATTAAGATCAATCGATAGCCAATCGATGTCCGATATCTCATATCAAAACAAAAAGTCGTGCATGTCCCTTGTTGGTACATGACTTTTATTATATCTAGGGCTATTAAAATGAATATTTTAACGGGATTGTAATCTTTGTGAAGAACTTCTCCCTTGGTCCATGCTAGATTGAGCGAGTCTGGATCTATCATGTTGTTGTACTCATGGTTCCATTCACGGCTGACCCTGTCCAAGTAAGAATACAAAACCACATGAACTAAAGTGAATGATCATGCTTATACACACAAAGCCTCGTGAGTTGGCGTAGTGACTAAGACGTTTGGGCACAAGGGATTTAGATTCGATTATCCATCATCACTAACTCCTTAGACATGTAGCGACTATTGAGATTCACGGCCTCCTCATGAATTATTTGGTAGAGAGAGAACAGAGAGAATCAAGATACTCGATTAAGATCCAACTATAGCCAATCAATGTCCGATATCTCATATCAAAACAAAAAGTCATGCATGTCCCTTTTTGGTACAGGACTTTTGTTATGTCTAGGGCTATTAAATGAAAATTTTAATGGGATTGTCCGTTTAATCCCAGTGAAGAATTTCTCTCTTGGTCCATGTTAGATCGAGCGGGTTTGGATCTACATGTGGTCATACTCATGATCCCATTCACAGTCGACCATGACTAACTAAGAATACAAGTTAAAACCACATGAACTAAAGGGAATGATCATGCCTATAAACACAAAGCCCCGCGAGTTGGTGCAGTAAGTAAGACGTTCGAGCAAGAGGGATTTAGATTCGATTATCCATCATCACTAACTCCTTAGACATGGAGCGACTATCAAGAGTCACGGGCCTCTAGTAAATTATTTGGTATAGAGCGGACAGAGAGAATCAGGATAGTCGATTAAGATCAAGCAATAGCCAATCGATGTCCAACATCTCATATCAAAACAAAAAGTCGTGCATGTCCTTTTTTGGTACAGAACTTTTGTTATGCCTAGGGCTATTAAAATGAATATTTTAATGGGATTGTAATCTTTGTGAAGAACTTCTCCCTTAGTCCATGCTAGATTGAGCGAGTTTGGATCTATCATGTTGTTGTACTCATTGTTCCATTCACGGTCGACCATGTCCAAGTAAGAGTACAAAACCACATGAACTAAAGCGAATGATCATGCTTATACACACAAAGCCTTGCGAGTTGGCTTAGTGACTAAAATGTTTGGGCACGAGGGATTTAGATTCAATTATCCATCATCACAAACTCATTAGACATAGAGCGACTATCGAGAGTCACGGCCTCCTCATGAATTACTTGGTATACGACGGATAAAGAGAATCACGACACTCCATTAAGATCGAGCAATAACCAATCAATGTTCGACATCTCATATCAAAACAAAAAAGTCGTGCATGTCCCTTTTTGGCACAGGAATTTTGTTATGTCTAGGGCTATTAAAATGAAAATTTTTATGGGATTGTCCGTTTAAACTCAGCGAAGAACTTCTCTTTTGGTCCATGCTAGATCGAGCGGGTCTGGATCTATCATGTGGTTGTGCTCATGGTTCCATTCACGGTCGACCATGTCTAAGTAAGAATACAAGTTAAAACCACATAAACTAAAGCGAAAAATGCCTAACAAACACAAAGCCTAGCGAGTTGACGCAACGACTAAGACGTTTGGGCACGAAGGTTTTGAATTCGATTATCCATCATCACTAATTCCTTAGATATGGAGCCACAATCGTGAGTCATGGGCCCTCATGAATTATTTGGTCTAGAACGGACAGAGAGAATCGCGACACTCGATTAAGATCAAGCGATAGCCAATCGATATTTGACATCTCATATCAAAACAAAAGGACAATAATGCTCAAAAGAATATCTAGAAGCGTTAAACTACGCCACGGATTTGAACCGATTATGGAACACGATTCCACGTTAATTGGAAAATCTAGGATTGCTACAGTTTTAAGCAAGTGACCCTTGTCAATCGGCGGAAGCCATGTACGTCACAAGAGGATTCTGGTTTTTCCTTTTGCCTCGTTTGATTAGCTTAATCTTTTACAGGGCCCACTTTCTTATATTAAGTCGTGTGGGGCTCCTCTCGATGATTGGTGAGAAGAAAGGGTGGCGGATCAACTTGTGAATATGGGCATCCAGACAGTCATTTTCGTCCTCTAATCGTCGCACGAGCGAAGATCCTTCTCGAGGGTTCCCTCCCCGACAAAAGAGCCGCACAATGAAGCCCCCTCGGGATTAAGGCGCGTCCGGAGATATTCTCAAAGAAAGAGAAAACGTAAAGAGAACTTTAAAGAAGAGTTGTTTGATCAGTTCGTACGAAGAGCTTGCGGCGAAATCTTGCAGTGAGTTTTATATCCAGTTAAATTGTTTTATTGATAAACACTTTGAGTTTAAGCG
This sequence comes from Melaleuca alternifolia, assembly GCA_019926035.1. Taxonomy (NCBI): domain Eukaryota; kingdom Viridiplantae; phylum Streptophyta; class Magnoliopsida; order Myrtales; family Myrtaceae; genus Melaleuca; species Melaleuca alternifolia. Next base: position 924,949 of record JAGKPW010002221.1, on the reverse strand, counting down.
TTGAAAACACTTGAACGTGTAAGCGAGTGATTATAATTATGACTTTTGAAATAACATGAATTATTTACTATTAGTTCTCTTAATAGATGAATGTAAATACTGTTGCCTGGATCGAACCGTGTACATTTCTTGTATTTATTATTGTTCTTCGTTTGATTTCTTTGGTAATATCGCAGTTGCAAGATCCGATGAGTTAATAGTTCCGTGACACAACAGACATTATTTTCCTCGTTCGTAGACCATGACTGAAAGCTGCTGTGACATTTGTCTGGGTCCGGGTCCACCGTAGACCAGGTCCGCCTTTGCCGTAGATCGCGTGAGCCGCCCCCGTCCTTTCTGTGTATGGGGCTCACCTGATGTTCGACGTGAAGACCAGATGGTCCAGGGAAACTTCATCCGAAGAATCAAGCGAGAGAAGAATTGGTGCTGCAGGTCAATTCTTCTAATGGATTCTAGTGAACATCACAGTACCCACGAAGAATATTTGGAACATGTTATCGCATGTGGAAGTCGTGGAAATGGCGTGGAAGCCAGGAGGAAGTTACGTCACAGGTTAACCTTTGCCTGTTTCACGTGTATCACCCGCTCTGAACAACGAGGACGACGTAGAGAAAAGGGTCCGCCGCCGGGCGGGCCACTCCGAGCCCTCTTCCTGTCCCAGTCCGAGTGCATCGTTATGCAGATCTACGGATGAGATCCTGCCAGCACATGGGTTGGATTTGTCGCCGACTGTCGAGTCGGAGGGACTTTGTTTCTTGTTCGGGATGGGCACGGGAGTCTGTTCTTCTCAAGCGGTTACCTAAGACACGTCCTAGCCTGTGGGATTGTCCCTAGAGACTTTCCACTCCGTTAGATTGGGGTCACGGGACTTCGAATCTGGTGATCATTATATGGTCCAGGATGAGATACATGAGGGACTGGAAAGAAAAACGGCACGCCAGGAGCGGATTGAATACATGTCTGCTTCTTCCATCTCAATCATCAAGCACGTCAAGAGGCGAGTCATGGCGAGAAAGAGATGGATCGTCGAATGAAATCGATTTATATCTTATCAGACATTATCACGACCGATGAATCACGTACTTGGCAAATGAAGAAGCGTCATTTTTATTCAAAACGAGGTTACGTCAGGGACAAAAGCATGAAGTGTTAGATCTTTAATCCAATGATGGGCTTATATGAAATAATTATGTGTTGCGGACTGTCATATGGATTTATGCCCTGAAAGTGATCTAATAAGGTAATTGGGCATTAATGTATCTAATAGGGTGTGGCCTTTAATGTGTAGGGACGTAAGGATAATTTCTATTTTAATGATGGGCTGAAATAGAAATAAAGAAGTAGATAACTATTAAGTTGTCTATATATGGCGGTTATGGTCCCCAGATCACGCGTCTCATTGAACACAATGTTTTCTTTCTCTGGTATCCCATCCCTAGAGAAAGAGAGATCCCTGAGAAGCAAAAGGAAGCTATGGATTTGGGTATGCTTCCGCTAACCAATTTATAATTCTTAATGGTTTGGCATGTACGATCTGATTGGGTTGTGCTTTATAACTCAATCAAAGTTTTATTATGTTCTAACAAGTGGTATCAGAGCTTTTATGTTGGATCATTAGGAATTGATTTGTTGATTTTGATCAATGTTTTCAATGCTAACTCTCTCGGACCAAAGAAAATTTGGGTACCAAAGAAAGCTTGAGTTATCTTTTTACTGCAGGTCACTATCAAGAATAGAATCAATTGATATTTGGATAATGGCTACTCAAGACACATGACTGGAGACTCAAGTTGCTTCACAAAGTTCGTTAAGCTTAATAGAAGAAAAGTTTCCTTTGGAGGAAATAGCAAAGATGGCAAAAGAAGAATCATAGGTTGTGGTATTGTGAAAATCGTAAGTCTGACCATTAACAACGTTTCCTTGGTAGAAAGTTTGAACTAGACTCTTCTAAGTATTAGTTAACTACGTGACACTAGATTCAAGATAAACTTTCAAGAAGATATATGTTCTGGAATAAGTCAAAACTCCACTCAATCCTTCACTAGACAAAGGCATGGAAACATTTATCTTATGGATATAATCCCAAAAAATTCTTACTGTCTCATATCCATTCAAGAATAAGCAACTCTCTGGCATCGAAAGCTTGGACAAGTAAATATGAAACAAATTGCCAAGATTTCTTCCGAGAAACTTGTCTGTGGTCTTCCCAGCTTCTCATATGAAAAGATTGATCTATGTACTCCATGTGTGCTGGGAAAATAGGTTAGAATTACTTTTAAGTCTGTAAAACAAGTTTCCACTAATCGAGTTATGCAGCTTTTCCATATGGATCTCTTTGGACCAACTAGAACTCAAAGCATTGGTGGAAAGAAGTACTGCCTAGTAATCGGGGATGATTACTCTTATTTTACTTGGGTATACTTCTTGGCAAATAAGTCTGAAGCTTTCTCTCACTTTTCAAAGTTTGCAAAGAAGGTCCAAAATGATAAAGGTTATACTATCTTAAGCAAACGAACTGACCATGGAGATGAGTTTAAGAATCAAGACTTTGTAAAATTTTGTGATGAATCAGGTTTCTAGCATATTTTCTCTTCTCTATATACTCCAGAACAAAATGGGGTTGTAGAAAGGATTAATAAATCCTTACAGGAGATGGCCAAAACCCTCTTGATTGAGAGCAATCTCTCCCCTTAATTTTGGGCTGAAGCAGTTTCAACATCGTGCTATATTATTAAAAGAGCGTTCTTAAGGCCTATCTTAGAGAAAACTCCATATGAAGTTTATAAAGGAAAGAAACCAAATATTTCTTACTTTCACATTTTTGGATGCAAATGCTTTATCCTTAAGAATGCAAATGATCGTCCTGGGAAGTTTGATGAAAGATCATATGAAGGAATCTTCCTTGGTTACTCAACTACAAGTAAGGCATACAAAGTCTTTAATAAAAAGACTCAATCTGTAGAAGAGTCCATGAACATCAAATTCTAAGAAAATGTACAAACTCAGCATGATCAGACTTAACATGAAGAGTTTGACTTTATTACAGACTTAACAAAGTCTAACTCCCCTGAAGAGACTCAGATTCCTGAAGATCAACAACAAGCACTTCAAGAAGATTCAACTGAAATAGAGGTTCAACACATTTTTAATTGGAAGCACAAGTCAAGTCACCCCACAGAACTTATCATTGGCAACATCAATGAAGGAATTCACACCAGATCTAAAAGGCTAGAATAGTCTAGTGCTTTAGCTCTTGTTTTAGAGATTGAACCAAAGAGGGTAGATCAAGCTTTGTTTGATGAGAGCTTGGTTGAAGCTATGCAAGAAGAACTCAGACAATTCACCATCAATGATGTTTGGGAGCTAATTTCAAAACCCAAAGGAAAGTCCATAATTGGAGCAAAATGGGTTTTTAGAAACAAGATAGATGAGCAAGGAAAAGTGGTCAGAAATAAAGCAAGACTTGTGGCCAAAAGATATACACAACAAGAAAGGATAGACTATGATGAAACCTATGCACCGATGTCGAGGTTAGAAACTATTAGATTATTACTTGCTTTTGCTTGCTAAAAAATTTCAAGTTATTCCAAATGGATGTTAAGAGTGCATTCCTAAATGGATTCATCCAAGAGGAAGTCTATGTGAAACAACCACTGGAATTTGAAGATCCAAGAAAACCAGACTCAGTCTTCAGACTGAAAAAGACCTTATATGGATTAAAGCTAGCACCTCGAGCCTGGTATGAAAAATTGAGTAAGTTTCTTATTCAAAATGGTTTTGAGAAAGGTAAAGTGGATACAACTTTATTTATCAAGAAAGAAAGAAATGACTCTATACTTATGCAAATATATGTGGATGATATTATCCTTGGATCACAAAATGAAATTTTTTGCAAGAAGTTTTCTAGTTCATTGCAGAGTGAATTCAAGATGAACATGATGTGTGAATTAACTTTCTTTTTGGGATTGCAAGTCAAACAATCGAAGAGGGTATTTTTATACATTAAGAGAAATATGCAAAAGATCTCATCAAGAAGTTTGGAATGGAGAATTGCAAGAAAACTGACACACCCATGTCAAATTCCTTAATGCTGGACAAAGATGAAGAAGGAAAGAAAATAGATGAAAAGTTCTACAGAAGCATGATTGGTTCTTTTCTCTATCTTACTGCTTCCAAACCTTACATATTGTTTAGTGTTTGCTTGTATGCTAGATTTCAGTATGATCCCAGAGAATCTCACTTAAGTGCCGTTAAGCGTATCATCAAATATGTTGCTACTACTCCAAAGCTTGGTCTATGATATTCAAAAGAAGGAGGTTTTAATCTTCTCGGATATTCGAATGCACACTACGTTGGTTGTAGAGTTAATAGAAAATGCACTTCAGGGACTTGTCAATTAATGGGAAGTATGTTAGTATCTTGGTTCTTAAGAAAGCATAATAATGTTGCTCTATCAACAACATAAGCAAAGTATGTGGCTCTTGGGAGTTATTGTTCTCAAATTCTATAGTTAAGACAACAACTAAGAGACTATGGGATTGAAGAATTATGCACAGAAATCAGGTGTGGCAACACTAACACTATAGATCTCACCAAGAATCTAGTTTTTCGTTCAAGGGCAAAACACATTGAAATTCGACATCATTTTATAAGAGATCATGTTCAGAATAATGAGATTTTGATTTAGTTTATTAATTCAAAGAATCTTATGTCGAATATCTTTACAAAGCCTCTGGAGAAAAGCTCATTTGAATCAATTCACAGTAGGATAAATATTATTTCTCATATACTTTAAAGTCTGGAGTTGATCAAACTCAGAGTCGTCAGACTCAGAAATTTTCAGACTCAAAAATTTCTAGACTCAGACATTTCTAGACTCAAAGTCACCAGACGTGCGGTTTCTAGATTTGAAATTTTCAGACATCACGTCACACTTCATGATTCCGGGTATTTATATTTTCATAAGAATGAAAGGGTATTAATATAGTTCGGATTATTGCTTGAATCGTTACTTGCATTATTTATTTTAAAAGCTGTTAGCGTGTGATATTCTTTTACTTGATTTATTTTTAACATTATAATTCTGAAATGATTTTTCAGAGTTAGTTTCCTTTTGAAAATTTGAAAAGATATTGTCTCTTCTTTATAAAACCGACGATGTTCTCTTTTGATTCCACCATTTCAAAACCCTAACTTTTGTGCTCTCTCCTATAGTTTTCTTACGAGTATTCTCTGCAAGTTCTCATTTTTCCTTTTTGAAATCATCTGAAAAACGTCCTAGACTATAACCACGTCCTAGACTATAATCATCTGAAATCATTTGAAATCATCACGCATTGCAAACTTAGGGTCGCGTAAAGCGCCTGCAGGGCCAATACATGTTGATCTTATTGAAGGAGATTCTCCTTCATCATCGGCTCCATAGAATCCAAAGGTTGAAACACATAATCCTCCACGGGTGCAAGCAGAGGAAGTCGGGACATAAGCGACACCTTTACGAACCCTTCCTCCCAAGGTGTTGTTTCATCATTATAATCTCCTTAAGAAAGGTGGGAGCTCTATGAATCTTATTGATAATTTCCTAAGAGAACGAGGATTTAGGAATAAATAGTCTTTTTGAAGGAGATGAATCAATTAAGTATCGCTCCTAAAGGAGCCACTTACGAGGCCTTCAAAAACTTACCTAGCAACCCTAACTATGGTCCTTATGATCAGCCTAATAGTAAGGACAAAGATCAAAAGTTGTTTTCTGTTAGAGAATCGCTTAGTATTATTTTGAAGTTGACAAAACGCGCCTTAATTTACATTTGTTATATGCTGAAGGTGACAGACTATACATAGCCTGTTCAAGTATCGTACCGTCTGGACAATGTCAGAACATGTATCTTCTAGATATGTTATTTGCACCGTCTGGAAGATATCAGAACGTGGACTATCTGTATCTACATCATTTGGAATTTGTCAAACTAAGCTGTGTCTATGATCTTCTCTAATATCAGTTGGATATTTTACATCAATTATCTTTGCAACATTCTCAATCAAATCTAATGAGTATTTTCGCTTGAAGAATCACTCTCGTAAGAGAGATATACTTGGATAGTTTATTGGCTTGATTCTCTGGCTGCATATATGTTTATTTATGGGAATAATGGATCAATCTAAAGACAAGTATTCTGAGCAAGTATTCATTATTGGAAACTGAAGATCCTGATTGTGTGGGCAATTAGGATTGACAAACTTTTATCTCGGTTTCTAAAAATAGCTCGAGATCCCCTGATTGATTCCGTCCAACGGTATGATTGAAAGAACTTCTTTGATAAGTGCCAATGATCAAAAGACCAGAAGAAGTATTGAAGAGAGTCATCTCCAGTTGAAAAAGGTGTCGAGAAAACTAGAGAAATTTCAAGAGTCTAAAGCTATTCATTTTACTTGCCTTTGTTCTCATACTGTAATCAAAAGAGATAATTACTGCAGTTTCGTGAGAGTAGTGAACTCTTCCTAGAGAAGCATCGCTCTTGATCTTGTAACTCGTTTGAATCACAGTGAACTCCAGCCTATAGGCTGTCAGACCGAGAAAGTGGATGTAGGCTTAATCAAAGCCGAACCACTATAATTATTGTGTTTGTTTCTCTTCCTTAACTTTCTGTTTTTATTTTCTAAGAAGTTTATCTTGCAAATTATATTTCCGCGCACGATTGCAAGAACACCTATTCAACCCCCTTCTAGGTGTACGCACTAGCACTTTCAATTGGAAGTGTCTTTACTTCAGAGCTTAAAGATCTATGGCTAGTGTAGTTGCTCCAAGGTTGTTGGAAGGACAGAGTGACACTAGACCTCTTTATTTCGATGGAAAGGATTACAACATTTGGAAGAATAAAATGAAGGCCTTCCTAAGATCTAAGGATCTTCTGGAATGGGAAGTAGTTGACAAAGGGATCATTCCTTAAAATGAAGATACTATTGAAGCTAGGGAGATGCCACAAGCTTAACTGACCAAAAGATAGGCTCTTGATGCTAGAGCTGTGTATTCTCTTTATTGTGCTTTATCTTCTACTGAATATAATCGAATTTCTTCATGTGACACAACAAGGATAAACATATTGCTCGGACAATATGAAGCCTTCAAAATGAAAGCTAGAGAAACCATTCCTGACATGTTCAGTCGATTCACAGAACTAGTAAACGGTTTGGCATATCAAGGACAACCCATGAAGATCAATAAACTCTTACGAGGTTTATCCAAGGAATGGGATCACATCAAGACGTCCATCAGAGAAACACAAAGAATCCAACCTTTCTCTGTAGATGAGCTTGTTGGAACACTTTAGTCCTATGAAGTGGAAAGATCCGATGAAAGCTAAGACGTGAAAGGTAAGAAGTCAATTGCACTAAAATCTAATGTCGATTCTGATGATGCAGGGTTTGATGAGTACTTAGATGATGAAGAAATGTCTCTCTTCATTAAAAGATTCAAGAAATTGAACAAGAAAGGAAGAAGGTTTAAGAGATCGAACTTCCAAAAGAAACAACCTGAGGAGAATGAATCGAACAGTGATTTGATATGTTTCAACTATCACAAGAAAGGACATATTAAGCCAAACTGTCCCTTACTCAAGGAAAAGAGAGGAAGAAATGAGAAGTATAAGAAAGCCCTAAAAGCCGAAACTTGGAGTGACACTGAATGTGAAGACGCTGATGAAGAATATGCACAAATATGCTTAATGGCACATTCGGAATCAGATTCAGAACTCGGATATAGACTCAGATTCAGATTCAAAACATAATGATCAGGTCAGGATTCCTACCAAACTTTCTAAATATATTGATGAATTATGTTCTAGCCTAAAGTCTTCTTTCAAAAGAGTTTCTAAGCTGAAAAAGGAGAACTTGAGACTCAAGCAACAGGAAATGATTTGGAAAGAAAAGGTTGAAAGTTTTAGAAAACTTTATCTGATTCAAAAGCAAAATCAAAATCCCTTGAGAAAGAAAACTTTTGCTTGAAAACCGATATTTCCAATATTTCAAAGAAGTTTTCTATTGGTTATGAAAAGCTTGAAAAAAATACTCTCAGTTCAAAAACCTTATTTCAACAAAGCTGGTTTGGGCATGACCTCTAAGACTAAGTCTTTAATCGATTTTCCAAAGGTGAAAGAGAAACTCAAAAATAGACTTTTCAAAAAGGATTACAAAAATCATTTTCAAATTTTCTATGTAAAACCTGTTGAAAGAAGTACTCTCATATGTTCGAATAACAGCTCATAACATCTTGAGAAAGACTGTTCTTTGGAATGGAAACCTATTAAAATTCATTGTGCAAAGTCTCTATATTGCACTAACTCTACAGGACCCAAAAAGGTCTGGGTACTAAAGAAAACTTGAGTCTTTTGTCTTTTCACAGGTTTCGAACAAGGTCAAGTGGTATTTAGACATTGGTTGTTTGAGACATATGGCTGGTGATTCTGACTATTTCACTAACATAGTCAGAACGAATGGAGGAAGAGTTTCTTTTGGAGGCAAAGGCCTAGGAAAAATCATTGGACTTGGTACAGTCAAGATTGGAAGCTTGATTATCAACAATTTCTCTCTTGCGAAAAGCTTAAATTACAATCTATTGAGCATCAGCCAATTATGTGATGCTGGTTATAAAATGAACTTTCAAGAAGATGTTTGTTCTGGAACAAGTGAGGATGGTCTGCAATCCTTCACGGGTCATCGACATGGTAATATCTATCTTCTGGATATGAATTTAGATAATTCGAAGTGTCTTATTTCAATACAGGATGAAGCCAGCCTTTGGCACAGGAGACTTGGACATGCCAAGATTTCTACAAAAAAGCTTGTTCATGGTCTTCCGAAATTACCATTTCGAAAGGCAGATCCATTTACTCCGTGTATCTTATGAAAACATGTTAGAAGTTCGTTTAAATCTATCAATTAAATATCTTCTGATCGAGTTTTACAGCTTGTTCATATGGATCTTTTCGGACCTATAAGAACTCAAAGCTTGGGAGGAAAAAGATTCTGTTTGGTAATTGTGGATGACTACTCTCGGTTTACTTGGGTATATTTTTTGGTAAACAAATCTAAAACCTTTCAATATTTCTCAAAGTTTGCTAAGAAAGTTCAGAATGAGAAAGGGTATGTGATCTCTAGAATTCACTTTGATCATGGGAAAGAGTTTGAAAATCAAGACTTTATAAAATTCTGTGATGATCTTGGAATTCAACATATTTTTTCTTCTCCTTACACTCCTTAGCATAATGGGGTAGTAGAAAGAAAGAACAAATCCTTGCAAGAAATGGCCAGAACTCTATTGATTGGAGGTAATGTTTCCTCTCACTTTTGGGCAGAAGTAGTTTCTACTGCTTGCTATATTATTAACAGGGTATTCTTAAGGCCTATCCTTCAAAAGACCCCATATGAGCTCTACAAAGAGAAGAAACCAAATGTTTCTTATTTTCATGTTTTTGGGGGTGTAAGGGCTTTATTCTAAAAAATGTGACTGACAATGTTGGGAAGTTTGATGAGAGATCAGATGAAGGTATTTTTCTGGGATATTCTTCCTCCATCAAAGCTTATAGAGTATACAACAAAAGATCACAGACTGTAGAAGAATCGATAATGTTAAGTTTCATGAGAATGTGCAATGTCAAAATAATTAGACTTAGCATGAAGAAACTGACATGTTCTCAGACTATACAAGATCTGAACCTTTTGAAGAGATTCAGGATGTCTCAGAACAATCTCAAACAGAGCAAGTGACCAGCACCAGAATTGAAAAGAACTGGAAACATATTTCTAGTCATCCAACGGACTTGATTATTGGAGATCTTGAAGAAGGTATTTGTACAGATCAAAATGTCTAGTACTCCTAGAAGAACATGAAGAGTCAAGTGCCATTCCTTTGATTTTAGAAATTGAGCCAAAAAAGGTAGATGAAGCCCTGACAAATGATAGCTGGATTGAAGCAATGCAAGACGAGCTGAGACAGTTTGCTATCAACGATATTTGGGAATTAGTTCTAAAACCTAAAGGAAAATCAATTATAGGAACCAAGTGGGTCTTTAGAAACAAGATGGATGAAGAAGGAAATGTAGTCAGAAATAAAGCTAGACTGGTAGCTAAAGGCTATACTCAAGAAGAATGAATAGACTATGATGAAACCTACGCTCTTGTAGCAAGGTTAGAAGCTATCAAACTCTTGCTTGCATTTACTTGTTACAATAATTTCAGGTTATTTCAAATGGATGTGAAGAGTGCCTTACTAAATGGATTTATCCAAGAGTAAGTTTGCGTCAAACAACCTCCTGGCTTTGAAGATCCAAAGAATGTTAATTCTGTTTACAAGCTGAAGAAGGCTCTCTATGATCTGAAGCAAGCACCTCAAGCTTGGTATGAACGTCTAAGTAATTTCTTAATCCAAAACGGCTTTGACAAAGGTAAAGTTGACACTACCTTGTTCATCAAGAGAGAAGGTAAAGACTTTCTATTAGTTCAAATTTATGTTGATGATATTATCTTTGGTTCTCCAAATTGTCTAGTGATATGCAGAATGAGTTCGAAATGAGTATGATGGGTGAACTTACATTCTTCTTGGGACTTCAAGTCAAACAACAGAAGGAAGGTATTTTTGTTCATCAGGAGAAATATGCTAAAGACATAGTAAAGAAGTTTGGTTTGGAAAACTGTAAGAAGACAAAGACTCCTATGGCTACTACTTCCAAACTTGAAAAGGATGAAGAAGGGAAATCAGTAGATCAGAAACTCTACCGAAGTATGATTGGTTCACTCCTTTATCTTACTACTTCTCGTCCTAACATTTTGTTTAGTGTTTGTATGTGTGTTAGATATCAGTTTAATCCTAAAGAATCACAATTGTTAGGGGAACCTCTATTGTTGATTTTGAAGATGACAAAACTCTATGACAAGATGACAAAATTCCGTGATTTCACTTGAAGTCAAATACTTAGTTATGGCCAAATCTTGTATCATCTGAGAGATGTTAGATCTTGTATCTTCTGGAAGTAGCCAGATTTTATATCGTCTGGAGAGGCTAAACAGTGTAACATCTACCAGATAGAGTAACATTTGAAGATGTCAGACAATATATCGTCTGGAGGTATTAGACACCGTAAAGTCTAGGAAGACAGATTTGGTAAAATCTGGGAAGTCGAATTATGACGACTGTTTGAGTAAGATAATACTCTTACGACTCTGATACTCGTGGATTTCAGACAGCTTATTTGAGGATTAAGAAGATTAATTATTCCCACGTTTATGAAGATTATTATTGGCATATTGGATTCTCTAAAGATCGGTTAAATGTAGCAAGTATTCACTTATGAAAACCAAGATCCTAATTGTATGGGCGACCATGATTGACGAGCTCTTAATACGATTTGAAGATTGCTCGAGATATCTCTGATTGATTCTGTCCAATGGTTTGATTGGAAGAATTCCTTTGGAAAGTGTCAATGGTCGTTTTGGCATGAAGGAGTATATAAGGGAGATATTTCAAGTCTTTCAAAAGGACGCTGACAAGAGTGTAATTCCAAAGTTTAGAGCTGCTCATTTACTGTGTGCTTACATTATAAACAAAAGAGTGTATTACATACTTTCTTTGTGAGAGCTGAAGACTCTATGAAGTCTTGGACGTGAACTGTAACTCTTTTGATTCATAGTGGAATCCAGCTAATAGGCTGTCAGCCCGAGAGAGTGGATATCGGCTTGAGCTAAGCCGAACCACTATAATTCTTGTGTCTTGATCTTTACTCTCTTAACTCTCTATTTGTACTTATAGCTCTTTGTATTTCACTCGTATATTACGCTTCACACGCTGTGTATTTTCTACTTTCGTAAAAGCATTTGAAATCACCTATTCACCCCCCTTTAGGTGATCACACTAGATCTTTCAATTGGTATCAAAGCCTCGTGCTTGTTTTTGAAGTGTTTTACTTCTAAGCTAAAGATCTATGTCTAATTCGTTTATTCCAGGAGTGATGGAAGGATAGAGCTATGCCAGAGCACCTTACTTTGATGGAAAGGACCACAACATCTGGAAAAACAAAATGAGAGCATTCCTGAGATCAAAAGATCCATTGGAATGGGTTGTTGTTGACAGAGGAGTAAATCCTAAAGCTACATCAAATCTAGAGAGAATTGTTGTAGAAGCTGGAGAGATGAATCAAGCTGAACTCATCAGAAGACAAAATATTGATGCTAAAGCTATTTATTCCTTATAGTGTGCTTTATCTCCTATAGAGTATAATTGTATCTCTTCTTGTGAAACAGCTAAGGAGATATGGGAAAGATTGAATATCACTTTTGAAGGAACTGACCGAGTCAAGGAAACAAGAATCAATATTCTACTTGGTCAATACGAAGCCTTCAAAATTAAGCCTGGAGAGAGCATCTCTGATTTGTTCAGTCGGTTCACAGAGATTGTAAATGGTCTAGCATATCAAGATCAACCTATTTCTTGACCAATGAAAGTCAACAAGTTACTATGTGGATTCTCAAGTGAATGGGATCAAGTGAAAATCTCTATTATAGACACGCAGAGGATTCGGCCTTTTTCTGTTGATGAGCTAATTGGAACTCTCCAATCTTACGAAGTGGAAAGATCTGATGAACAATCAAACTTGAAAGGTAAGAAATCCATAGCTTTAAAATATAATGAAGACCTTCATGATGCAGGGTCGAATGAGACATTGGATGATGAAGAGATGGTTCTTCTAATGAAGAAGTTTAAGAAATTGAACATTAGAGGAGGAAGGTTCAACTCGACATATTCAAGCTCTCAAAACTTCCAGAGAAGACAGCCAAAGCAAAATCTTCAAAGAAGGCAGCCTAGGCACAATTTTCAAAACAAGCAGTCTTGGAACAACGAATCCAACAATGATGTAACGTGTTACAACTGTAGGTAGAAAGGACACATCAAACCCAACTGTCCTCTACTGAAGCAAAGCAATGGAAGGAATGAAAAATACAACAAAGCACTCAAAGCTGAAACTTGGAGTGATGCTGATAGTGATAATGAGTTTGCAAATATTTGCTTAATGGCACGTTCCAATTCAGATTCAGAAGCAAGTTATGATTCAAATTCAGATCAAGATGATGAGGTCAGTAACTTCCAAATTCATGTTAAAGTCTCTAAGTACATTGACAAGTTATGCTCTCTAAGAATTTCTGAGCTTAAGAAGGAGAACTTGAGACTTCAAAAACATGATAGTGTTTGGTTAGAAATATTTGAAAGTTTAAACAAAAGTTTAGCTGCTACGAAAGAGGAGTTAAAATATCTTGAGAAGCAAGTTGTTTGTCTCAAAGCTGATTTTTCAAATCTCTCAAAAAGGTTTTCAAATGGTTCCGAAAAACTTGATAAAATTCTTTCAATTCAAAGACCTTATTTTAATAAAGCCAGTCCAGGTATGACTTCTGAAACCATTCATTTAATTGATTTTTCTAAGGTAAAGGAAAGGCTTGAACGAAAACCTTCAAAGGCAGCTTACAAAAATCATTTTCAAAGAGTTTTTGTAAAACCTGCTAGAAGAAGCTCTTTGAAGTGTTCCAACTATAATTGCTTAGAACATCTTGAAAGAGATTGTCCTCTGTTGAAAAGATCAGTGAAGAAAACTAGTCAAACTTTGCTTACACTAACTATACTGGACCCAAGAAAGTCTGGGTACCAAAGAAAAAGTGAGTATTTTTCTTGTTAACAGGTTACCACCAAGAGCAAGACAAAGTGGTACCTGGACAGTGGATGCTCAAGGCATATGACAGGTGATTCGAGCTATTTTGTTCAGTTAGTTAGAACAAAAGGAGGGAAAGTCTCTTTTGGTGGAAAAAGCAAAGGGAAGATAGTTGGATGTGGAACTGTGCAGATTGGAAATTTGATTATCAAGAACGTTTTTTTGGTGAAAGGTCTGAACTATAACCTTATCAGTATTAGTCAGCTATGTGATGCTGGTTATAGAATTCAATTTCAAGAAGGCATATGCTATGTCTCTAGCAAGGAAACTTCACAATCTTTTTATGGGAAACGTCATGGAAATATTTATCTACTGGATATAAATCCAGATAGTTCGCAGTGTCTTATTTCTATTCAAGATGAAATAAATCTGTGGCATAGAAGACCTGGATATGCTAACATGAAGCAGATTACCAAGATTTCTTCCAAGAAGATTATTCGTGGTCTTCCTAGCTTGGCATTCCAAAAGAACAATTGTTGTACATCCTTTGTGTTGGGAAAACAGGTCAGAAGTTCTTATAAGTTGATAAATCAAGTATCAACTGACCATGTTCTACAGCTTCTTCACATGGACTTGTTTGGACCTACTCGAACTCAGAGTATTGGTGGCAAAACTTACTATCGAATAATTGTTGATGCTTACTCTCGCTTCACATGGGTATACTTCTTGGCAAGTAAGTCTGATGTTTTTACTTACTTCTCAAAGTTTGCCAAGAAAGTTCAAAATGAGAAAGGTTGTCCTATTTCTTGGATTCGTACTGATCATGGAAGAGAATTTGAGACCCAAGACTTTGTCAAGTTTTGTGATGATACAATGATTCAACATGTGTTTTCATCTCTATATACGCCTGAGCAAAATGGAGTTGCGGAAAGGAAGAACAGATCGCCACAAAAGATGGCTAGAAATCTGCTGATAGAAAGTAACATGCATTCTCAATTTTGGGTTGAAGCTGTATCTATTGCTTGTTATATCATTAACAGAGTTTTTCTCAGGTCTATCTTAGAGAAGACACCTTATGAGATCTTCAAGGATAAGAAACCTATTGTTTCTTACTTTCGTGTTTTTGGTTGCAATTGCTTTATACTAAAGAATCCTAATGATCATGTTGGTAAGTTTGATACGAAGTCAGATGAAGGAATCTTTCTTGGATACTCCATGGACAGCAAAGCCTACAGAGTTTTCAACAAGAAGACTCAAACTGTGGAAGAGTCGATGAATGTCAAGTTTCGTGAAGATACTCAAATACATTCACTTCAACCACAGCTTGATATTCCAGATCATTTTCAAGACTTCTCAAACTTGAACTTACTTGAGGAAGCTCAACAATAAGAAGATGAGACTCTATCATCCAAGTCCAGAAGATTTCTTCAGTCAAACTGGAAACATAAGTCTAGTCATCCAACTAAACTTATCATTGGTGATCTTAATGAAGGAGTTCAAACAAGGTCACAGAGACATGAAGAATCCAGTGCAGTAGCACTTGTATTTGAAGTTGAACCAAAAAGTGTAGATAAAGCTCTATTGGATGAAAGCTGGATAGAGGCTATGCAAGATGACCTCAAACAATTTGCAATCAAAGATGTTTGGGAGTTAATCCCAAAACCTAAAGGAAAATTCATCATTGGAGCCAAATGGGTGTTTAGAAACAAGTTAGACGAGGAAGGAAAAGTTGTTAGAAACAAAGCCAGACTGGTAGCAAAAGGATACTCTCGACAAAAAGGAATTGACTATGATGAAACTTATGCACCAATGGCAAGGTTAGAAGCTATTCGTTTATTACTTGCCTTTGCTTGTTATAAAAATTTCAGGTTGTTCCAAATGGACGTCAAGAGTGCATTCCTGTATGGTTTTATACAAGAGGAGGTGTATGTAAAGCAATCTCCTGGCTTTGAAGATCCAAAGAAGCCAGACCATGTATACAAACTGAAGAAGGCACTTTATGGCCTGAAGCAAGCTCCCAGAGCTTGGTATGAAAGGTTAAGTAAATTCTTACTTGAGACTGGTTTTGAGAAAGACAAAGTAGATATAACTCTATTTCTTAAGACCGAGGGCAAAGACTTTCTCTTAGTTCAAATATATGTTGATGATACTATCTTTGGCTCCTCAAATGAAACTCTTTGCAAGAGTTTTTCCAAAGCTATGCATAATGAGCTCGAAATGAGTATGATGAGAGAATTGACATTCTTCATGGGATTACAAGTCAAACAATCAAAAGAAGGTATCTTCATTCATCAAGAGAAGTATGCCAAAGAGATTGTGTCAAAGTTCGGCTTGGACAATTGCAAGAAGACATAGACGCCCATGTCAAGCACTCTGAAGCTTGACAAAGATATCGACGGGAAACAAGTTGATCGTAAACTATACAGGAGTATGATTGGATCACTTTTATATCTAACAACATCTAGACCAGTTTAGTGTATGTTTATGTGCTAGATATCAATCCAATCCTAAGGAGTCACATCTTAGTACTGTTAAGCGAATCATAAAGTATGTGGCTACTACTTCAAAATTTGGATTATTGTATCCAAAGGATGGAGACTTCACATTACTTGGATATTCAGATGCTGACTTAGCATGCTGCAAATTAAATAGAAATAGTATCTTAGGTACTTATCAGCTGCTTGGTGAATGACTTATATCTTGGTTGTCAAGGAAAAACACACAATTGCTCTATTAACAGCATAGTCAGAGTATGTTGCTCTTGGAAGTTGTTGTTTGCAAATATTATGGATAAAGCAACAACTGTGTGATTTCAAGATTCCAAAGTCATGCATCGAAATCAGATGTGATAGTACGAGTGCTATGAACTTAACCAAGAATCCTATTTTTCACTCTAGAGCCAAGTACATTGAAATTCGGCATCATTTCATAGGAGATCATGTGGAGAAAAAGGATGTTAAAGTTACTTTCATTGATTCAAAGAATCAGTTGGTAGATATCTTCACAAAGGCATTGGATAAGAAATCTTTTGAATTCATACGGAGCAAAAGGATGTTAGAGTTACTTTCATTGATTCAAAGAGTCAGCTGGCAGATATCTTCACAAAGGCATTGGATAAGAATTCTTTTGAATTCATACGGAGCAAGCTGAATATATTATCTCCTGATGATTGAGTTTCAGATCTTACCATGTTCCAGACATTACTATCTTATAACATCTCAGATGTTATAATGGTTCAGATCTTATGACAATCAGACGCTACATCGGTCCAGATCTTACAATGTCCTAGATCTTACAATACTTCAGATCTTACAAATATCTCAGACGGTCCAACTGTTGAAATACTATCATCTATGATATCTTATGACTCAGGAGCTTATGATATGGAATTTCTCCGCCATTCATTCATAAGGTAACACGTATCTTTATTTTTGGTATGATGAGGTATGTTCGTTATTTTATGCATATTTACTTGCCTATTTAAATCGTTGCGTGATATATGTATCCCTTGATTGTTGAATCGTTGTTTTTGGAAATTTTACTTTCCAAAATTCAGTTTCTTTTTTAATTTCGAAAGGCATTCTCTCACCCCTTAAACCGTTTGGGATTCTGCCTCTTCGCTCAAAAGCTTTCCTCTCGTCTAAAACCCTAGCAGATTGTTTTTCTCCCTGTACTTTCTCTTCCAAAAAGTTTTCAACTTTCTTCTTGGACAAATGAAGAAATTTCCTTCAACTGTAACAATGTCTCCTCTTAAGAAATCCTCACGACTTGCCTCCAACAAATTCGAACAAGGAAGTGCTGAACCGACTCACTGTGATCTCACAGATGACTCTCCATCTACTGAAGGCCAGCAAGGGGTGTCAATCACATCATCTGGAGAACCACAAGTTCATGAAGCTACTCCACTGAAAAGAAAGAATCCTAAAGTTCTTTTCTCCTTCTATCAGAAAATGATGGAGAACAAGGCCTCTATTGGAGTAATCCGAGATTTTTTGATGACCAACAGCTTCACAAACGAGCAACATTTTCTGCGACAAATGGAGGATGCCTGTGTTGCACAACTAGGCATTTTGGGTTCCGTCAAAACTAGTTTCATTCTTATTGCGGAATCAGACAAGGAAGTGTTCCAATTCCTAAGTACCGATCAGTCTTCTTTCGGACCCATTACTTATTTAAAACTGACGGCCGCCCATGTCATTCTTCATAAGATAATCATCAACTGCCTCTGGCCAAAAGCAACGTCAAGGACAGATGTCTCAAAGTCAGAGGCTCGACTGATGTTTGCGATTCTAAACAATCACAAGTTTTCCTCTGCCTTTATGATTTTATATCAAATCTCTCGAGCCTCTCAAAAGGATAAGGGTCAGTTACCATTTGCATCCTTCGTAACTCGGATTTTCCAACACTTTCATATCCAGATACCCTGTATCCTAAGTGTCCATGGGCTTGCCCCTATCTTGAGGGGTCATAAGATGGTGGCCAAGATGAAGTTGACTGACTTTCCTCTTGGATCAAGTTCCAAATCTACTCCTGCAAGTCAAGTGAAGACTGAATCATCTGTTGGAAGAGAAAATGGCAAGGAGCCAATGGCAGAGGCACCTACACCACAGTGCTTGAAATTATTGATTGATGAGGAGAAGTTTGAAAAAGAGGTTGAACCCACAGGGGAAGGAGTGGAGACTACCACTCCTGGTTTGTCTTCTAGTATGTTTGATAGTTCCTGGAATGAGGAACTCGTTGAACAGGTTTCTACCACAAAGGTAGAGAAGAAAGAAGTAGAGGAAAAAGAGAAGAGAGGAGATTCTGAGAAAGAAAAGGAGGATGAGGATGAACAGGATGTCGGGGATAGTCAATCAATGCTGCCACAGGACGTTCCATCCCCAACAACATTTGAAACAGGGGGAGCAGGAACTAATGTTGGCTATTTTGAAGAGATGCCCACCACATTTGAAATAAGGGGAGCTAGCAAGGACGGTGGATCTTTAGAGTTCACTCCACCTCCTGTTACTCCAACGACTGCTGCAACTGCTGGACCAAGTGTTCGTAGCATTCCATTCACTCCGCTGCAACCGCCAATGGATACGTTGTCTACCTTGACCATCAAAATTGATCATATGCAACTTGTGCAGACACAGCAGGACAGTATTCTCCAGAGGCTCTCTCAGAAGCTTAGTTAGACTGCTACCTTGGACAATCTTGATGAGATCAAGCAGTCTATCAAGAAGCTCAAGCAGATGGTGCAGTCATTGGATAATCTTCACGTTGTTCAAGTTCCCCTTCCCTCTTAAACTTTTTGATTATGACAAAAAGGGGGAGAAAGTGCAGATTTTGCTTGGTTTTCTTTTTGAATTTGTTTTGACTTTATTCTCGAATAGTTTGATATGGTTGACCTTTGACTGGTTGAATGAATGGATGTATTGCGATGCTGATTGGTTGCATTGTCTGCAATGATGATTTTATGATCTGAATGATTGACAGGTGTTAGAGGAAGATCTATCGATGACAAAACTCTATACAAAGCTCTATGACGAGAGGACAAAACTCTGTGATTTAACTTGGAGTCAAGTGTTTAGTCACGGCTAGATCTTTATCATCTGGAAGTCGCCAGATCTTTATCATCTGGAGAGATGTCAAACTTGGATAGTCTGAAGGTTCTCAGATCTTTAACATCTAAAGGTAGTAAGATCTTTAAGATATGAAGGTATCAGACATGTATCGTCTGGAAGTCAGATTTGGTAAAATCTGGGAAGTCGGAATTATGACGACTATTGAGTAAGAGGATATTCTTATGACTCTGATGCTCGTGGATTTCAGACAACATATTTGTGGATCAATAAAATTGATTACTTCCAAGAATATAAAGTTTATTAATGGCATATTAGATTCTTTGAAGGTAGAGTAAATGTGGCAAGTATTCACTTATGGAAACCAAGATCCTGATTGTATGGGCGACCAGGATTGACGGACTCTTGACACTATTTGAAGATTGCTTGATATATTCCTGATTCTGTCCAATGGGTTGATTGGAAGAATTCCTTTGGAAAGTGCCAACGGTTGTATTGGCATGAAGGAGTCTTTAAGGGAGATATTTCAAGTTGTTCAATATACGAGTAGAGACTGACGAGAGTTTAATTCCAAAGTTTAGAGCTGCTCATTTACTGTGCACTTACATTGTAAACAAAAGAGTGTTACATATACTTGTTGTGAGAGCATAAGACTTAGTGAAGTCTTAGAACTGATTTGTAACTCTTTTGATTCATAGTGGAATCCAACCTTATAGGCTGTCAGCCCGAGAGAGTGGACGTAGGCTTGAGCTAAGCCGAACTACTATAAACCTTGTGTCTTTATCTCTACTCTCTTAACTCTCTGTTTATACTTATAGTTCTTCATATATCACTCACATATCACGCTTTATACGCTATGTATCTTATACTTCCGCAAAAGATTTTAAAATCACCTATTCACCCTCTCTAGGTGATCACACTAGATCCTTCAACAGGGATGTTATTTCTCTAAAGTTCTTTTGACTTGTCAAGACTAACTTTTTGTCTTGTGGATGCAGATCATAGCGATTATAGCTTTTATATATGTTGGTGCGTTCCTATCTTACTTAAAGAGATATTACATATGACTGGCTTTTTGTGTTGCAGAATATATCTTCAAAATCTGCAGAATCGTTTTATCATCATCAAAAAGGGGGAGATTGTTAAAGGAAGCTCTATTGTTGATTTTGAACATGACAAAAATCTATGACAAGATGACAAAATTCCGTGATTTGACTTGAAGTCAAATACTTAGTTATGGCCAGATCTTGTTTCATCTGAGAGATGTCAGATCTTGTATCTTCTGGAAGTAGCTAGATTTTATATCGTCTAGAGAGGCCAGACAGTGTAACATCTACCAAACAGAGTAACATCTGGAGATGTCAGACAGTATATCGTCTGGAGGTATCAAACACCGTAAAGTTTGAGAAGACAGATTTGGTAAAATCTAGGAAGTCAAATTATGACGATTATTTGAGTAAGATAATACTCTTACGACTCTATTACTCGTGGATTTCATAGAGCTTATTTGAGGATTAACAAGATTAATTATTCCCATGTTTATGAAGATTATTATTTGCATATTGGATTCTCTGAAGATTGGTTAAATGTGGCAAGTATTCACTTATAGAAACCAAGATCCTGATTGTATGGGCGACCAGGATTGACGGGCTCTTAATACGATCTGAAGATTGCTCAAGATATCTCTTATTGATTCTGTCCAACGGGTTGATTGGAAGAATTCCTTTGGAAAGTGTCAACGGTTGTTTTGGCATGAAGGATTATATAAGGGAGATATTTCAAGTCTTTCAAAAGGACGCTGACAAGAGTATAATTCTAAAGTTTAGAGCTGCTCATTTGCTGTGCACTTACATTGTAAACAAAAGAGTGTATTACATACTTGCTTTGTTAGAGCAGAAGACTCTGTGAAGTCTTAGATGTGAACTATAACTCTTTTGATTCATAGTGGAATCCAGCCAATAGGCTGTCAGCTCGAGAGAATGGACGTAGGCTTGAGCTAAGCCGAACCACTATAATTCTTATGTCTTGATCTCTACTCTCTTAACTCTCTGTTTGTACTTATAGCTCTTTGTATTTCACTCATATACCACGCTTCACATGCTGTGTTTTTTATACTTCCGCAAAAGTTTTTGAAATCACCTATTCACCCCCTCTAGGTGATCGCACTAGATCTTTCAACAAGTAACTACTATCAAGTGTATTATCAAGTATATTTCAACTACTTCCAAGTTCGGTCTATGGTATCCAAAGGAAGGAAATTTCACTCTACTTGGCTATTCAGATGCGGATTTAGCTCGATGTAAGATCAACAGAAAAAGCACATCTGGAACATGCCAACTTCTAGGGAATAGACTTATTTCTTGGCTCTCAAGGAAACAACATACGGTTGCACTCTCTACAGCAAAATCTGAGTATGTAGCTCTTGGTAGCTGTTGCTCACAAATCTTGTGGATGAGACAATAGTTACAAGATTTTGGTATAAAAGAAATATTGTGTGGAAATTCGTTGTGATAGCACAGGTGCAATGGATTTGACAAAGAATCCAATCATGCATTCAACGGCAAAGCACATTGAAATTCGCCATCACTTTATTCGGGATCATGTTCAGAAGAAGGATATCATGATTACTTTTGTTGATTCTCAAAATCAGCTAGCAGATATCTTCACAAAGCCTCTGGATCGACGGTTATTTGAATCTATTTGGAGTCAATTGAATATTCTCTCTTTATAGTCTCCATCGACTATTAGTCTTAAACATTGCTAAGTATTAGACGGTGCATTTGATTGCTCTTAGAACGTGTCTGAAGGCTTTATTTGCACTCTTGGATATCTTCCCGCCATCCAAGTATTTATTTATTTAAAACGGTAGGTTTTCTGAAATTTTATTGCCATTTTTACGTATGCTTATTTTTAGATATTTGCCACATATCATGTGTTGCCATAACTACTTTACAGTTTCCATTTTCAAATTATCTTTTAAAATCCGATCGTCTTCTTCGTCTACTCTATGAAACCCTCTGACTCTTTCAAAGTTTCATCTTTTCTTCCAAGTTCTCTCCCTTTTCTCTCAAACATTGTTGAAATTCTCAATAGCCATCTCGAATGTCTCCTCCCAGAAAGTCCTCTCGTATTGCAAACAAGAGTTTTGGTTCTTTAGGAGGTCTACCTCACTTTGATCTTACCGAAGACGATGTTCCTCCTCCTGCTTCTCCACAAGTTCCTGCCTTTGAAGAGAATGTTGCCGAGATAATCAATGCTCGTCCTATTCAAAGTCGCAGTACTAGAGCTATTTACAAAGTCTATAAAGAACTAAAAAAAAAGACGAATACACCGTTGGTTGCGATTCATGAATATTTGAAAGGGGCTGCATTCCCTAATGAATATCAGTTTCTGAAACAAGTAGAAGGGTTGGGTTTCGCACCCAAGGGTGCAGCCGATGAAGCTAGGAAAAATTTTCCTTTAGATCCAACTGTTGGATCGCCAAAAAAGTTTGAACCTCGTGATGAAGACGAGAAACTTTATAATCAGTTTAAACCACTAAAAGGGGTTGCGGCTGATTTGCCAGGAAATGAGAAGAAGCTTTTTCACTCAAGAGATCATAAAGAGGTTTATGATCGTTTGTTAGCTAGAGTGGTTATGAACCCTAGAACCGTTGATTTCGCCTATCTAGACTCTCTAAAAGTGAAGTTGAGGATGGTCTTTCAGATTCTTAAGATAGAAAAATTATGTTCTGAGTCTGCTCCTGCACATCCAAAGCTTACCTCTTACTTTTATTTGAATTTGTCTTTCCCGAATCGACACTCTCTCCAATTCTCTGTTAAGGACAAAGATTATGTTGTAGATGTGGATGATCTGGCTGAGATCATTGGAGTTTCAAAAACTCGATTTTTCCCTATTGAGATCTCTGATGGTGAGGCGATGGAATTTTTATCCAAACATAAGTCTCCAGAAGGATTGCTCGTGTACCCTAGGATGTCTCTTTCTAATATCATTCTACGTAAGATCTTTATCAATTGTCTCCGTCCAAAGGCAGCCTCTAAAACAGATATATCTAAGTCAGAGACCAGGATTATGTTTGGCATGCTTCATGACCACATCATCAATCTTCCCTTTATCATTCTATATCAGATTTACAAAGCTTCCTAGAAGGACAAAGGGTAGTTACCTTATGATGCCTTGGTTACAAAAATTTTCAAACATTTTCATATTGATCTTCCTTCTCAGCTTTATAAGAAAGCACTTCCAATTTCTGTGATTGGCAAAACTATGATTGCCAAAATGAGAATTCCTGACTTTTTATCTGGTCAGACTGGTTCTAGTTCAACTAAGGCAGGTTTATCTGCTGCCAAGAGAAAAGGGAAGGCACCTTTGGTTGAGCTGCCTTCTAAGAAAGGACGTCCAACACTTCTCCGGGATGAATTTGACAGTGAGGACAAACAGACTGATGAGGAGAATGATGATCTTGATAAAGAGATAGATGTTTATGTTGATGAAGATATTGGGGTAGAGGCACAAGAGGGAATTCCCTAGGGTCGGGTTTCTCTAAGCTCGTCCGATGATGAAGTTGGTTTTGCTATTGGCCACACAAGTATTTCTGAGGAAGGGATGGCAGACACATCTTTCCCAAAGAAACCTTCTGAAACTGTTCCTAAGGTTGCTACTGGCAAAGCGATGTCATCTCATGACACACCTACTACTAACTTGGATGTAGGGGGAACTAGCACAAGAATAAAATCTCCTTCTCTTGATGAAATTCGTGCTACAAGGCACCCTTCAGATCTACGACCTCCACGTCAGCACCAAGTAGTTATTCCTGAACCTTCTGGTCCACCAAGCACTGATCAGACTACTTTACTTCCTCAAATTGACTACTTACTCTCCAAAGTTAAAGCACAACGGTCACAACTCATCCTTTTTGTTGATCACTTCAAGCATTCTGTTAATCAGTGCTTTGATCAAGTGGCTAAACTTGGTGATGTTGCTAAAGTGAAAGAAGATCTCCAGCGCGACATTCTTAAGTTGGAATAATTTGTGCTGGCTATTGATTCCTTTAAACTTTTTCGATCTCCTCCAAATCCCTAAGTTATTTTTCCATGTAAAAAAGGGGGAGAAGTGCAGTTTTGATAGTTTGCTAGTTATTTTTGGTTGTTCTAAACTTTGGCTATCTTTGTTTGGGTTGAACTATGTTTGTTCTGTTTTGCACAATGATATGTTTTAGTTTGTTGTGGCTTTTTAATATAATGGAAGACTAACTCTCTCTAGTGTGAAGAATTATTTTAGTGCTACAAGTTTTTTTTTTTCAAAACTGCAAGAATGTTTTGTCTTCTTCAAAAAGGGGGAGATTGTTAGAGAATCTCTTAGTATTGTTTTGAAGTTGACAAATTGCGCCTTAATTTGCATTTGTTATATGCTGAAGGAGACAGACTATACATAGCCTGTTCAAGTATCGTACCATTTGGACGATGTCGGAACATGTGCCTTTTGGATAAGTTATTTGCACCATCTGGAAGATATTGAAACGTGGACCGTCTGTATCTACATCGTCTGGAATTTGTCAAACTAAGTTGTGTCTATGATCTTCTCTAATATCCTGTTGGATATTTTATATCAATTATCTTTGCAACATTCTCGGTCAAATCTAAGGAGTATTTTCGCTTGAAGAATCACTATCGTAAGAGAGATATACTTGGATAGTTTATTGGCTTGATCTCTAGTTGTATATCTGTTTATTTATGGGAATAATTGATCAACCGGAAGGCAAGTATTTTGAGCAAGTATTCATTCTTGGAAACTGAAGATCCTGATTGTGTGGACGATTAGGATTGACAAACTCTTATCTCGGTTTTTAAAAACAGCTCGAGATCCCCTGATTGATTCTGTCCAATGGAATGATTGGAAGAACTTCTTTGGTAAGTGCCAACGGTCAAAAGACCAGAAGAAGTATTAAAGGGAGTCATCTCCAGTTGAAAAAGGTGTCGAGAAAACTAGAGAAATTTCAATAGTCTGAAGCTATTCATTCTACTTGCCTTTGTGCTCATACTGTAATCAAAATAGATAATTGTTGTAGCTTCGTGAGAGTAGTGAACTCTTCCTAGAGAAGCATTGCTCTTGATCTTGCAACTCTTTTTAATCATAGTGAACTCCAGCCTATAGGCTGTTAGACCAAGAGAGTGGACGTAGGCTTAATCAAAGCTGAACCACTATAATTATTGTGTTTGTTTCTCTTCCTTAACTCTTTGTTTTTATTTTCTAAGAAGTTTATCTTGCAAATTATATTTCCGCGCACGATTGTAAGAACACCTATTCAACCCCCCTTCTAGTTGTACGCACTAGCACTTTCATTTTCGACCTTTAAGCCTAGACAGGGCATCGCTGCTGGAGTGTCTAGAGAAGGCAAGGGACTATTCAGGTCAAAGCAGCACAAAAAGATCTATAAGCAGATGCTAGATAGAGAGGTGATGAACCCTAGGTCGGTAGATTTTGTTTTTCATGATTCTATTCAGATTCCTTTGAGGGGGAAGCTGGACATCAATTGCATATTTTGAATTGACAGCTTATTTCTATTTGAACTTATCTTTTCTTTTTCCAAAAAACTTTCAATTCTCTGATAGAGATAAAGACTATGTAGTTCATGTGGATACCTTGACCGATATACTTGCTGGGGAAAGAAGTAGTTTCAGACCAACTCCTGTAGCAATTGGTTCAGCTACACTTGCATTGGTTAAGGATCGACTTCCAAGGGGGCAGCATTACTTATTCCAAGATGAAGGCCTTCAGCATTTATTGCATAAGGTTGTCATCAATTGCATCGGACTTAAGGCATTTTTAAAACTGATGTTTCTAGCTCTAAGGTGAGACTTATGTTCAAAATTGTCACAGGCATCAAATTCTCTCTTCCGTACACTATACGCCTCCACATGTATAGGACTGTTTCGAAGGACAAGGGGCAATGGCCTTATTCTGCTTTGGTGACTAAACTCTTTAGTCATTTTTAGATCTGTCTACCAACCCCTCTGGTGGCACACACTCTTGCTCCTATGGTTATAGGACAAATGATGATTGCTAAAATGAAGTTGAGGGAATTAAGCAAGGCAATTGAGAACTTGAAAGGAAAATCCCTTATCACAACAACGGCTAAGTCTGCTGGGAGCAAGAGAAAAGGGAAGGAAGTAATGTTAGAGCCTGTCAAGAAGAAAAGATCTCTTCTCTTGCGAGATGAAGGATCAAATGATGACAATCTCACTCTCTCTACGGCTATCTTGTGCAGCTTTTTCCATCAGTTGAACAGACTCTTCTAACAAAGCTAGTAGTGAGACAAGTGAAAGAGTTAAAGGCCGTGAAGAAGGAACTAAAGAGGAAGGTCAAAAAGGCCAAAAATAAATAGAGATGGAAGAAGCAAGAATAGACCAAGAAAAAGAAGTTGCCGCACACACAAAAGACACTACACAACAGTCTGCACAATAAGAAAGTCTGAATGACTCTTCTGATGGAAAATATGTCATTTCTTTGTTAACATATTCTGCAGGAACACCAAGTGGACAAGTAAGTAAGGAAGTTGGCACTATAGAAGTTGGACCCTTTTCACTTGTAGGCATAAAAACAGGGGGAGTGAGTGAAAAAGCAAGACCTTCATCTCTTGTTACAAGTCCATTACCTGCTGACTTTGCAAAATCTACTCCAGTTGGTGAAGTTGGACAAGATGATACTCCGAGAACAACTTTTGTTGAGGCTAGTGCACAAACAGATCAATCTACTTCTCTTCAACAGATACTAGAGTTCCTTTTGGAGTTGAAGGCCAAGCAATCGCAAATGGAGCTTGCACATATTCAACATCAAAATATGTTACAGTCTGTGCATCAATGACATGATCAGATTGTCACCATCGGAGATGTTGAGTAGATACAGCAGGCTATCAGACAATTGGAGCAGATAGTGCAATCTTTAGATAATTTTCAAATAGTTTGTGTTCCCCGCCATCCTTAACTTTTTCAGATGACAAAAATGGGGAGAGTTTGGTAGTTTTTCTTTTTTTTTGAAGATTTTAATGATCTTTTTATGACTTCAGATTTTAATGATCTTTGAATTGATCAACCGTATGAATCAATAACTTGAGATTATTCAAACAAGAATCTGTGTGGTGATAAATGACTGCTTATATTGTTTGTCAAGACTAAAATGTTTTTCTATGGATGCATATTTGATGAACTATTTTAAGATATTATGCACTGCTAAAGTTTTATTTTGCAGGATATAAGTTATTAAATATGCAAGGTGGTGTTCTCATCATAAAAAATGGGGAGATTGTTAGAGAAAACTCCGTTATTGTTTTGAAGATGACAAAACTTTACAAAGTTTGAAAATAGTCAGACTCAAATGATAAAGTCTGAAGATAGTCAGACTCAGATGATAAAGTTTGAAGACACGATCAGACTCAAATGACAAAGTCTGAAGACAAGACAAGACTTAAATATCAGAATTCAAGTGTCAGTGTCAGATGACTACCAGACTCAAGCACTAAAGTCCAACAACTTCTAGACTGCATCAAATAAGAAAACTTAGATGCGACATCTTGTTTTAGTCCTTTTAAGGATTCATTTCCTATTACTCATAGACAGCTTCTTGGTTAGATACAAGATTGACTATCCTTATTGAGTTAGATGCGATTGATTTTTCAAGGAGGCAAGTATATTTGGAAGGTATCTACTTATGGAAACCAAGATCCTGATTGTATGGGCGAACAGGATTGATGGGCTTTTGTTACGATCCTCAATCGACTCGAGATCTCCTTAATTGATTATGTCCAACAAGTAGATTGGAAGAATTCCTCCGAAAAGTGCCAACGGTCAAGAAGGCATGAAGGAGTATCTAAAGGAGGCATCGCTAGTCTTTCGGGGCACTGGTCATTGAGAGAAAATTCCAAAGTCTGAGACTTACATTTCACTTGTCATTTACTAAGCTAAAAAATTGTATATAAAAGAGAGATTCATAGTATAGCTTCGTGAGTGCAGAGAATACTCTTCATTGAGAAGCTCTAAACAAGATTGTAATTCTCTTTTGATTGATAGTGAAATCTAGTAGTCGGCTGTCAGCGTGGGAGAGTGGATGTAAGTTTGGACTAAGCCGAAGCACTATAAACTCTGTGTTCATTTTCTCTTCTCTGAACTTATTTATTTTTTATAGTGTTAATTTCTTTCATCTGAACTCATTATAGTATCGTTCTTCTTACTTAGTTTCAAAAGAAATTTATTTTACTTAGTTCCGCTAAAGTTTGTTTTACATATTCTAAGTGTCAGTACTAGCACTACCACAAATATGAGTTTTACTCAAGTGTCCACATAATATTTACTATGAAGTACGGAGCCTAGGAGTAAAGGAGCCATTCTTCCTTAGTTTTCTTGCCGAGCCCTAATTTGATAGAAGGACCTTACTTGCTTCGTTGTCAACCTTACTTACCTTGCCATCACCCTTGCTCACCGCTCGCCTCACTCACTACTAGCCTAGCTTATTGTTGACCTTGCTTTGCCACTCGCTTAGCTTGTCACCCGCCTTGGCCTTACTCCGCCAACTCGCCTTTTGTTTTGGCTTCACCTATGTCGCCTTGCTGCTCATCTAGTTCTTTGTGCCTCACTCGCCCAACTCATCTCTCATCTCGACCTCGCCGGTTACCTGGCCTCGTTCGCCTTGCCACTCACCACTTGCCTTGCCCTCACTTGTCTCGATCTATCATTGCTTTTGACCTTAGTTTTGCTCACCTAGCGGTCTTGGGTCGACCTGGAACTGGATCGAACCCATAAGGTCAGTCCGGTCCTTGGTCCATGCTTTATAAGGTCAGTCCTTGATCCTAAAAATTGAGGACCAACACTATATGGGTTGGTCCTTGGGTTAGGTATTGGAATAGACCAACCCGGCCCATGCTCATCCCTAATTTCCGGCACTTGGTGACCACGTGTTACAATTTGTCAAACAAGTCATTTGACACTAGCACGCGTTCGACATAATGCGAAGGCCTCGGAGAGTGCTCGTGCTTCGTAGCTGTTATATAAAATAGAAAGACCTCTTTACTTTTAATGGATTACAATCTTTTTTTTATATTTTTCAAAATATTAGCATTTGATTAGTTTGTTAATATTTTATGAAGGGGGAAAATGTGTAAATATAATTCAAATTTATTTTAGAATTTGAAGCTCAATGGTAGATCACAAGGATCACTAATCGAATAACACAAAAATTTGTAATTTCAATTCTAAAAACTCATGGCAAAGACTTAAGCACCAAAGTCCAATGAATTCTAGATTGCATCAAATAAGGAAACTTGATGCGATATCTTGTTTTATTCCTTTTAAGGATTCATTTCTTATCACTCACAGACAACTTCCTGGTTGGATACAAGATTGACTATCCTTATTGAGTTGGATGCAATTGACATTTCAAGTAGGCAAGTATATTTGGAAGGTATCTACTTATGGAAACCAAGATCCTAATTGTATGGGAGAACATAATTGACGGCCTTTTGTCATGATCGTCAATCAACTCTAGATCTCCTTGATTGATTCTGTCCAATGGGTAGATTGAAAGAATTTCTGTAGAAAGTGCCAACGGTCAAGAAGGCATGGAGGAGTATCTAAAGGAGGCATCTCTAGTCTTTCGTGGCACTGGTGATTGAGAGAAAAATTCCAAAGTCTGAGACTTACATTTCACTTGTCATTTACTGAGCTAAAAAATTGTATATAAAAGAGAGATTCATAGTATAGCTTCATCAGAGAAGAGAATACTCTTCACTGAGAAGCTTTGAACAAGATTGTAATTCTCTTTTGATCGATAGTGAAATCTAGCCAGTCGGCTATCAGCGTGGGTGAGTGGATGTAAGCTTGGACTAAGCCGAACTACTATAAACTCTATGTTCATTTTTTCTTCTTTGAACTTATTTATTTTGTTATAGTGTTAACTGCTTTTATCTGAACTCATTATATCATCATTTTTTTTACTTAGTTTCGAAAGAAAATAATTTTACTTAGTTTCGCGAAAGTTTGTTTTATATATTCTAGATGTTAATACTAGCACTACCACAAATATGAGTTTTACTCAAGTGCCCACATAATATTTAATATGAAGTGTGGAGCCCAGGAGTAGAGGAGTCGTTCTTCCTTATTGAAAGATCTAGTGCTATCACCTAGAGGAGGGTGAATAGGCTATTTTAAAAACTTTTGCAGAAGTGAGAAATACACAGCGTGTGAAGCGTGATATACAAGTGAAATAACAAGAGCTACAAGTACAATCAGAGAGTTAAGAGAGAGGAGATCAAGACACAAAGTTTATAGTTGTTCGACTTAGCTCAAGCCTATGTCCACTCTCTCAGGCTGAAAACCTATTGGCTGGATTCTATTGTGAATTAAAAGAGTTACAGTTTAAGTACAAGACTTCACAGAGTCTTCTGCTCTCACAGAGTAAGTATGTATCATACTCTTTTGTTTACAATGTAAGCTCACAATAAATAAATAGCTATAAACTTTGAAATTATACTCTCGTCCACTTCTTTTGAAAGACTTGAAATATCTCCCTTAAATACTCCTTCATGCCAATACGACCGTTGGCACCTTCCAAAGGAATTCTTCCAATCAACCCATTGGACAGAATTAGGAATATCTCAAGCAATCTTCAGATTGTGTTAAGAGCCCATCAATCTTGGTCGCTCATACAATCAGGATCTTGGTTTTCATAAATGAATACTCGCCACATTTACTCGGTCTTTAGAGAATCCAATATGCCAATAATAATCTTCATAATCTTGAGAATAATCAATCTTGTTAATCCACAAATCTGCTGTCTGAAATCCACAAGTATCAGAATCAAAGAATATCATCTTACTTAAATAGTCGTCACAATCCGACTTTCCAGGTTTTACCAAATTTGACTTCCCAAACTTTACGGTGTCTGTTACCATCAAACGATACAATGTTTGACATCTCCAGATGTTACTTTGTCTGGCCTCTCTAGGCGATATAAGATTTGGCAACTCTCAGATGATACAAGATCTGATATTTACAAAATTCGACCACGACTTTTGTATTTGACTTCAAGTCAAATCATGGAGTTTTGTCATCTTGTCATTGAGTTTTGTCATCTTCAAAATCAACAATAGAGCTTCCTCTAACAATCTCCCCCTTTTTGATGATGACAAAATGATCCTACATATTTTGATGATATATTTCACAACACAAAATGTTAGTCATATGCAATATCTCTTTAAGTGAGATAAAAACGCACTGGCACATATAAGACACTATAATCTCTGCAATGAATTAGCAGTAAGGAAATAATTTGCATCCACAAGACAAAAAGTTAGTCTTGACAAGTCATAATAAATCTTTAGAGAAATAGCATCCCTACATCCCTATCAATCATTCAGATCATATAATCATCATTGCAATCAAACATAACCAATCAGCATCTCAATCCGTCCATTCATTCAACCAGTCAAAAGTCAACCACATCAAGCTATTCAAAGTCAATAAAAAAACAGTTTAAAACAAATTCAAAAGCAAAATATGCACTTTCTCCTCCTTTTTTTCATAATCAAAAAGTTTAAGAGGGAGGGGGAACTCGAACAAAGTGAAGATTATCCAACGACCGCACCATCTGCTCCAACTTCTTGATTGTCTCTGTCCATTGGTCAACATCCACTTTCTTTGTCAACTGCTGATAAAACTCTTGAACAATAGAGTAGAGGGACTATATCTGCATGTTAAAGTGGTTACGATGTTGCAACAACTCAAGCTCCAAATCAGATTGACGAGACTTTAACTCAATAATAAGTCCAAGCAATTGTTCGAACTCGTCAAAATGATTCTGTTGTGCTTGGGCTTCAGCATATATAGTCCGAGGAAGATGATAGAAGGTTGAAGCATTGGCCTGTTGGAACATGGGAAAAGACATACCAACTCCCCCTATCTTGTGGCTAGCAACTTTACTTTTGTTTGTCCATTTTCTAAAGGTGAACCTTTCAACTTCACCCAGTACCCTTTCTGTGTCATGTGGAGATGGAACAATGATCGATTTACCATAATGATGTAACATATGATTAGCAACAGTGAGATCATCATCATCTGAACTGTCATCCAAGATGGGTATGGTATGCCTTGTCGGGACTAAAGCAAACATGACCGCCTTTCCTTTATTCAAAGGCTTCTCTGATTGAATTGGAGTTGCCAGAACAACAGGCTTACTTGTTGATTGAGAAATATCTCCAATAAATGGTAACCCAACATTGGCTTGATCAGGTTTTTTTGTTGCAAAACTCGAGAATTTCCTTGAAGTAGACATGATAGTAATCGTGGATTAAACCTTCAATGTTCAAGTTGAAAACTTTTTTGAAAAAGAAAGCCAAGAGAGAAAGCAAATCGCTAGGGTTTCAGATGAGAGGAAAGCTTTTGAGTGAAGAGGCAGAATCCCAAACGGTTTAAGAGGTGAGAAAAAGCCTTTCGAAATTCAAAAAGAAACTGAATTTTGGAAAATAAAATTTCCAAAAACAACGATTCAAACAAAAGATGCATGTATCACGCAACGATTCAAATAGACAAGTAAATATACATAAAATAACGAACATACCTCAACATGCTAAAAATAAAGATACATGTTACCTTATGAACGAATGGCGGGAAAATTTCATATCATAAGCTCCTGAATCATAGACGATAGCATTTCAAGAGTTGGACCGTCTAAAACGTTATAAGATTTGAACTGATGTAACGTATGGAACATGGTATCATCTAAGATGTTATATCATCTGGAACTATGTAACGTCTGAGTCAAAGTAACATCTAAGACGTTGTAAGATCAGTCATCAGGGGATAAGATATTCAGCTTGCTCCGTATGAAGATGTCTGCTAGCTGATTTTTGAAATCAATAAAAGTAACTCTAACATCTTTTTTCACCATATGATCTCGTATGAAATGATGTCGAATTTCAATATGCTTGGCTCTAGAGTGCAAAATAGGATTCTTGGTTGAGTCCATTGCATTGGTACTATTACACCTAATTTCAATGCACGATTTTGGAATCTTGAAATCACGCAGTTGTTGCTTCATCCATAATATTTGGGAACAACAACTTCCAAGAGCAACATACTCTGACTCTGCTGTTGATAGAGCAACCGTGTGTTGTTTCCTTGACAACCATGATATAAGTCGTTCACTAAGCAGCTGACAAGTACCTGAAGTACTTTTTCTATTTAACTTGCAACTAGCTAAGTCAGCATCTGAATATCCATGTAGTGTGAAGTCTCCATCCTTTGGATACCATAATCCAAACCTTAAAGTAGTTGCCACATACTTTATAATTCGTTTAACAGCACTGCGATGTGACTCCTTAGGATTGGATTGATATCTTGCACATAAACACACATTTAAAATGTCAGGTCTAGATGCTGTTAGTTATAAAAGAGATCCAATCATACTCCTGTATAGTCTCTGATCAACTTGTTTTTTGTCAATGTCCTTGTCAAGCTTTAGGGTGCTTGACATGGGCGTCTCTGTCTTCTTGCAATTGTCCAAGCCAAATTTTGACGCAATCTCTTTAGCATACTTCTCTTGATGAAGATACCTTCTTCTGATTATTTGACTTGCAATCCCAGGAAGAATGTCAATTGTCCCATCATACTCATTTCGAACTCATTCTGCATAGCTTTGGAAAAATTATTGCAAAGAATTTCATTTGAGGAGCCAAAGATAATATCATCAACATATATTTGAATTAAGAGAAAATATTTGCACACAGTCTTGACAAAAAGAGTTATGTCTACTTTGTCTTTCTCAAAACCATTCTCAAGTAAGAATTTACTTAACCTTTCATACCAAGCTATGGGAGCTTGCTTCAGACCATGAAGTGCTTTCTTCAGTTTGTATACATGATCTGGCTTCTTTAGATCTTCAAAGCAAGGAGGTTGCTTTACATACACTTCCTCTTGTATGAAACCATTCTGGAACGCACTCTTCACGTTCATTTGAAATAACCTGAAATTTTTGTAACGAATAAAGGCAAGTTTCATCATAGTCAATTCCCTATTGTTGAGAGTATCCTTTTGCTACCAGTTTGGCTTTGTTTCTGACAACTTTGCCTTCCTCATCCAATTTATTTCCGAACACCCATTTGGCTCCAATAATAGATTTTCCTTTAGGTTTTGGGATTAACTCCCAAATATCATTGATTGCAAATTGTCTAAGCTCATCTTGCATAGCCACAATCTAGCTTTCATCAGATAGAGCTTCATCTACACTTTTTGGTTCAACTTCGGACACAAGTACAACTGCACTGGATTCTTCATGTCTCTATGACCTTGTTCAAACTCCTTCATTGAGATCGCCAATGATAAGTTCAATTGGATGACTAGATTTATGTTTCTGGTTTGACTAAAGAATTCTTCTGTACTTGGATGACATAGTCTCATCTCCTTGTTGTTGTACTTCCTCAGGCAAGTTCAAGTTTGAAAAGTCTTGAGAATGATCTGGAATATCAAGCTGTGGTTGAAGTGAATGTATTTGAGTATCTTCATGAAACTTGACATTCATTGATTCTTCCACAGTTTGAGTCTTATTGTTGAAAACTCTGTAGGCCTTACTGGTCATAGAATATCCAAGAAATATTCCTTCACCTGACTTCATATCAAACTTACCAACATGGTCATTAGGATTCTTTAGTATAAAACAATTGCAACCAAAAGCATGAAAGTAAGAAACAATAGATTTCTTATCCTTGAAGATCTCATAAGGTGTCTTCTCTAAAATAGGCATGAGATAAACTATGTTAATGATATATCAAGCAGTAGATACAACGTCAGCCCAAAATTGAGAAGGAATGTTACTCTCTATCAGCAGAGTTCTTGCCATTTATTGTAGAGACATGTTCCTCCTTTCCACAACGCCATTTTACTCAGGCGTATATGGAGATGAAAACACATGTTGAATTCATGTATCATCACAAAACTTGGCAAAGTCTTGGTTCTCAAATTCCCTTCCATGGTCAGTACGAATTCGAGAACTAGTACAACCTTTCTTATTTTGAACTTTCTCGGCAAACTTTGAGATGTAAGTAAAAGCATCAGACTTGCTTGCCAAAAAGTACACCCATGTCAACCGAGAGTAATCATCAATAATTACTAGGCAATAAGTTTTGCCACTAATACTTTGAGTTCGAGTAGGTTTGAACAAATCCATGTGAAGAAGCTGTAATACATGGTCAGTTGATACTTGGTTTACCAACTTATAATAATTTTTGACTTGTTTTCCCAACACACGGGATGTGCAAGAATTGTTCTTTTGGAATGCCAAGCTAGGAAGGCCACGAACAATCTTCTTAGAGGAAATTTTGGCAATCTGCTTCATGTTGGCATGTCCAAGTCTTCTATGCCACAGATTTTTTTCATCCTGAACAAAAACAAGGCACTACAAGCTATCTGGATTTATATCCAGTAGATAAATATTTCCATGACGTTTCCTAGAGAAGGATTGTGAAGTTTCCTTGCTAGAACCATAGCATAAGCCTTCTTGAAATTGAATTTTATAACTATCATCACACAGCTGACTAATACTGATAAGGTTATAGTTCAAACCTTTCACCAAGGAAAGATTCTTGATAGTCAGATTTCCAATCTGAACAGTTCTACATCCAACTATCTTTCCGTTGCTTTTTCCACCAAAAGAAACTTTCCCTCCTTTTGTTTTGACTAACTCAACAAAACAACTTGAGTCACCTATCTTATGCCTCGAACATCCACTGTCTAGGTACCACTTTGTCTTGCTCTTGGTGGTAACCTATTAACAATAAAAATACTCACTTTTTCTTTGCTACCCAAATTTTCTTAGGTCCTATATAGTTAGTGTAAGCAAAGTTTGACCAGTTTTTCTCTACTGATCTTCTCAACATAGGACAATCTCTTTCAAGATGTTCTGAGCAATTACAGTTGGAGCACTTCAAAGAACTTCTCCCAGCAGGTTTTACAAAAACTTTTTGAAAATGGTTTTTGTAAGCTGTCTTTGAAGGTTTTTGTTTAAGCCTTTCTTTTACCTAAGGAAAATTGATTAAAGGAATGGTTGCAGGAGTCATTCCTAAACCGGCTTTGTAAAAATAAGGTCTTTGAACTGAAAGAAGTTTATCAAGCTTTTCAGAACCATTTGAAAACCTTTTTGAGAGATTTGAGAAGTCAGCTTTGAGACAACCAACTTGCTTCTCAAGAGATCTTGAATTCTCCTTCATAGCAACCAAGCTTTTGTTCAAACTATCAAATTTTTCTGACCAAACATTTTCCTAGTTTTGAAGGCTTAAGTTCTCCTTCTTAAGCTCTGAAATTCTTTTGAGAGATGATTCTAAACTAGAGCATAATTCATCAATGTACTTAGAAACTTTAACAGGAATTTGAAAATTAATGATCTGATCATTTTGATCTGAGTCCGAATCTGAACTTTCTTCTGAATCTGAATTTGAACGTGCCATTAAGCATATGTTTGCAAACTCATCATCACTATCAGCATCACTCCAAGTTTCAGCTTTGAGTGCTTTCTTGCATTTTCCGTTCCTTCCATTACTTTGCTTCAGTAAAGGACAGTTGGGTTTGATGTGTCCTTTCTGCCTATAGTTGTAACAAGTTACATCATTGTTGGCTTCGTTGTTCCAAGACTGCCTGTTCTGAAAATTCTGCCTAGGCTGTCTTCTCTGGAAGTTCTAAGAGCTAGAATTTCTCGAGTTGAATCTTCTTCCTTTATTGTTCAATTTCTTGAACTTCTTCATTAGAAGAGCCATCTCTTCATCATCCAATGTCTCATTTGGTTCTGCATCACGAAAATCTTCGTTAAATTTTAAAGCTATAGATTTCTTACCTTTCAAGTCTGATTGTTCATCTGATCTTTCCACTTCATAAGATTGGAGAGTTCCAATCAGCTCAACAACCGAAAGAGGTTGAATCCTCTGTGTCTCTCTAACAGAGATTTTCACTTGATCCCATTCACTTGAGAGTCCACGTAGTAACTTGTTGACTTTCATTGGTCTAGTAATAGGTTGATCTTTATATGCAAGACCATTGACAATCTCTGTGAATTGGCTAAACATGTCAAAGATGCTCTCTCCAAGTTTCATTTTGAAGGCTTCGTATTGACCAAGAAGAATATTGATTCTTGTTTCTTTACTCGGTCAATTTCTTCAAAAGTGACATTCAACCTTTCCCATATCTCCTTAGCTGTTACACAAGATGAAATACGATTATACTCCGTATGAGATAAAGCACAGTATAAGGAATAAATAACTTTAGCATCGATATTTTGTCTTCTAATAAGTTCGGCTTGATTCATCTCTCCAGTTTCTACAACATTTCTCTCTGGATTAGATGTAGCTTTGGGATTTACTCCTCTGTCAACAACATCCCATTCCAATGGATCTTTTGATCCCAGGAATGCTCTCATTTTGTTTTTCCAAATGTTGTAGTCCTTTCCATCAAAGTAAGGTGCTATGGCATAGCTTTGTCCCTCTCTCACTCCTGGTACAAACACACTAAACATAGATCTTTAGCTTAGAAGTAAAACACTTCAAAAACAAGCACAAGACTCTGATACCAATTGAAAGATCTAGTACTATCACCTAGAAGGGGGTGAATAGGTGATTTTAAAAACTTTTGCGGAAGTAAGAAATACACAGCGTGTGAAGCGTGATATAGAAGTGAAATAACAAGAGCTACAAGCACAATTAGAGAGTTAAGAGAGAAGAGATCAAGACATAGAGTTTATAGTGGTTCGGCTTAGCTCAAGCCTACGCCCACTCTCTCGGGCTGACAGCCTATTGGCTGGATTCCACTATGAATCAAAAGACTTACAATTGAAGTCCAAGACTTCACAGAGTCTTCTGCTCTCACAGAGTAAGTATGTATCACACTCTTTTGTTTACAATGTAAACTCACAATAAATAAATAGCTATAAACTTTGAAATTATACTCTCGTCCACTTCTTTTGAAAGACTTGAAATATCACCCTTAAATACTCCTTCATGCCAATACGACCGTTGGCACTTTCCAAAGGAATTCTTCCAATCAACCCGTTGGACAGAATCAAGAATATCTCAAGCAATCTTCAGATTGTGTTAAGAGCCCGTCAATCCTGGTCGCCCATACAATCAAGATATTGGTTTCCATAAGTGAATACTTGCCACATTTACCCGATCGTCAGAAATCCAATATGCCAATAATAATCTTCATAATCTTGAGAATAATCAATCTTGTTAATCCACAAATCTGCTGTCTGAAATCCACGAGTATCAGAGTCGTAAGAATATCATCTTACTTAAATCGTCGTCACAATCCGACTTTCCAGGTTTTACCAAATCTGACTTCCCAGACTTTACAATGTCTGTTACCTCCAAACGATACACTGTCTAACATCTCCAAATGTTACTCTGTTTGGCACATGTTACTCTGTCTGGCCTCTCCAAACGATATAAGATCTGGCAACTCCCAAATGATACAAGATTTGCTATCTACAAAATCTGACCACGACTTTTGTACTTGACTTCAAGTCAAATCATGGAGTTTTGTCATCTTGTCATTGAGTGTTGTCATCTTCAAAATCAACAATAGAGCTTCCTCTAACACTTTTTTTTTTTCTTGCCGAGCCCTAATTTGACAGAAGGACCTTACTTGCCTCGCTGTCGGCCTCACTCACCTTGCCATTACCCTTGCTCACCGCCTGCCTCGCTCATTGCTCGCCTAGCTTATCGATGACCTTTTGTTGCCACTCGCTTAGCTCGCCACCCACCTTGGCCTCACTCCGCCAACTCGCCTTTCGTCTTGGCTTCACTTATGTTGCCATGGCACTCATCTAGTTCATCGTGCCTCACTCACCCAACTCATCTCTCAGCTTGACCTCGCTCACCTTGCCGAGACCTCGCTCACTTCATTGGTTGCTCGGCCTCACTCGCCTTGCCACTCACGGCTTGCCTTGGCCTTACTTGCCTCGATCTATCATTGCCTTTGACCTTGGTTTTGCTCACCTAGCGGTCTTGGGTCGACCCTAGAGTTGGATCAAACCCATAAGGTTGGTCCGGTCCTCGGTCCATGCTTTATATGGTCGGTTCTCAATTCTAAAAATTGAGGACCAACACTGTATGGGTTGGTCTTTGGGTTAGGTGTTGGACCAGACCAACCCAGCATTTGGTGACCACGTGTTACAATTTGTGAAACAAGTCATTTGACACTAGCACGCGTTCGACACTAATACGAAGGCCCTAGAGAGTGCTCATGCTTCATAGCTGTTATAGAAAATAGAAGACCTCTTTATTTTTAATGGATTGCGATCTTTTTCTTTTTATGTTTTTCAAAATATTAGCATTTGATGAGTTTATTAATATTTTATGAATGGCAAATATGCAAATATAATTCAAATTTATTTCAGAATTTGAAGCTCAATGGCAGATGACGGGGATCACTAATCGAATAACACAAAAAATTTGTAATTTCAATTTTAAGAACTCATGGCAAAGTTGAAAGTGATTACCTTGTTCTCTCAAGCAATGTCATGTTCATCCTACCACGGCTCCTACCACGGCTCCATTCTACCGTGGTTTTATGGCATGATGTGATACCACAATGTGATTATTTTCATAGAACTAATCAAACTTATACGGATAAAAACCTATTGTCAATCATAAGCCCTGTCAATTTTATTACTTATCTAAACTTCTACCTATAGTTTAAACTGCCTAGAATTCACAAGAACCTTGTTTTGATGCTGTAGAAGTACATTTGGACTTTTCGCGAAAATAACTATGAAATAGTTTATGTATTTCTAATGCTTCCTTTCAAACTATACTTCAGAAGGCTTTCGTCAATTTGACAAAATGTAGCGCACTATACTACTTGTCTAGTGAAATAATTATGGGTAGGCATGGTTTCATGATAGAACTTAGAGTTGGAGAATCGAGTTGATCGGAACTAGTCCAGTTTTAGATTATGGTGATATCAAGTTCTGTTCTTAGTTCCACATTTTCTCAAACCTCCAATTCCTAGTTCTCCAGACAACCAGACCAACCAAAAATTGGAATGGGAACCAACAAAATTCTAAGGTTCTATAGAGTTGCCTTTTTAGTCTAAAATGTTACCATTTCATTATTCAAAAGCAAATTTAATA
The DNA here is from genome assembly GCA_019926035.1 of Melaleuca alternifolia. NCBI lineage: Eukaryota > Viridiplantae > Streptophyta > Magnoliopsida > Myrtales > Myrtaceae > Melaleuca > Melaleuca alternifolia. The sequence continues at coordinate 884,538 of JAGKPW010002221.1, read as the reverse complement.
AACATAGTTGACAAAAGTCAATACATAATAATTTCCAAGGAGGTGGGGGTAGCTTGGACATCTTATTAGAAGGGACTATCCTTTCCAGTGAGTTTTGGCGATCCAGTCCACAACTTGATTGGCTTCTTTTAGGCAATGGCTAAAGATACTATTTTTAATTTGACCTGATTGACAATCCACAAGCAGATTTCTTAAGGCCCATGAGCTTTGGTTTGGCTTAGCAATGATTCTACCGATAGAATCACTATTAATCAGAATATCCGCGAGCATGACAAATGCTTCTTCCTCAGTTTAGAACAATCATTCTCCTATAGTTACAACAATGCTTCCTTCACGGCTAGAGCTTCGATGTCAAGTCAACAAGAAGCTGCCACTCGCTTTACGAATTAACTCATGGAAATTCCTCTCCCTATGATATTGACACACTCCTACCACTAACCCCTTTGTTGAGCCCTCGATTTAGGACCCATCCACGTTAGATCTTCACATCCTTCCCTCTAGTGATAGGTCCAGTGGCGACCTGCGTTCTGCTATGGTGTTCCCGTTTGACTAGCAATCTATTGCCTAGGAGAAGCTTCAACAAAAATTGCTATATAGCAAGTGAGAGTTTTTGACAATTGCTTTAGAATGGGCCACTTCCGATGACTTCCATAGGATACTTGTGACCCACTCACCAGATGGTGGATTGGCTTCTTAGGAGTGCAACTTGTCGACTCATTTATCCATTCTAGTCAATGTTATGGAAATGCATTCACATTAAGCCTTGGATCTAACCACATTTCCTTGGTCTAGCTACTTAGTACGAAGATGTATTCTGTGGTCTCTAGGGATTTCTAATAAATAAGGCAAAGTGGGTCCACAATATCTTTCTTTTATGCAATTTTTCCTTCGTGGGTAGAGTATTTTTGCACACTCCATAAAAATAACTGGATTTTAGATAGGGGTGAGCATTATAAACTGCCCGCTCGGACCAGTTAGTTTCGGGGGGTTCCCAAGTACAACGGTCCGATTCCCGGTTCCAATTATATGGAACCGAGACTTTTCGGTTCGGTTCCCGGATCCAGGGTGGAACTGCTCGAACCGGACCGAAATTATTTAATTTATTAAAAAAATCAAATCAAATCTTGTGCTGATGATATTCCTTCTTCTCTCTCCTAATTTTCCCTCTTTCTCTTTACTCTTTCCTCCTTTTTTCCTTTCTTTCCGCTGACACTTCCCTGCATCTTTGACTTTCCTCTCCCCCTCTTTCCCTTAGGATTTGTCGTGACCCACACGGAGGGGGCCCACGATGCAGTAGTCTCATCTATCTCTCTCCCCTCCTTTGTTTCCTCTCTCCCTGAAGACCCCCTTGCCGAAGCTCCCTATTCATCGTCTTCTTCGGGATTCCATACGCGATTCAGCCCCCAAACCACGCCAGCCTAACCGTGAGATGTCGTTTGGGCCATCATACGCTCATCTCTCTCTCCAATAAGCCTACTCATCATTCTTTTGCACCTAAAAACAGAGAAGGCCCTCCCGCTTTCGGCCATCAGATGACGACGAGCAAAGAAGGTAGGACGAAGAGAGGAGCACGACAAGTATCGGAGGAGGTAGAAAAGGGCAAAGCCGAAGGGAATTGCGACCGGACTCCCCTAGTCGGTTGTGGATGTCGAGCTTCGGGCTCCTGTTGAAGAACGAGTGCTCTTGGAGAAACATGCTCGCGAGATGGGACTCTTCCAATTCTTCTCCTCCGCCGTAAGGGTTCACCATTCATCCCAAGGGCTGGTAACTCTCGTCTTCACAAATAGAGCTTCACGAAACCCTTCTATTCTTGCTCCATTTGAATTTTATCCTCACTGCTTATTGTTTGTTAAGGTACTTGAATCTCAATTTAGCATTAATCTTCTGGGTTGTCTCCCTTGGGATGCTATCTATAAGCTATTGATCATGTTGCCCTCGTTATTGCCCTCATGAGTCGCCTAGTAATTAATTACCCACCCAGGAATTGGACTAGACCGGATGGGAACCGGACCAGACCGCCCAATGCAGTCTGGTCCAGTTCTCGATTCCAAAGCAAGCAACCGGTTCTACTGGTCCAGTTCCCTTAGGAACCGGGAACCGTTCACCCCTAATTTTAGGTTTGGCGTGACGCTTATATATTTTAGTCCATAAGGATCCGAGGCGGCTTATATGATGTTGATACTTAAATTGTGTCTGACTTGGATGGTGATGCACATAGTATGTTGCACCCGTGTTTATCCTAATGGCAAGAATTTCTTTTACAGTATCCTCATCGAATTACTCATATAGTATGTGTTAATTCCATGCATTTGACCCTTGATGATTAGTTCCTTGCTCTTTGGGAATCATTGCGATTAGTCAGACCCCCAATCACACCATGTTCTAGCAATTTATCCTCTTTGCTGTTGATGCTTTCTCCGTTCCAAATACCCATTTTACATTAAATTTTATCGCATCCTTATCCATTAGCAATTTTTGCCACCCTTAGGATGGGTGGGAGCCCTTTTTTTCACTTTCTCCTTATACTTTCCTTTTATTGATAGTTTCGTAGTTATTCCAATGAACATCAAACTTAGGAAGAGTTTTTTTTTTTTGGTAAGTTAAGATTTGTATTGATTTTACCAAATAACGATGTACAAGGCTAAAAGTACCTGGCACCACAAAAGCTTACACTCAAAGTGGTAGGTAACACTTATGAGCAGAAGGATACCAAGCTTACAAATAAAACATACGCACATGGCCCAGACAATTGGTAAAAGACAAGAAAATTACAAGTCCAAAAACGATAATGGGGTCGATACCCCAACTTTTTTGTGTCCGTCTATTCCTTGGAGAATCAAACATCGGCCGGAGGGATATGGCCTTGTCCTTCACCATCTTTATCAACTTCTTCTTCATGGCCGGAATGACCACAACCTTGTTTCTAAATAGAATGTTGTTTCTTTCCTTCCAAATAATGTAACATAATGCTCCTAGGGAGAAACAAGATACGCTTTGATGAAAGCATTTTCTAAAAATATTTTTTCTTGCCCAAGTAAGCGTGTGCATCCATGATAAAGATTGCTAAGGAAGATTACATTTGCCCTTCCAAAATTGTGCTAGCTGGTTAGAAGTCGAACACCTAAAGAACAAGTGGTCGATGGAATCTGGCCTGCCATTATAAAAACAACATATTTCTTCCAAAATTCTAAGGCAAGATAATAGAAATACCTGGGTTGGTAACCTATTGCATGTCATAAGCCATAGGTCAAACTAGTTGGGATGATCATTTTGTCCCATATAAAAGAATGCCATGAAACAATCGATCATCAAGGCTGTATGATGTGATCCTGAGGAATGTCCCAGCCAAATGAAGCGGTCCATTTGATCCATAAGAAGGGCTAACGGTGTTCCCCATGCCACCAATCTAACCAGTAGGAACAATTGGCGGTGAAATGCGGAGCCGAGGTCCGTGACAGTTGCTTGTCATTAGAAGCCTGATTGATAGATTTCTCTGTCGGTGAAGTATGAGTCAAGGGGTCCCCTGAGGTGCTAATGGTCAAACCAAAGAGAGACCAAATTGCCATTACCAATGTTCCATCGAAATAAGGGTCTAAAGTCCCTACGAAGCTCTAGGATTTTCTTCCAAGCCCAGGACCAACAACTTGGCCTTTTAATAACCCAAAAAATTTTTTGTTTTAGGAAAGTCGTGTGGACCCCTTGCACCATAGAGATTCTTTATTCGGGAAAAAAATCCATATGTATTTGACCATCACAACTTTGTTGCTCTCCCTCAGTCAACGGATCCCAAGACCACCCTCCTCCTTAGGGAGACAAACATCACACCAAGATACCTTTGCACCACCCGAACCTAATTCAGGGCCTTTCCATCAAAATTGCCGAAGCACCTTTTCAGTGCTCTTTAAAATCGATGTAGGTAATATGAATATCCCAGCCCAATAAACTTGGATAGAGTACAATAATGACCTGATCAGTTGTAGTTGACCCGCAAATGATAAGATTCGTTGGGTCCATGATGATGCTTTACTCATAATTGCATTTACCAAGGTTATGCAATTTGCTTTGCCGAGCCTTGAGGAGATCATTGGGATGCCCAAGTCTCTAAACGACAGTCGATTGATTCGGAAGCCTATGAGGTCTAAAATGACAGATTGTAGCTCTGTCGAATGACCTGACATGTAAACCTCGCTCTTGTTTAGGTTAGGTTCTAGTCCCAACCATTCTAAAAAGGTTGTAATTGCCATCTCCATAAGGCCAACAGATTCTACATTTGCTTCACTAAAGAGTAAAACATCATCGGCAAAGAATAAGTGATATAGTTTCGTGGACTTACACCTTCGATAAAATCTGAATACAAGAGCCATGGTCTGTCTGATTATAATACCAGTGAATACTTCCATGACAAGGGTGAATGGATAGGACGATAATGGATCCCCTTGGCATAATCCTCTAGTGCTCCCAAAGAAACCATGAAGTTCTCCATTGATGGAAATAAAGAATTTAGGCGTTTGAACAAATTCCATCATCAAGTCTACCAGCTTCTTCGAAAATCGAAAAGCCAACAAGGTGGATTGAAGAAAGTCCCATTCGACTATATCATACGCTTTCCTAAAATCAACTTTCATAACACATTTTGGAAGGTATGGAACATGATGAAAATCACTGAATAACTCTTACGCTAATGGATGTTGTCACTGATCCGACGTCCCTTAACAAAAACATTTAACTTGATTTGCTATATAGAGAGATAATAGTACGTATGATTTTGTCATATTAGACATTCGAACATCCTTATCTTTTTGAAGGCTTTTTCTAAATTGCAAGACATTACCTTCTACTATTAAAAAAACAAAGAGTAAAGAAATCATATTCCACTCAAATCATTATTGGGAAGATATTTGCCACTTTCCTTGGAAGTATCGAAATTGAATGGGTAACCCTTCTATAAATTCATTTCGCCTTAACTTGAAGAGAAGATGAAGAAGGAATTAGAAACATAATATCCTAGATAGCATGATGATAATTCATGGATTGTAGCATGTTTCACGCATAATTATTCTATATATTTTTTAATTCAGTGATTCCAAACTGGTTGATTCTCAATTTCCATAGGAAGAGGGTGGGGGGAGGAACCGAACCGCCCAACATATGCGACATTGGTTCTATTATATATAAAATCCATTGAGGGATTACATGTAAACAAAAACAACTGGGTGATTACGCTCTTCTATCATGTGCGGGACCAAATAAATATGTAAAAATAAAATAAAACGCTATTGCGGGTCATATAACAACAGAAGGAAAGAAAAGGACCTTTATCGCATGAGTAGAGGAAGCTAGTCATGAATGAAAATTATTTGTTGTATGAGTGGAGGAAGCGAGTCATGAATGAAAATTATGGGGTCTTTTAACTTATCTCTTATTATATTTCTTATCGTCTTATGGAAGGGCAATTAAGAGCAAAAACGACACCAAACTATGTTTTCTGGCTCATAAATACAGGCATATGTCCCTCTCATGTAAATGCTAAGCGGCAAATGATTAAAAAAGAAAAAAGGTTGATCTCAACCTGATCATGGGATTGGCGACTTGGGAGACTTCTGAAGCCATAAGGACCTAAAGGGCATTTTCGAACGGGCTTGGACCAACAAGTTATTTTAGTAATAAAGTATGGCCCGGCCCAATTGAGGTCTGGCCACCACCACGTTCGTGGCCGAAACAGAAAACGAACGCCAGAGAGAGAGAGAGAGAGTGATGGAGATTCAGAGCGGGGACCTGCGTGCTTATCCCGTCTTATCCCTCCCTCCTCCCCAAAAGATCGACAGACGCTTACATTTTTTTCTCAATTTAGCTTCGGACTTTTGTCCCGGGAGAAGAGCGAATATTACGCCGTGGAAACATGGACGCCTGACCAGAGATTGGGTCTCCCCGCAACGCGCGTCACACACGTAAATCCCACATCACGACAGAATGTGAACGATGCAGACAACAAAGACAAGAACCGCGCCCCATTAGCCTCAGTAGCATCCCATTCAGAGACCGATCCGTTTATTCCATGAAAAAATCGACGTTACAAAAATATCGTCTATGTCGCTTTTTTTCAGTACTTATATCATTTATATTAATGAATATGATACAAAAATTCGATAAAAATGCCTATACATAAGTTAATGTCAATAATGAAAGAGTTTCTCTCTAACTAATTTTTCCAAAACAATGTAAACGATAATCTAATATTTGCTTTAGGTGAAACAGACGGACCAAGAGTTAAATTATTCATGGCACTCGGGTTCGAAGGCTGGTTTCTCTTTGGATTAATTATAAGTCACACTAGGAAGGAACAACCCTTTATAAGTCTAATTTCGACGTGGGCAGTCAATCTTTGACCCAATGAAAAGAAAAAGATAGACACTGTCTTTGTCAATTCCATCATCATGCACCGTTAATTTTGACCGGACGTGAAGGATGGCAAAGAAAGTCTAGTGCACGAAAGTTGATTTGATTCAAATAACTGACAAAGAGACTTTATCTTGAAGAATAGCTTTGCAATAGCGTGAAAGAAGAACGCTAGGGAGACTCAACTTCGATTTGTCTTAAGATTGATTAACATAGGTCATGCTACACATGGACGATAAATCTTGACCTTACCAGAACGATGTCACCGGGTTTATTATTTTCCGACTCCATCAAGAATGATAAATTTGGACCCCGTGAGAAAGATGGCCTAACTCAAGGCACAATTTTCCTTTTCTAGTTTTTTTAGTCCGAGCTATGCACGATGCCAAAGTGATAATCTACAATAGTTGGCCAAAAGAGCTAATTTAAATTAACACTTTTTTTTTACTTAAAGCAGGCGATTATTTGTATCAATATAGATCTATTATTATAAAGTTTTCTCTAAGCGTTGCCCCTAAATTAGTCGCCTAGGATTGTAGGCCGCTAGAAATGGCCTTGATAGCCTGCATCTGGACGTGCATTGTATTGTATCTATTCGATGAATGTTCATGTACATGCATTGCAATTATTTCTATCTTCTTTATGTTCACGCCGCTTAGTTGTTAGGTGGGACGGCCCCATTCAGTCGCGAAACGATCCATAGTGGCTTGCGGCTCCCGTTTCAAGGCAAGGTTACCAAAATGTCCTGTGTCCTTTTTCGAGCGCTCTCCATGCTATAGAATCTTATGAATCATGCACGGCACACTTTCTATATCTCCTCTGTCTACAAGTTGAACAGCTGCAATGCACATTAAGAAATTTCTTGGGGTCTCATGCGTATCAGAGGCTGGTGAGCCGGACCTTTCGCAAATCTGAGCCCACATTTTGAAGGAACTTTAAAAGGTTATCCCTTTTTCTTCTCTTTAATATTTGGATATTCGAGTCATGTGATACTCAACTAGCTTCTTCATAATTGCAATTCTCACGCTCACGTGATGGTGATGATACTTTTGCCCCCTAGTTTTCACTTTTCAATCATAATTTAAGAATCCGGCCATAGAAACCTATCTATCTAGAGGCCCATAAAATATACTTCAAATTAGCTATCTAGAGGCCCATAAAGCATACTTCGAGTTCTTGTGGTAGCTTTTTTATTCCGGTTAAGTTGCATGTACCTAATGGTAGTTGAACAGGTGACCTCCCGTTAGTGGGATTATACTATTTTTGAACCTCCAGGAAAAATACTCTTAAACAAATAGAAGAAAATCATATCGCTGATGTGGATGACCTTCTCATTAGTGGGCTTTCGTTTGTGTAAGTTGGTTGGTGACCCTCACTGACTTTGAAAAAAAAATAAGAAAAAATAAGAGAATGAAAAAATAAGAAAATTATAAAAATTATAAATTTTGAAAAAAAAGTAATATATATATATAGAATTTGTCTATATTAATGCCGATTGACGGTTATGCCACATAAGATGACTATCATTCATAATCTTGACTTTCGATAATAAAAAATCACTGAAAAGATTAAATTGACAAACTGTCAATAGGTTTAGGACCGAATTTACAATATGTTTAGGATTTTATGTTTATGAATTTTTCGGTAATTTTCCTTAACAAGATAAACACCGAGTTGAGGCCCACTTTCTAATCCTACGATCAATCTCGTGGTCACACAAACAAATACACCATTCTAGAAATTTTCCAAGGTGTGCTATGACTCTTTAGTAAACCAAGCATGACCCCCCACCGCCAACCTAGTAGCCAATCTCACTCGTGAGTCACACGTCTCTGACAAATTCAAACTATGGAGCCTCGAAAGTAATATCCACGTGAATCGGACAGATTGAAGACCCACTAGTATGTTGGCTTGTTAAGACATGTGCATGGACTAAGGAGTTGCTTCGAGAATGAAGATCCTCTTTTACTTGCAATTCCATGTCGACATTTCGTTGACTTGTTGACTAACATCTATAAGATGCAATAGCGTCGTCACATGCTCTCTCTTTTTATAAAACGAAGAAGAACGACTCGGCAGGTCAACGTTGATTCTTGCTATTGCCTTTTTTGTTTTCTTTTGCCTTTTCAGAACATCCAATCATTGGCCACGTTAAGAGAGAGAGAGAGAGAGAGAGAGAGAGAGAGAGAGAGTTACTTTGGTTACATTAAATATGGTTATATGGATGACCACATCAAGCTGGAGTCATTCCAATGTAATTACACGTATTTTGCGATTAGTACTAATCTCCAGTGAGAGAGAGAGAGAGTTACTTTAGTTACATTAAATATGATTATATGGATGACAACGTTAAGCTGGAGTCATTCCAATGCAATTACACGTTTTTTGCGATTAGTTCATCTCTAGTCAGTTCAGTTAGATTTTGGGACAATTGCCAAATGAGTCCTAAATCTTTTGCTACTTTGCCGAATAAATCCTAAACCTTTTTTTATGCCAAATAAGTCCTAAATCTTTTGCAACTTTGCCGATTAAGTCATTCCAGCGGATTTTGGCCGGAAAATGCTTACGTGACGACGACGTGGCACGCTAGACCTCGCTGGCGACGACGTGGCGATAAATATTTTTTTTCTTTTTTTCCTCTTTTCTTTTTCTTTTTTTTCTCTTCTTTGTTTCCTTAAAAGCACTTGGCGGGCAAGCTCCGGCGGCTGGCGGAGGTCGCTAGCCACTCCAAAGGGTCGCCGACTGTGGGCGAGGGCCGCGGAGACCTCCCCAGCCCCCGCCGCCCTCGCTGGCCGCAGGCGAGGGCCATAGAGACCTCCCCAGGCTGGGCAAGGGCGGCGGGGGCTAGGGAGGCCGCCGCGGCCCTCACCCGTAGCCAGCGACCCTCCGGAGTGGCCGGCAAGTTCCGCCGGCCGTCGGAGCTCGCCGACCAAGTGCTTTTAAGGAAAAAAGATTAGAAAAAGAAAAGAAAAAATATATATATTGTCACGTCGTCGCCAGTGAGGTCCGGCGTGTCACATCGTCGCCACGTAAGTATTTTCCGGCCAAAATCCGCTGGAAGGACTTAATCGGCAAAGTTGCAAAAGGTTTAGGACTTATTTTGCATAAAAAAGCTTTATGACTCAATTGGCAAAGTAACAAAAGGTTTTAAACTTAAATGGCAATTATCACGTTGGATTTTTAACAACTGTCTTTTGTTTTTATCCAAATTTATGACTTTGTTTCGAAAAATTGTCCAATTTTTTTAAATCTATTACACGTTAGTCAATTCAATCTACACTTTTAAATTTTGCCAATTTAGTTCTAAATTTTTTATAATATGCAATGAAGTGCTTTCGAACAATTTTCGCTGGGAATAGCCTATATGAGTATATATAGAATAAAGACAGTGAAATCTTATTTACATTAAACATGCATCATGGATAACCACTTTAAGCCCAGGTCTTTATGTGTAACTACTGGTTGAGAGAAAGAGAGAGAGTGACTTTACTTACATTAAATATGATTATATGGATGATCATATTAAGCCGTAGTCATACAATCACACGTTTTTGCGATTCGCTCATCTCCGGTTAGTTTTTTTTTTGTTCAAATCTCCGATTAGTTCAATTGGAGTTTTTAGCAAGTGCCTTTTGTTTTTATCCAAATTTATGACTTTGTTCAAGATAATTGTTAAAAGAAATTATAAACCTATTGCACAACGATCTATTCAATTTACACTTTTAAATTTTACCAATTTAATCTTAAATTTTTTCATAATTTGCTATTATAATCCCTCAGAACAAATTTTGCTGAAAATAGCTTATATATATTTATATAGAGACTTTATTTATATGAAAATGGATGGCCCCTGTAAGCCCAAATTTGTACGTGCAATTACAGGTTTAGAGAGAGATAGAGAGTTACTTTACTTAAATTAAAAATGTTTATATGGATGACCACATTAAGCCATAGTCTTTCCAATGCAATCACATGTTTTTGCGATTAGTTCATGTTTGGTCAATCCAATTGAAGTTTTTAACCAATGCCTTTTGTTTTTATCCAAATTTATTACTTTGTTTGGGAAAATTGTCCAAAAACATTATAAACCTATTGTATGGTGCTAAATTCAATATGCACTTCTAAATTTTGTCAACTTAGTTATAATTTTTTTTATAATTTCCTAATATGGCCATATCAAACAATTTTTGCTAGAAATAGCTAATGTAATGTCAATTGTCCCACGTGATATGTTTGTAGTTGTAACAAAACCAAAAATAGGTATTGTCTAGGGATCAATAGGATCGACCTAGAGATCGTTAGGGATCAATTCCAAGCCATTCCATGAATCGATCCATTATCCATTCAACGATCGGTGGGTGATCATGCACGATCTATTCGAGGATAGTAAGGCACGTTCCACCAATCCAATCAAGGGTTGGTGAACGGCCATGCATCAATCCATGATCCATGAATTGGCCATGCAATGACCACAGATGGGTCATGAACCAGTCACGTCCGATCACCCCAGCCCTGGGCATGGACACTGACTAGCCAGGAATTGGCTATGCTCAACTACCAACGAGCCATGTATAGTGCCATGAATGGCTAAACTGATCCTCGATTGATAGGGATTGGCAATGAATGGATGATGTTGGTGTTGCATCCAATGGTGCTTGACCATAGTCCGACCACGCCTGATTACCTCACGGACCACCATCTAGCCACAAAATGATCAACTCACCTTGACTACCAACTTTCCTAACATAAAGGAACACATGGCTTTAAATTGGCAATGGTGAATGCAATAGCCAATAGGAAGATTGTTCAAGTTCAAGTTTGTGGGCCCCTGGAGTCCCCTTAACTAAACTGTGAAATTTATTTTACATAATCCCCAAACTTTTGATAATTACAAAAACATTCCCCAAATTTTGGATATTTACAATTTGACCCCAGAAAATTGAATTCTGGCCAAGGGCATTTCAATAAATTTCAACCACACACTTTCTCCTCTCTCTTCCCTTCTTTCCTTGCTGACGGCCAATTCCCCCGTCTTTTTTTTTCTTTTTCTTCTTCTTTCCTTTCCCTCTCTTTTCTCCATTCTTGCTGACCTTTCCCCCATCCTAGTCAACTATATATATTATCATGTTTCTGTGTTAACCTGACCGTTACAACTCTCTCTTCTCACTTTGTAGATGCGCATGTGGAGAGGGCCAACCCTAAAGTGTCGTTCAATTGGGGGTAGACTTGCCCCCGACACACACACACACACACACACACACACACACACACACACACACACTCGCTCGCTCGCTCGCTCGCTCGCTCGCTCTCTCTCTAGCGTGACGTCCTCTTCCCTTCCCCTATTTTTCTTTCTTCTTCCTCGGACGCCTTCTTAATTATGCTCGCTCGCTCACACCTTTGAGCGAGCTCCTGCTTCTACTTCTGAATAGATCTCTGCTCACATGTTATGCCGAAGCTTCCTCTCCCTTCCTTTGTTTTCTTTTTCCCCCTCACAACTGCTTCACATTCAACTTCGATTTTTCCAATCGGCTTTCGCACATCGCTGGACACCACCTCTGCTTGCTACCCCTCAGCTTGCCCTGTAGTTGCTACTCCAACAAAGATGCCACTGCCTGACGCCCAATGTAGCTTTGCCTTTCCCGCTGGTCTACCTTATCTATTTCGGTAGCCCTATTTCTCCCTATTTGCGTCACTATTCACATCCACTTTCGCCTCTACTCGCAGTAACCGCAAAGTCCCGCTAGCTCAACGTAAACGTTACCATCCACGTCACTCCATAGTATTGCTCACGTCACCCCAACGCTGCCAACGCCATCCCAACGCTGGAATGGAGCCACACCTACCGCTGTTCTCTGCCATTCTGAGCCCCTTTGTCATCCAATTACCCTTGCCACTCTGCCTAGTCAACCAGCCTTCTCGTCACCATGGGAACCGCCTCTTGGAACCTCGTCGAAGCCTTACCAAAGCCTCATGAAAGCTTGCCAGAATAGTTCCGCTGCCGCACCACACCGTCTACACCATGCTGGACCGTTTGTGCCCTCGTTGCATGAGTTATGCGAAGTCACGAGTCATTGTCATTGATTGCCTAAGATGCGTGGACCAAGAAATGAGTTTACATCCTAATCTTCAACTATGAACATTACTCGATTTCATAGAAATTGATAGATTGTATGTACTGATTTTATGCCTGAATTGTAACTAGGATTGGGTCGAAAACGAAAATTAATTGTGGCTGATTTAGACTGGGTAGTCAGTTGTCTGCCAAATGATGGCCAATTAAGGTGATCGCACCCGTAGAATACCCAAAGATGGCTTTCCATTCAAATTAGGAAACTGGGCAAATCCCTAATTAGTGTGCTAAGCAATCAGCAATATAGATTTGTCTAGATTAGAAAATATCTAATGTACTATATAATGTGATTGAATATATTAGATCGGTCGTGGACCGTCTTATTTTATTTGATTGGCACATGTGTTTAAATTGTGATCGTGGATTATATACTAATGATCTGACTAATAGTATGGTCAAAGCCAAAACTCAATCGTGGACTGTGTAACCATTACATTAAGGTTGTAGATTGTAATACCACATTTTGACTAGGTAAAAAAGAAGAAGTGGGTCCCACAATAAAATAAGGAAAAAGAAAAGGAAAGTCAAAGTCAAAGAATAAAAAGGAAGAAAAGAAGGGGATGCTCAGGCAGAAGACACACGAGAAAGAAAAAAGAAAGGGGAAGAACAATAAGAGAAAGGAAGGAGAAAGGGAAAGAGGGGTTTTGCGTACACACTATGGGGAGCTCACCAAGCCGAACACACCACGTATCGTAACATCTGGCAAGTGTTCGCACCATTTGTTCGTCCGATTGGAATAGTATCCAAAGTTAGGGCATAAATTCAGAGTTTTATGAAATATGAGTGGTGAAGTTCAATTTTTGAGTAATAAAGCTAATATTTTTCAGGGTTATGATACTTTGGGTTATAAAGAAGCCGTAGGATTTTAAAGAATTCAATTTAGGCTTATGGTTTGTCCAGAATGAATTTTAGAAGATTTCCATGCGCAATGAACAGTACATGCACAGTAAGTTTCGAGCCAAATTTCGTCATTTTTAGTTGATTTTTGGTTAGTCAACTTGTGGGTCTTCAAGTGCACTGAATGACCTTTAATTGGACTATAAGTTTGCTTGAAATAGAGTTTGCTAGATGGAGTTATGGCGAAATCAAGCTTCGCGTTGCGGATAATTTTGGATATTCATTTCGGTAAAGAGTTTAGTTGAAGCATTGGAGTCATTTCGCTAGCGGTTGAGCTATTCATAGTTGACTTAGTGGTTTAGTCCAATTTTGACGTTATTTCCTACTTATTTCATAGGATCGCAAGTTCAAAAGCATAAGTCAAAATTGTTATTTGGTCGTAGGCAATCCCAAGTAAGTGGTATTATATCTTCTTTGTGTTTATAAATTCATGTATTGAAAGCGATATGAAGTATGTACAATATGAGTTACAAAATATCATGATCATTGCATAAGAAGTTGGATTGAGCATTTACTACCCCTTGATCATTTACAAATGTATTGAAAGCGGCGACTTATGTACGTTATTATGAAGTACTTCATATGCAATCATTTGTAAACTAGTTTATGGAAGAGATTGTGAAAGACGACAAATGCTTTACGAAATGTATTTTGTTTAGCGAAGGAGTTGAAATGTTTGGTGTTGGTTTTGGAAAAGATATTCTAGTTGTTGGTCAAAATGAAAGATATGTTTCGTGCTATGAAATCATGTTGTAGTAATGATTCTGAATTGATATTGTGGATTGTGAAAGATGCTATCGTGCATTTTGTTTATGCTCAACATAGCTGTGAGCCCATCGAAGGGCGTGTGAGTATGCATATGAGTTAGGATATCCTTCTAGGCTGAGCCACTGGCTTTATAGGTAAAGACCTTACCAAAAGGGGAATATTGGTCGCCTTATCACTAGGTGTTGTGTCGTAACTATGATAGTGTGTTGAGCAATAGATTGATCAATAAAATGAACTATTGATATGGTTTTGACAGAGATTAACCAACTGACTTGACCATTGATGCATACATTATTGTGGGGGTTTAACTATACTTTTCTAAATTGTGTAAAGGCTTGTTTATATGAAAGGACTCATATTTGGTTATGTATGTACATTATACGTTGAAATTAAACTATGAGTCCCAGTTTTGTTTTATATGTATGTATAGTAGTTGCTCAATGCTTAGAAGATACATACTACTTACTAGGTTGTGGTTGCTCATACCATCATTTATACTATTTTTCAAGTTCCTCGGCTAGTAGCTAGTAGTAGGAGAGAGCACCATCAAGGAGGATTTTTGGGAGTAGATATTTTGAGGTGCATTTTAGTTATCGGGTCATATGAGATTGTGGATAGTTGTTGGGTTGGCTAAACATAACGTTGTACATGTTCTTTTTGGTGGATTAAAGAAACTCTGATGTGAAAACCAATCTCTTTGTTTATCTCATATATATTTCTTGGGAAGAATATATGTTGATATTAGGTTGTAGGTTGTTTTTTAGGCTGCGTTCTTCGTAGGAAAAGACGGTCGTGTCATTTCCCCATCCTTTAAGATTTGTGATGTGACATTTATTGGTATCAAAGCTTAAGATTTGCTTATTTGGGGAGTAAATTGTTGTGGGACGCGTGAGATTGAGTGATAGTGCTAGTGCATCAATCTTTTTAGGTTATAATTATATGTTTCTCTTTGAATTCAGATAATCATGTGATCCGACTCGAAGACACTTGCCTCACTTCGTAGGAGTAAAGGCAAGCAAGTCGTTACTCCCAACTCAAGGGATAGGCCTCAATGTTCTTGAGCCATGGCTTCGAAGAAGATATCGGAGGACCACTATGATAGGAGTCTCAATTTACTGGAAGATAGGGGTGTTAGAGGAAGATCTATTGATGATTTTGAAGATGACAAAACTCTATGACAAGAGGACAAAACTCCGTGATTTGACTTGAAGTCAAATACATTGTTGTGGTAAGATCTTATATCATCTGGGAAGATGTCAGATCTTATATCATCTGGAGAGATGGTAGATCTTGTATCATTTGCCAGATCTTATAACATCTGCAGATGTCAGACATGTATCATCTGAGGTGTAGACACATATCGTCTGGGAAGTCAGATTTGGTAAAATTTGGGAAGTCGAATTATGACGACTGGTTGAGTAAGATGATATTCTTACGACTCTGATACTCGTGGATTTCAGACAACATATATATGTGGATCAAGAAGATTGATTATTCCCAAGTTTATGAAGATTATTATTGGCATATTGGATTCTCTTAAGATCGGGTAAATATGGCAAGTATTCACTTATGGAAACCAAGATCCTGATTGTATGGGCGACCAGGATTGACGGGCTCTTCACAGATCTGAAGATTGCTTGAGATATTCCTGATTCTATCCAACGGGTTGATTGGAAGAATTTCTTTGGAAAGTGCCAACGGTCGTATTGGCATGAAAGAGTATTTAAGGGAGATATTTCGAGTCTTTCAAAAAGACACTGACGAGAGTATAATTCCAAAGTTTAGAGCTGCTCATTTACTGTGCACTTACATTGTAAATAAAAGAGAGTATTACATATACTTGTTTTGTGAGAGCAGAAGACTCTGTGAAGTCTTGGACGTAAACTGTAACTCTTTTGATTCATAGTGGAATCTAGCCGATAGGCTGTCAGCCTGAGAGAGTGGACGTAGGCTTGAGCTAGGCCTAACCACTATAATTCTTGTGTCTTGATCTCTACTCTCTTAACTCTCTATTTGTGCTCATAGTTCTTCGTATATCTCTCGTATATCTCGCTTCACACGTTGTATATTTTATACTTCCGCAAAAGTTTTTAAAATCACCTATTCACCCCCTCATGGTTCACCAGCCCACCATGCTCCGGCTTGAAGAATTTTTCCACAGAGGGAAATCGGTTAACACTCAAACTATTAATCCAGCGACACTATGTCCATTATACTTGATCGACTTACATAATTTGAACGTCTAAAAATGCTAAGACGTCCTTCAATCAAGGTTCCACAAAATATTTTGTGAAATGTCGCTCATCGAATACTTAGTTGCAATAACTTAAGATCGCTCAAATTCTTTGTCGTTCATGTGATTTGTGGCACCTCAACTCCCGGTACTTTGCCTTTTCTCAACAACACCTTGCGCCCCTTAATATAAATCGTCATTGTTTTACCAAACATAATCATAATTCACTTAATTAAAGTCCAAAAATGTCGTTCAATGCTTGCGGTATTACTTGTTCTACGATCGACGACACGCGGTTTTGCACCTTGCCGTGGAAAAATTGCTAATCATTCTCATTTTATTTACTTAACATCCTTAGAAATTCAGTTTGTCACAATTCTTCCCTCCTTTAAAAATTTCGTCCTCAAATCCTCAAATAAATGGGGATAGAGACATTCCATTTCCTCTTCAGTTTCCCAAATTGCTTCTTCTGTATCGTGGTACCTCCACAATACCTTCATCAAAGGAATCACTTTCTTTCACATTACCCTTTCTTGTTTGTCCAATATTTTGTCAGATTCCTTTATATAAGACATCCTATCATCCACCTCTACCGTTTCGTCCTTCAAAAT